>JALMGF010000004.1:7982500-7985000 GCA_023333645.1 Sceloporus occidentalis | reverse complement strand
ACTTAAAATAAATTGACTGTTCTAGATTAGGGGGAGAGAGGAAAATACAAAAATTATGGATTCTGGAAACACAGATATGCTCAGCCAGTTCATAAATTACACCTTACAAATGAAAATGCAACAGCAAACCAGTCATCTGTAATTTTAATTACCTCTATTTTCAACACCTTTCAGAAGTGTTATTGCTTAACTTATATCCATCTGATAATCAATTGTAGTTGCATATGCATTATTTATGTTCCTTCTAGGAGCTGCAAATCCTTTTCCTCTGTCCACAAGAGCAAAGGAGATCCTCCAAACAAAATGAAGGGACTGACTGAAGAGGTGCCCAATTCAAAATGAAACAGGGAGGGAGACAGTTTATCTCTGACAGGTCTAGAAAAGTAAGATTTTCAGTGTCTGTCACTACTGAAGTGCAACTCTTAACAAAATGAACTTCATCACATTTGTCCAGCACACAGAGCTACCTTAACAGGTTGGCCTTAGTCATTCAGCAGTGGGTCATGGGAGACCACAAAGTAGAATTACAATCTGGGCCTTCTCTTTACATTGAAATAGCCAAGAAATAACTTTACAAACCTAGGAAGGAATTGTATCTTCTAAAGGAAAACCAATTTACACATATATCAGATACTTTTTCATCTTAATGAAGTTGGAAGAATGAAGACACTCTTTTGTGTTATCAATGTTAATTGGCTAAAGTGTACATTTAATGGAATTTGTCTCTAGCCAGATCAACAATAAAAAGGAAATAACAGTACTAGAGGAAAATGACCCACTACATGATTTTTAAAAACTTACAGACTCCTGTGTCTTCAACCAGTGAGAATTTTGAATGATATCAACAGAGAAAAGTTTTTCTTACTGAGGCATCTACACCATTTAATATTCATGTAAAGTCAAAACAGTTGCGGAACCAACACAGAAAGCCCCCGACTTTTCTCTAAAATGCAAAGCATACAGGAGGGGGAGTCTCTCCTGAAGCTAAAAGAAAAGCCTACTCATGCTTAGAGCTTAGTAAAAAAACATCAATTCTTCAAAGAAGATGACATGTAACTTTCTGGGCAGCTATAGGAAAGCCTATGGCAAATAATAAAGACATACATTTCCTTCTGGATTTCAAACTTTTGATGGGTTTTGGATGCTCAAAGAATAGGAGCCTAAAAGCTTCCCATAAATCTTAAACAGAAAGGTAAGCAGTGTACTGTTATGTTAGTTATGGCCCTGTCTGCACTAGCCAAGATACTCTAGATGGAGCCTGGAGTATCCTGGCCTTGCAGTGGCCCCGATCTCCTTCTGTTATGTGGTCTCCCATCCCCGCACAGTCCGAGCTGTCTGCATGGGCATTCCACTGAGCTGCCTGGTGCATCTGCCACTGCCACAGGTCACTGACTTCTGTGGTCAGTAGGAGGTGATCAGCCTCAATTACATGGCTGGGTGCTTCATTCTACCTTAAAATGAGCAACCAGCAGTGGCATCGGTGGATGCACCAGGCAGCTCAGTGAGTCACCAATTAGACAGCAGCTATGATGCCGGAAGATCTGGAGCAAGTTATATATTATTTTATAGAACTATAGATCATAGAATCATAGAGTTGGAAGAGACCACAAGGGCCATCCAGTCCAATCTCCTGCCATGAAGGAATTGTCTGAAGGGAGGGAGGAGAAGGGGCCTTTTGGCCAATGCAGACAGGGCCATAGAATGCATTCACACTAGAAATAATGCAGTTTGAGACAATTTAAACTCCAGTGGGTCCATCCTGCAGAATCCTGGGATTTGTAGTTTGTGAGGCACCAGCACTCTTTGCCAGAGAAGGCTAAATACCTTCTACAGATTCCAGGATTCCATAGGATGGAGCTACAGCATTTAAAAATGATGACAAGCTGCATTATTTCTACAGTGTTGATGTACCCTAAGGTCCAAAACACAATGCAGAAATAATCCAGTTTGAGATCACTTTAACTGCCCTTGCTCAGTTCTAGGGAATCCTGGGAATCATAGTTTATTGTGGCACCAGAGCTCTCTGACAGAGAAGGATAAATGTCTAACCAAACTACAGTTCCCAAAATTTCCTAACACTGAGCCAGGGCAGTTAAAACGGTCTGAAACTAGATTATTTCTGCAGTGTGTTTTAAACTGAAGTCATTTTAAGCAATTTTAAAATCAAAAAGTGCTGTGATTGTGTGGAATCCATAACTAATTAGCTAAAGAAAAAGAAAGGCAAAATAGGCACAGGTGAGGAAGTAAAAGTTCTTTTCTTCATGTTGACTACCATGTGGACAAGAAATATTCTAAAAAGATCTTGTTATTTATCAGGTGTGGGGATGCTGTGGCCACTTGGGATCCAGCTCTCTCTAGGACCAAGGGGGGTTAAGTGCACAGGTGCAATTCCTGGTTTTCTCTCTCAGCCTACTGAAGCCCAGCAACTAAGAAAGGGGCTCTGATGGGAGTTTTTAGGGACTGCTACATGATACAGCTGCCTCAGTTCAAGAATTCACAG
>JALMGF010000004.1:7937500-7980000 GCA_023333645.1 Sceloporus occidentalis | reverse complement strand
CTTTGAACCCTTTCTGTTAAAGAGAACAAACAACAAGAAAATACATCACTTGTTAAGTTGCATTTTTCCCTTCCAGAAACACTTAGTAAGGCACTTACCTAAATATCATCCTTACTACCAAAACTGAAAAACACAATTCATTATTCTCACATTGTTGCCAAATTTTAATATGAGGTGTGCTATAATAAAATACCTCTCATTGAAGGTTAGATTTCAGCTTCAAACCTTTTCACTGACTTTTAAAATTCTATATAAGTTTTCTTTGGCTCTTTCTCTGAGATAAATATCCTATATGAGCTCAAAGAAGAATCCAAACAAAGTGGGTTTTTTTTTTTTTAGCACAGCTGAGTTTAACCTGTGAAGAACCTTTTCAACCATGAAAGATCCCAGAAACATTATTTTATTTCTACAGAGTTAACTTTTAGTCACTGTGTTTTGATATAGATAATGTAACTACTGTGGAAGAAAAGCTAAAGTCAGAAATATTGAAATTTAAACAAAAACTCTAAACATACTCGAATTGCTGAGAACTCCACTTTGTTATTGTGTTTATCTTTTGCAAAAATTCTAAGGATGCCACTCTGGAAAGATAATAGTAAAACCCTCTCCAGTTTTTGTTTCTTTCTAGAATCAATTTCTTGGGCAAGAGAGATGAATGGCCAATTACGGGCATTACAGGTTTTATCATGAGAACTAGTAACAAGTCTGATTTACTGATTTTGTGGTACAGCCTTTCCATAAAGAAGAAAAATGTTTGCACTCCAATTCTGGCTCAACCCAAATTCATATGTACACAGTTGTTGCCTTTCTACATTCTTCATATGACAAAAGATAACCAGATAAAAAAAGTTGAAAGAGAAGATGTAAATTTCAGGATCACACAAGCATCCCAATGTCTTCTAAAGTTTTCACATGTCCAAAAAAATGCTGAATGCTGCTAATGAAAATTACTTATGGTTTAAATTAAAATGTGGTTTCTCAGGCTAGCTTGTATGCACAGATTCTTTTTCTGTTCATGATAATATACAATTTTATGCTGGAACAGTGTTTGAGGAAACAAGAGACTGAAAGGAGGCCTGCACCCGAATTTCTTCTTTGGCGATGAAGAGATGAACTAGAGTGCAAAAGGGACACTCTTTCATAGAAAACCCTCCAAGATTTACTCTGGAATCACCAATAAGTGTCTTGTGGTGCCCAATCAAGACTTGTCAAATTAAGGTTAAAGCTCATAAGCTCATTCTGGGAATTAAATTGTCTTCTGCAGTCTAATAAAATCCATTTGTCTTTTCAAAGGGACGTATATGTACATATTACTTTTTGAGGAAAAGGTAGAAAATATGGTATTTCCTTACGGCTGCCTCACTTGTTGCTGGATTATACGGCTGCAACACTAAACTATTCCACCACTTTAATAGTGGCTGAATGACTCAATATGAAATGATACTGTTGAGGTAAAGTTCACTGTGTGGTAT
This sequence comes from Sceloporus occidentalis, assembly GCA_023333645.1. Classification (NCBI taxonomy): domain Eukaryota; kingdom Metazoa; phylum Chordata; class Lepidosauria; order Squamata; family Phrynosomatidae; genus Sceloporus; species Sceloporus occidentalis. The sequence goes on along the minus strand of JALMGF010000004.1, from coordinate 7,978,528 downwards.
CTCTCTCAGAATCAATGCATTGTTTAGAGGTTTTAATGTAGGTAGGCATGTAAATTTATGGAATATACTCCCACATGCACCAAAACAAGCAGAAACTCTTCTAAACAAAGCTTAATATACTTGTCTCATTCCCAGTTCTCTAAAATTAAATGCTGTTAAGCACATGAAAGAAGAACAAATGTGGGTGGAGCAATGATAATGAAAGGTAACTACCATCCTTTCTGGTTAATTGAAAAGAATACGAAACTTTGCCAATGCTAGCTCCCAGGACTCTACAGAACATTACTAGATTAAAAGGAATGCTATGTCAGGATGAAACATCCCAAGAGTTCATATGTACTATTTGCATATATATTATAAACTTGCTGAGCAAGACCTCTTCAGCTCTATTAAAGCACAACTGTTCTTAAATAAAAAAAAATTATCAGCTGGTAAATGTTAAGACAAGTAGGCATTCAGAATAAGAATTAGGAGAGTTCACATTCTCTGGATGGTTCCTCAGCCATACTTCATATTAGACAAATAGTGGACAGCATCAAATGACTATTGTTAAAAAAAAGCCTCCAGACAAAATAAGAAGAAAAAGAAAAAAGAAAAAAGAGGAAGGAAAACAGAAATAAAACATATTCAGGTCAAAACTTGTTCTTCCTGCTTCTGTCCCGCAGCTGTCCATCAAAAGCTGCTTTCTCCCTGCGGTCTATCAAATATTTCCCTCACAAATCAATTTTACACATGATCAGCCCATACCCCTACTGAGCTGAACCTCCCCGTTAATTAAGTGAAGAAATTACCATATATATTATATTAATGCAAACATCATTCAGCTAGTAATTCACGGCTGATCTGGATAATGGAAAGGTTGAACACCCATTAACCCAAGCCAACAAAATGGGTTGGCTGAGAAATTCTAGCAGGTCTCATGTGACTTTTTCCTCTAACTGCAGCTCTGCGGTATCTGCTATTGTAATAATTAAAATCCTCCCGGTAGATCAATACTGGAATCTCTTTATGGGAAGTGCCCTGATGGAAATGTCTCAAGGAAGCTGGAGCTGTGGAACTCTGAAAAATTCATTTTTTTATCTGACAATTATCACCACGCTGCAGACTAATTCAACAGCGCACCCCTCTCACTCTGCTTTGAATGCACTGGAGATTGACATCTAAGAAAACCTAACATCTCATTTTAACAAATAAAGGCACTATTTCCACATACAGTTGAGAATTATCAGCAATCATGAAACCAGACAAAAAATTAATATACATTAAGCACTTCATCTTCTGATGGCTTCCTCTGAGTTTCAGTTATCGCTGCCTTCTCCTCATTTCCTCTCTTTGTATCTTCCTGTATTGATCTCTGCCTTTTCATCTCTTGAAAAAAAAAAGAGAGGAAAGGCATGTAAAATTATTATAATACTTGATATTTGTGTATTGAAATGTGGACTTACATTATCTAGTTTTTAATATATTTATTGTTAAATATTACTAAATCATAAGATGGGGAGTTCAGGGAGAGCGTTTCAGAAGATTTTTGCCTACCTGGTCTGTTTTCAACATATTGACTGAATGACTGAAGCTGGGTTTTTCTGACTGTGGAATCCTTGCTGAACACAACAGGATTTCTAAACCGTTCTGTTGCTTTTTGTAACCTCTCAGCACGATGCTCTTCTGTGTCATTCTGTCAGAAAATCCAAATCATTTATGAAAGTTACAAATAGGAAAATATATATTTCAGAAGGAAATTGTTATGTGCAAAAAGTTATACAACTCAGATTACTTGTGTCAGATAAAAATGATAAATATGATACCAGCAACCAGAAAAAAGAGCATTAAAATGAATATCTGGAAAAATAAAAATTGGCAAGTACAACCAGGGTTCTGCTGCTAGAGACTATGATCAGTTAACAGCAGCCAAAGTATTTTTGGGCAAGCAGGATTACTTTTCTTCAACTTGGATTCATTGGGTACAACATATTAATACTAAGCCTTTGCAGCACTGTGTGTATCTCTCAATATCATCAATATTTTTAAACAGGACAGGTTCTAGTCTTTTGTGTACAGTGTTTACCCTAGTAAAGGATTCTGTCATCCTGAATGGATCCAGAGATGTGTAGGATGAAAACTCATCTCTAATTTTATGCCCACGGAGATAAACGACTAATAGAGGATGGAGAATAAAGGGTAATTTTACAGTCCTACCACAACAAACTGTATTTTATCAGCTATAACTTTCCAAATCCAGATTTGTAAGTAAGCCCTTTACAGCCAAAGAAACAACAATTCCTGTTTTCCAGAGCTTCCTATGTTAATATTGGTAACAAATTCAAATGGGTCCATCAACATGAAATATCCCAGAAGAATAGACCACTATGGTGTGTGGAAACTGCAGATACCGAGGTGCTGTGTACCAAACAAATATTTCATTTTATACCTAATCTATTATTATTTTTATTAAGTGTTTTGAAAGTAAATAGGGAAAGGCTAAGATGCATGACTAATAGCTAAGCCTGCTGAATACTGAAACTGGTTATCAAAAGCTACCAAGACTTTGCCCTTCCTCTGCATTGAGACAATTGGTAATGAGGGAGTTCTCCAATGGCCTATTCTCTAGCCTCAAGGAGGCCTGGGATACAGAATCCTCCAGGGAAGGTAACAGTTTATCCTTTTCCACAAATACAGAAAGCCTCATTTATAAATGTGTAAACTGCATTTTATTAAAAAAACACAAATCCAACTCAATGCTGAAAGCTCTAAGAGAACAGATGGACACCACATATTCTCCCTTACAGCATTAAAAATGTTTAGTTCTAGCTACCTTTTTGTTGCAGTAGCATAAAAAAGCAAAAAGCAAATAAAACAGGCTAATTTTAATACCAAAATGTATATTTAGAGTGGGAAGCATTATTTCTGTCACCTTATTGGAACTGTACTGACCTAATGGAGAGCCGCTTATTGAGCTTTTATTTCTTTAAAGCATTCACACATGTTAGAGCTGTTTTTTTCAACCATCAAGCAGCTATGATTTTGCTTTTTTAAGAAAAGAATCACTTCTAGCTCTTCATACAGCCACCACCTGACAGTTGAAACATAGGTCTTTACCAAAATAAACAAACATGACTAATTTTTTAGGCCTGGCAACATGTTAAAATATCAGTGCGATTAGCCAGTAAATCCTATTTTAAGAAGCCTTTTTATGACTAGGGACTTCTGCCACTTTACAAATGTATTCCTCTAAGCCCACTAATTCAGTTAGCCTTTTCAATCCATTGTATTATTCTGAGGCCAGCTTCATTTTGCATTAAATCCACTGTAGAAAGCTAAATTGAACGCAAAAAAATCAGACTTGATCCAAGCTTCCCTTTGTTCAAAGATAGAGACTGAAAGTCCTCTGCTGCTGCCACACACTTTCATCACCAATTTATAGGAACCGACAGTGTAAGGGAAAAAGCAATGAAAGTCATTGTTTTGGGACTTCAAAGCATCTCTGTATCTGGGGAAGGAAATCCTTTCAGTCAGCAGTGTATACACCCACAGTCTGCAGCAGGTGGGTGAAAAGTTATACAGAAGTGGAGCTACCCCCACGCCCATCACAATCTTTTCACTTAGTATTAATAGCTGTGGACTAATGAAGACAATTACCTGATATGATGTACCAATGAATATATCAAAATCAGTGTACAGAGAGACAGAGACTGGACATGAGAGAACAAGCAACCCCCACCCCCAATGTGGGAGTATTTTCTCATTACCTAAGAAATATCAGACAATACTTTTTCCAATTCTCACCTCGAAATCACTCAGAATATATATTTTTTCAAATGCAAGAGTCTGATTTCGACAAAGCAAAACCAACCATTTAAACTGCTACAAGAGGTTTGAATGAAGGCTTTGCTAATGTTTATGTAAATGACAGAATTGGCTTCAAAGGGAGTAGGATAATGTGTTTTACCTCCTGTACCTTAATAATCCTATTATTTTAATAACTATAGGTCAAATAATGAATGCTAGAACAATTCAGAATAACCACACACCAACCATATGATGAAGTCACATTTCTTAATATATAGCTAGATGTTACTATATAATTTCACATTCTCATGCATCTGAGGAAGTAGGCCCAAGTCTATGAAAGTTGATGCTACCAGCATCTTTCTTTCAATTAGTCTCAAGATGCTACAAGATCCCTTTGCATGCAGACATCAACAGTCATAACACTTTGAGTTTAACTTCATGGTGAAGAACACATTTTATTTGAAATTCTTCCAAATCAAAAGTACTGTGACTGGTCTTGAGACAAAAGCTTTACTTAAAAACTTGCCTTAAACTCTTGCTCCATGCTATCAACAGCTGTTTTCTGAGCAGCACTGGAAAGTGAATTTGCCACTTGTGGTTGAGTTTCTAGGAGCTTCTTCAGCTTCAAATCCGCCAACTTACTGTTCTGTTCAGCTAAATATGCAAACATCATGAGAGAGAGAGAGAGAGAGAGAGAGAGATTCATTTAGATGTAGAATCCCTATAACAATGATAATTTAATAGCTTGCATGTGCACTGATCCAATTGTAATCTTTCTACTGGAAACTGAATACGGAACTTAGAACTTTAAGTAAGCTCCAGTACAATGATAATTTCTCTGTTATTATGTGGGAAAACCACTGTTTTAAAAAGTTGACTGTAGATACCCCTCTTCCATCTGTTTTTATGTGAATTTCACATACTACTGGAATCAAGAAAATGTCGTAACGTAGATGTAAAATGTAGTGATTTCCATGGAACCTCTTTACAAATAAAAGAATTTAAGGTTGATAGTAATAAATAAGATGCATATTAATTTTTTTTTAACCTGAAATTCCTTCCTGCCAAAGTCAGCTGAACAATTCAGAGCAATTATGCTTAGGATCAAGGCGTTGACAAAGTGGCGAACTGCTCTCTTTAAGGTATTAAAAAACCCCAAAGTAGGATAATTTCATACTTGTACCTCTATTATTTGGAGATCTGCAACATTAAAAACCTACCTGCATGTCTGAAAGAGACCAAACACCTGACCAAATGGATATATTTTATTTTCTAATGCTATAAAAATCAGTGTTTTCTTGCTGGCAGCATATACCATTTAAAAATGAACAAACATACATTACCCAACAAGCAAAACCTCAAAGCAAACTATGGGCACTAAATTAGGCACATGCATAAGTGAATCAGCCATCATGTAACTACAGTAGCTGAAATACAAGAAATTATTTCTATTTCTATTATTACAACAACAACAATTCTTATTCTTAATTTCTTATTCACCTCTCTGTATGGATTGAGGTGGGGAACAACAGATTAAAACACAACAGATAGACAAATAACAGTTAAAAACATAAACACCAATTAAAAATACATAATCAGTTCAAAGAGCATAACACCAGTTAAAAAACAATAAATTAATCCACCTTTATTTAACTTTAGCTTTTCTAACTGATATGTCCTGGTTTTGGTGCTGAGGTTCTTAATACTTCTTATACTGTCTGTTGATTGCTAGGGTCTTCTTCCTAATCTACTATCCAAACAAGTAAGATTGCAGCTTTGTCCTCCCTTGGGGTGCTAATGTCAGTAGTAATCTCTTTCCACCTTTGAAATGGTACTAAAGACTTTCAGTGTTGCAAAGGCAGAGTAACTGCAACTGCTGTAAATTTCTGTCAAATGTCCCATAAAGGAACTACATGAGACATCCATACATATCGCTCAGTAAATAAACTTTATGGTCAATCAAAGGTGTGTGAGAGTAAGAGATTTAGACAGATTTATTCTTCATTTGAGTCCTTTACATCCTAATTCACACATGCACAGTGATTTGTTGCTTTTGAAACTTTGCTGTATGTGGTCTTGACAGGTGGGGGCCCAAAGCTATAGATTCTCTATGAAAAAGAGAGAGTGTGGCTATCACTACACAGGTTACAGATTGAAGGGTTTGGTTATTATGGACAAAATCAGACATGCTACCGGAAAATCCATTATCAAAACATATACTATTTATTATATATACTGTATTATATATATATATATTATATATATAGCAGGTGCAATGGGATGAGGGGAAAGGAAGCCAGTTCATGATGATAGCACAGGAGAAGGTGGAGTTAACCAATGGTCCATTGTTCTGTTTTCATAATGATCTTTTCTCCCTCAGTTGCTATGGTTTAATCCCCCTTTCCTTCAGCTGCCAGTTAACATTAAAAAAGAAAAGAAAAGAAAGCAAAGCCAAAAATCTGATAAAATGTCTCCTAAGACCCGTCTAGTTGTATCCTGTGATGATTACATCAAATATTTAAATAGGAAAATATGGATCTTATTCTGACCCCCCCCCCCCTCCAAAGGATTACACATCTATTTACTTGACCCACTCAAGGCCCTTTTCCAGGTGATCCTGCCAAATGAAGCAAGGTGAGTGGCTGCAAGGAAGGAAGGCTTTTCAGTGGTAACATTCCATCAGTGGAATGCACTTCCCTCCTTTTGGCTACATTACCACCATTTCAGTCTTTTAACTCTCCCTGACATTTTAAAGAAGATTTTTTTTTTAGTGTTTTTAGATCTTACCATTGTTCTAATTGTTTTGCTTTTTTAAATAGGTTTTATGTGCTGCTGTATTTTTATTCTTTGCTCAAATCTCCTTCTTTCTCACAGTTAGTCTCAAAGGTGCTATAAGATCCTTTGCATACTGATCCAGACGAACAGGGCTGACTCTGAATTCCACATACACTGTCAGATAATAACAGTTTTAAGCACAGAAAGGAGAACTAGAGTAACGTAGTGGTTAAGTGAGCGCTCTGAACTTACTGAGTAGCCTTAGGCAAGCCAAACTGTCCCCCACCCATTCCTTACAATAGAGGGATAGCAATACTGACCCACTGATATGCAGAGCTGCAAGGATTATTGGGAGAATGGATGTTTTGTTATACAAAGAGATCCTTGCTAGAAAAAGAGTGTAACCAAATAATACAGAAAGGAATGAAAACACTGGGGCTTGATCACATTTTCCCTGAATGTCTGAAGATCCAGAAGTAAAGCCATTCAAGACACTAACTACCAGCCTTTCTACCAGAAATAATCAGAAGAATCAAATAGCTAAGATCTGGTTTGTAGTAAATGAAATAATCTTATGGGAACCCAAGAAAGACTACAAACTGGCAGCATTGCCACTCTGTCTTTTTTTTAAAGCTGCATGTGTTAATTATTCAAAGGCTTTTCCTTTCAATTAATTGTTTCCATCATTATGTTTTGAAACTATATGAACCTGGTTCAGACCAAATTGCAGTGAACAATGAAGCAATTGTTTTTTTTTTAAAGATTTGTATTCAGTCTAGTTTTCAAAAAAAGTCAAGAGCAGTCTAGAACAGGAATGTAAAAGTGCAGTCTCAAGGTTGAATTTAATTTTTGTTTTAGACTGAAACAATTTTTGCTACATTTATGTCCAGAAACAGCCTTTTCCCCGACATTAAATGACATGGAAGATGAATTCTGTGTCAATTCCTGGTGTACAAAAGGTCTCTTGGGGCACAAATGACCCAAAGAGGGCCAAAAATGTGGGGAGATTGCTCCTTGTGCCCACTGAGGGCACTGTGAAGTTTTCTTCCCTATTTTCTTCAGGAGCTGTACTTGCAAATGAGGGGGGAAATCCTACCACCTACAATTTGAAAGCAAAAGGCCACATTCAATTTAGAGGAGTATCAATACTAGATCATGATCCTTTCATTTTTGTTTGTTGTTGATGTTGTTAATTGCCGTCAAGTCAGCCCCATCTCATAGCTACCCCAAGGTTGGGACATCTCTAAGCCCCTCTATCCTCTACTGCTCTGCTCAAGCCCTGCAGATACATGCTTATGACCTCCCTGATTAAGCCTAACCATCTAGTTTGTACTGCCCTCCACCTTAACAAGCATTGATGAAGTCAGTCATGTCCTCTCATGATATGGCCAAACTACAACAGCCTCAGTTTCAGCATCTTAACTTCCAGGGGGGTTCCTGGTTTGATCTGTTCAAGGCCCCACTAGTTTGTCTTTTTGGACATTCACAGTATGCTCAGCATTCTTCTCCAGTAGATGAGTTGATTCTTTTCCTATCCATTTTCTTCACTTTCCAGCTCTCACATCCATACATGGTGATGGGGAATACAATGGATTAGACACTTCTGACTTTAGTGCTCAATTGTATGTCTTTTCTCTTTAGGATCTTATCTAGTTTTTTCACAGCTGCCCTTTTCCTGACTTCTCCTTGTTTTTAATGAAACATAAATATACACCATCACACTTATGCTGGATCCTATACCACAGTTGTGCAACAGACACCACGGTATTGAGCTCACTTGCTGCACAACAGCTGATTAGCTCCCCACCACCAAGTCAAAAGTGTAAGAGAAGGATGTATATGTCCTTGCAGAACAATTGGCTGCACTAGGAACTGTACTTACACAGCCCTGAGAAAGTATCTGTATGCTACTGTAGTGTCCCAAGAAGATTCTGGCCATTGTCTGCTATGATAGAAAACGATTTGTTAGTGTGAAAGATATCACAGAATTCTTTTTCAGTATCTCTCTTCTTCACATCTTGTTTAAATCATGGTAATTTTCCCATGAGTCTCCAGAGAGTCAGAGAGAGTCTTCCCTAACTGCAACCAGCTTATATCTCATTGTATAGTAGTAGTCTGGATCAGGATCTCAAGAAGGAAGATTGAATTGTATCCTAAATGAAATCTATTGTAAGGCAGACAGCTGAGATTAACATTAACATAAACAAGGTGCGGTACAAACCACCAACAAGTGGCATACCGGTGCTGGTGTTAGGGAGTATGCACCATGTACATGCTCCCTAACCCTAATACATCATGGCGACGTAACAATGGCAGCACCCTGTATACATGGGCACTGCCATTGTTACGTAAGTGCCATGCAGCGTCTGCATGGCACCGCGTAACACTTACGTAACCAGTGGCGCACTGGTTACGCTGCTGCTGGGAAGCTGCATGGTTTGGCGGCTGTGGCTTCCCTCTGGTGGAAAAACTGCCGCTGCCAGCCTGGACCTTCAAGAAGGTATGTCCTGGGCCCAAGTCTAAAAAATAATCTGCTATTAATGTCAGAAGGTGAAACATAAACATATTTCTGAATGGGTTTAACTCACAGAGTTCAAGTTAGGTCATAAATGAGTTTATACCAAGTAGTACCTTCTGAAGTACCTGCCAACTTAGGAGTTTGAAAGCATGTAAAAGTGCAAATAGATAAATAGGTACCACTTTGGTGAGAAGGTAACAGTGTTTGTGTGCCCCAGCATTTTGTCATCATGGCCACACAGCCACGGAATTGTCTTTGACGATGCTGACTCCCTTGGTTTAGCAATGGAGATGAGCACTGCCCCCTACAGTTGGATACGTCTAAACAATCACATCAGAGGGGAAACCATTACCTTTACCTTCTGAAGAGCAGTTTGAAAAGACTACTCTCTCCCCCTTACAATACTGCATATTTTTTATCATTGCATTCACCCCCCCACCACCACCACTGTCATGTCTCCACTGCTACCTTAAGCATGTATCTTGTAATTGACAAAAAATAAAAAAAATAAAAATAAAATAAAAATGTTTGCATGATTGAAGAAATTTTAGTTCACACCCCACATCACTTAAACTTTCTACCAAGTAAGTGGGCATAGGATCGTAGCTTTAGCCTTCCAGCATGATTGCTCTTATTTTGCAAATCAGTCAATCATAAAACATAAGTTACCAGCAAGAACAAACAAATAAATAATCAAAAACCCCAGATACTGTTTGCTAAATTCAAACTACATTTACATTCAACATTATTGACAACAAATAGATCTACAGAACAGCAGAAATATACACCCAGAACATCATTATGGTCACTTTGCTGGAATGTTTTAACACCGCATATTAGGGATATTAGGAACATGGTATTATTAATTTGAACAATGTTAAACAATCAGAAAAGGGTTTAATAAAAAGAATGAATCCAAGAGTTAAACAGGCTTGAAAGAGATAAAATATTAGACTAATGTATCACAAGAGGTGCTAATGAAACTATTGTTAGTCACGCAAACCATATAAAATAGCTATTAGTTGAATTACCATCAGAATCAAGGTCATTTTCTAGGTTAGTATGTTGATCTTCACCACCACCACCACTGGTAACAGTGCATTCAGGAATCTTCTCATTAGTAACTATCTCAGTATTATCATTTTGATTCCCATCTGTAACAATATGCCATAGTAAGGTTAGTGCTTTCTGTCTTGTACATTCATAAATAACAGTTAAAACATTACTGTTTTAGTCTCAGCTAAGCACATTCATTTGTGGCACAGAAAGTAAAAAGTAAATGAAATCCAGACACTGTTTATACAAAAATCACACCCTTGATTAATGACAGTATCAATTACATGTATAGAGTATCAATATCTTCCTTGGGAACTTGTTAAGCCATAAGTAGATATGTTCAGTTTAAATTTATTGTTCTGATCAGAGCTTTTTTTTTAAAAAAAAAACAGATAGAGGCCAGGATCCAATAGTACTACTAGTGATTGAAGAAGCTTGTCAGAAGATTGACGAAGAGGGGGTTTCTCACCCAGGTGCAGCACACGTAACAAGACATTCTCCTTTTCACCTTCTACCTGCCTTCTGTGCTACTTGAATTTCTGCTCTGGAATGTTTTCTAGACATTTAGATAGGCTTGTGTATATATATATGGAAAATCACCTATTCCAGAATCTACCTTCCATCAGTTAAGTGCCCAACTGGACCTGGCCACAGTTCTAAAACACAGGCCACCACTTGAAACATGTGATATTCTTCCTCCATCATTTAGTGAGGCCACATCCTCATAACTATGCAAGAAACTAAAAGTTATTGTTATACTACAGAAGGAGAGAAAATATCCCACACTGATTTTCAACTGACAGGTAATATTACATGTTAACAGGTACATGTTAATTATTGGGAGAAAGAATTAATTACATGTCACTAATGATCTGTAACCTGTTACTTCAGAGTTCTAGGCCAGCCCACTGGGCATTGCAATTAGTAGATACAGTATGATATTAAAATAATGACCAGAGTGACATATAGTTGGTTCTGGGCTGAAATGGAACTGCAAAGATGTGCTAGGGGGAAAAAATTGCTCGTCCTTAAGGATATATAACTGCTGCAACTTTTGTTTTCTGTTTCTTGGAATGTGCATATCCATTTGAACCAGAGAGAATTCCAGCTAGAAACAGTGGTTTCTTGAGTCCAAAACACACTGCAGAAATAATCCACTTTGAGAAAGCTTTAACTGCTTTGGCTCAGTGCTAGGAAATTCTGGGAACTGTAGTTTTGTGAGGCATTTAGTTTTCTATGTCAGAGAGCTTGGGTGCCACAATAAACTGTAATTCCCAGGATTCCCTAGCACTGAGAAGGGTCAGATAAAGCAATCTCAAACTGGATTATTTCTGCAGTGTGTATTGTACCTCAGTAACATTCAATAATAAGAAAAGCCTCAGAACAACCCTCAAAGCAGTAGTTAAGAAGACCAATGCATTACCAGGCATTATTGTGGTTGTGAACCGACAGCCACAGTAACTCCAAGTCCAGTAACTCCAAGTAGGCCAGTTCTTCCTTAGAGGTCTTTAAACAGAGGCTGGATGCCCATCTGTCAGAGATGCTTTCATTGAGAGTTCCTGCATGACAGGGGGGTTGGACTGGATGGCCCTTGGGGTCTCTTCCAACTCTACGATTCTATGATCCACTCAATTGTAATTTGGGAGGAAATGGCCAAACTCAGGCTTTGTCAAATGCCTTAGCACTCAATGAAGTCAATCTTTAAAATTATATACTGCTTTGTCTTAAAGCTACTATAAAAATTTTTCCTCTCCATCGGTTAAATGCTCCCCCTTCAAAGAGTGGTCAAAGAGTCACATGCAGCTCCCAAGGCCATCTTGAGGCACCGAGCAACCCCAATATTTTTTTTTTGGAAAAAATTGGTCAAAATGGACCCCATGCAGCAAATTTACACCCATGTTGTTTATTTATTTATTTATTTATTTATTTATTTATTTATTTATTTATATCCTGTCCTGGTCCATGCCCTAGTGGTCTCACGACTCGATTACTGTAATGTCCTCCTGGCTGGGCTTCCTTTTTCTCACCTCCGGCCTTTAATCTCTGTCCAGCATTCAGCTGCACGCATTATCACTTCCACCCACCGCTCTGACCACATCTCTCCTGTGTTGGCATCCCTTCACTGGCTCCCTCTCCCTTTCCGCATTCAGTATAAGCTCCTGCTGTCGACATTCAAAGCCCTCCATGGACTGGCCCCTCCTTACTTATCAGACCTTCTTTCTCCTCACCTTCCCACCAGGGCCCTCCGTTCTGGTAGTCAAGGGTTCCTGTCTCAGCCCAGGATTTCCTCTGCCCCATCCCGGATTCGCCCCTTTTCACTTGCTGCCCCTCACTCCTGGAACCTTCTTCCTCCACAAGCAAGAGCCATCACTTCTTTAACCAGCTTCAAAACGGAGCTGAAAACCATCCTATTCAGAGAAGCCTTCCCAGGCATCGCATAATTGTCGCTTACTATCTGATGTTCTGTTGTTGGCTGTTTATCGATCCATTTCCTGTATTGCTATGTACTGTATATGTATTATCCTACTTGTGAGTATGTATTTTCCCTGGATAATGATTAACCTTCCATTTTGGAGCCAAGCCCTCCCTCCAGTCCATCTGCCTTGGTCCAGGCCTCGGAGGTAGAGAGGAACTGCTGGACCTCTTACCCTTTCCCGTCACCACTCCCTTCTCCTTCTGTGTCATGTCTTTTTAGATTGTAAGCCTGAGGGCAGGGAACCGTCTAACTAAAAAGATTGCATGTACAGCGCTGTGTAAATTTACAGCGCTTCATAAATAAAGGTTAATAATAATAATAATAATAATACAATTAAAATCATAAAAATATAAAAATTACAAATATATATATTTTTAAAAACATACAGAGTTAAAATTAAAAAGTCCAAGTCCAACCCTCTTGTCTACCAATAAAAACAAGTCTGCCAGATCTCAAAAGGCCTGTTTAAACAAAAATGTCTTTGCCTGCCTACGAAAGGCCAGCAGTGAGGGGGCCAGCCTAGTCTCCTGTGGAAGGGAGTTCCACAGGGAATGAGCAGCCACTGAGAAGGCTCTCTCTCGGGTCCTCACCAGGCGAGCCTGGGATGGTGGTGGGACCGAGAGAAAGCCTTCTCCTGAAGATCTTAGGGCTCTAGGTGGTTCATATGGGGAGATACGATCTTTCAAATAGTCTGGACCTAAGCCGTGTAGGGCTTTATAGGTCATAACCAGCACTTTGAATTGTGCTCGGAAGCTAACCGGTAGCCAATGAAGCTGTTTCAATACAGGAGTTATATGCTCCCCATAACATGTCTCTTAGGGCATTTTTTTTCTTGAGGAACATTTTGAGATTTAAAAAGTTTAACATTGTGGGAAGGGTGACAGGAAGGCTGCTGCCTTCTAGAGTCCAGTTGTGGGTCTGTATGTCCCCAGTTTCTCAAAGTTGCCTACCCCTGTTCTAAAGACACCCCTTCTCTGCCTTTTCTTGGCTTCTAGAAACAGCTTTGCCTACTGATTTTTCACCATTTGCACTTTTGAGAATATTTATCTTGATCTAAGCCTAGCTTTTGTGTCATTCATGTTTACCCTTTTGTTTGATTGGATTTCTTTCTCATAGGATATGCATGCCACTACCATAGTTCCTAGGTTCTTGCCATTTACTCTTGATGTCTACTACTTGCACGAGGAGACTGAGAACAAGAAGGAACAGAAAGGGAGAATGAACTCACCCACATGGGGGATGGTGGGTGGAAAGACTCTGGCCCCATACAGACTGCCAAAATAAAGTTGCTTCAGGTCACTTTGGAGGTATACTGTTTATATGATGCATGTGTCCTAAGAGTCCGGGAAGCTTCCCTAAAGCTGCGCTCCAGTCCTTAGGATTTCATTTAAACAGCATACCTCCAAAGTGACCTGAAGCAACTTTATTTTGGCCTGTCTGTATGGGGCCTCTCTGTCTTTTTAAATGTCTTTCTATCATGTGAATAAACTCTGCCATATCTAGTCAGGTTTTCAATCTCATTCTCAGCTAAGAGCAGCAATCAAGACTTTGTTGGAGAAAACATTCTCTTTAAATTTGGTATGGGCACCAACAGACAAGGAAGTGAGGAAAAGAAAGAGATGGAAGACTAAGAGAATCTTGTTGGACCATGTGCTTGGCATATGAAATGAATGCTAATGATAATTAGAAAATATACTGGATAGCTGAGGAATGCAAAACACTGCTGAAGTTCACTGAAGTAGATGTTAAAAAAGCTGTAAGACACAGATAACACTGCTCTTATGTACGAAACAGAACACTCCTTTGAAATAGTTCCAACTCTATTATACAAGCTTTCACTTAAGTAGTTTTATTCTTTCCTGGTAAGAAATGTTTGCTGTAGACTATAGCTTAGCTGAACTCGCATTTTCCAGGTTTATGGAAGAGAATGGCAAGGAAAATGAGAATCTAGGGTCTAAACACTATAGGTCTTGGATTTCTTGTTTTTGAGAGCTAATGTGTGCTGTAGTGATTTGAATGTTAAGAGAAATGATGCAGGGTATTCAGATTCTAGTCCTCATTAAGGGTTATGGGGGGAGCAATGTATGCCACCTTGAGCTCAGTGAAGAAAAGAGAGGGAATAAAATTAAGCAATAATAGATAATCTAAATAAGATGATAAATTGTGTTTGCTACTACTAATTTGGATTTCAGACAAGGATCATTATACAGATGTTCCTTCCTATTCCTTTGAAGGATTTTTTTCAATATAGAGGAGCATATCTACATGAGATTATATATGGGCCTTCAGAGTAACTGATTGAATTTTGTGAGGCCAACAATTTGTTCATTGCAAACTAATCAAAGCAACCAAAGAGGTGACTATATACAAGGACATCACCCAATGATCAATATAGAAATCAAATAGGCTAGCTGATTCTTAAAGGACCAGATAGGGTGTTGTATCATTGTAAGTGTTTTAATTTTTTTTATCTTTTAACTGTATTTTTATTCTTTTAATAAGTAATCTATTTTAATATTGTAACAATTTAATTCTGTTTTAATGTATCACTTTTCTATGTTTTAATTGTATTATGCTCTGAACCCCAGCTCTGGGAAAAGAGCAGGATACAAATACAACAACAACAATAATAATAACAATATAGTGCGCCCGCTGGACTGAAGCCAGGGACATTGTTAGAGAGGAATGCAAAAAGACTATACAGTTGGCCCTTCTTATACACAGATTTTTTATACATGGATTTAAGCATACACGGTTTGAAAATGTTCCAAAAAAGTATAAATTTACCTTGATTTTCCATTTTTTATAAGGGACACCATTTTGCTATGTCATTATATTTAATGAGACTTGAGCATACACGGATTTTGTTATACACGGGGGATCTTGGAACCAAACCCCAGCGTATAACAAGGGTCAACTGTATCTGCAGTCAAAAAGAAAGTGATACCTCAATGGATGACAGAAGGAACTTTTAAAGCTGTGAAAGGCAGATGAGAAACAAAAGGAAAAGGTAAAAATGTCAACAACAACCCAACAACAACAGGATGAGAACTTGAATGCAGTTTTCAATGACTTGTGTGCTGGGACAAAGAGATCTACTATAATAATCAATGCCATGAAATAGATGATGATGACAAAAAAGGAAGAACAAGAGACTTCTTCCAGATGATCTTAGAAATCAAAGGGAAATTTAAATCAAGAGTGAGGAAGCCGTATAACCAGCAGGGGAACACACTACATGAACAAGTAGAAATAAAAAGACTATCAAACAATGCAAAGGAGAAATATATAACAGAGATTAAAGGATGACAGATTCATTCAAAGATGAACCTTTTTAAGATAAGTAAAGCTGCACTCAGAGCACTTGGGAGGAAGAAATCACCAGAAACTGATGGCATATGAACAGAGCTGCTTCAATTTACAGAGACAGAATCTATTCTAGTTCTAACTAAAAACTGTAAAAAAAAAATGGCCCACAGATTGGGAATGCTCAATATATATTCAAATCCTGAAGAAAGGAGACATCCTGGATTGCAGTAAGCACAGGGCCATTGCACTACTCTGCCAGGCAAGCAAAATGATGCTCAAAATTCTACAACAAAAACTTTTACCATATGAGAAAAAAACAGAAGTCCAAGTTGGGTTCAGGAGAGGAAGAGGCACTAGATTTCACATTGCAAACATACATTGGATACTGGAGTGCACCAAATAATTTCAGAAAAAACATCAGCCTGCTCTTTATAGATTATAGCAAAACCTCTGATTGTGTAGATCATGAACAATTACAGATAATTCTTAAAGAAATGGGTGTGCCATAACATTTGATTTCCTGAAGTGTAACCTGCACTCAGGACAAGAGGTTGCCAAGACAAAATATGGAGAAACAGAAAATAAGATTAGATTTAGAGGAAGGAGGCATACAGCAAAAATGTAAAATATGCAGATGATCCCATACCCCACTAGCAGAAAGTAGCATAGAGTTGGAATGGTGACTCAAAAAAGTCAAGGAATAGAGTGCAAAAGCAGGTTTACAACTGAACATTAAGAAAACAAACCTCATAGAATCATGGAGTTGGAGGAGACGACAAGGGTCATCTAGCCCAACTCCCTGCCATGCAGGGAGACACAAACAAAGAACTCCCAACAGATTGCCATCCAGCCTCTGTTTGAAAACCTCCACTACTCTCTGAGGTAGTGCAACCCACTGTTGAACAATTCTTACCATCAGTAAGTTCTTTCTAATGTTTAGGTGGAATCTCTCTTTCTGTAGTTTGAATCAATTGCTCTATATCAGTGATGACAAACCTTTTAGAGACTGGGTGCCCAACTCAATGGCATTCCCGCATGGGCATCACCCAGTGCTGGGGAGGGGGAATTCCGGGGGTGGGACTTCCCCAGAGACAGTTAAAGGCATGGGGAGGGGGTGTCTTCAACTGTCTCTGCATGCCCTCAGAGATGGTTTCATGTGCCAGGGAGGGCACGCGTGCCATAGGTTCGCCACCACGGCTCTATATCCTAGTGTGCAGAGCAGCAGAAAACAAGTTTGTTCCTTCTTCCATATGACACCTTTAAAATATTTAAATATAGCTATGTATCACCTTTTAACCTTCTCTTCTCCATGCTAAACATATCTAGCTTTTGCACTCTATTCCTTGACTTTTTTTAATAGTAATTCCAACTCTAGTGTATTTTCTGCTAGTGGTATGGGATCATCTGCATATTTTCTCTTATAGTATGCTTGACCATGAAATCATCCCCAGTATTTCCCTAACTTTTCTGAAATTAGCTTTCTTAAAGTCTAGAATACATAGCTAATTATTTGACTTCCCCCTTCCACTGTATAAAAAACTCCAGGAGGTCTCTCATCCATGTGTGTGTGCATGCATGTGCCTTCGGGTTGCCTATCGACTTATAGTGACCTCATGAATGTCATAAGGTTCTTAGTCAAGGAATACTTGGAGGTGGTGTTGTGAGTTCTTTCTGCTGAAATACAACCTGCAGCAAATGGTATTTGTTGACAGTATCTCATCCAAATACTAACCAGGGCTGATTCTGCTTAGCTTCCAAGATTATGTTGGATCTGTTGCTTTTAGAGTATTTAGGTCCTTCTCTCATTCATAAGGTCTCTGCCATGGCAGTTAACAATAACAATGAAGTAATACAGCTCACCTCAGTGGCCACCTCAGTGAGAACATAACCATTAAGCTTAGCTAGCCGTCTATCATATAGGCCATTGAAACAAGATCTGCATTATTCTTGTATTTACTCTGTTTTTGGAAATATTTTTTGTTGCCTAACACATGTTGGAAACTGCAATTGTTTCCTTTCTCTGAAGTATCTCTTATGTAGCCTTGAACAACTGGAAACAAAAAAATTACTCACTATGTAACTCACTATGGTCCTGTTCCCCATGCATAAACTGGGGCAATACAAGAGTCAAATACCTGAATAGAACTAATATTATGAGATGGGCAAGCAAAGAAGTTCTATATAGACAGAAAAATTGGGAAGGTGTATCATTCTTTTTAATGTACACCCAATAAAACAGAAGACAAGTAGCATAATCTTACATCCTGGCATTAAGATTGAAAGAACAAAGCATGTAAATGACCAAGAAAAATTATCTGCAGTGACAGAGAGAATATCTAAGCCATGGTTTGTTTGACACGTAAGCTGAAGCAAATCTTGATAGCTTCCCTATGGGGAAAAATCTATTAAGTAGTAACAGGATGCATTTCCAGACAAATGGTCAGATTTGGGAAGTTTAATAATCGAAGGTGAAAAGGTAAAGATATCAAACATAAGAATATATATTACAGAATTTGACTATCAAGAATTCATTTTAGATTAAAGGTATGTTGAGAGCTCTTACATGAAAATCCAAATCTAGCATCATTGCAACAAGTCCTGCGATGGGAACTATGTTCTGCTGCAAAAGTGAAGTGCCATGCAAAGGTTTTTTATGGCTCAAATTGAGGGCGGGGAAACAGTAGTGAAGCCCTGATTGCTACAAGACAAGAATAAAACTAGAACTGAAGCTGCAGATGTGTGACTGCATCTCTATTTAAAAATGCTGCAAACAGAAGCAGATGCAGTCTGGATTCAAATAAGGACTATGGAGGGGCAACCATCCCCCCATGCCATTTTCCCAGTGAAAATTACAACTACCACTGTTTGTACTAATAGGGAAGAAACTGACATGCTTAGAAAAAGAATGTGATCTAATGAATTTCCATTTCTGTGGAAAGCATTCTTTCCCAGGAAGGGAAGAAATAATGAATGATTTCCTATTCTCCTTAGCTCCCTATGCCTTCTCCAGAAATCGGCTGCAGTAGATTGGGGGAACCCTCCAGAACAGACTGTGAGAGGAGAGTAAAGTATCACAGAATCATAGAATTGGAAGAGACCAAGTCCAATCCCCTGACATGCAGGAACTCACAATCAAAGCATCTCTGACAGATGGCCATGAAACCTCTGTTTAAAAACCTCCAAAGAAGGAGACTCCATCACACTCTGAGGGAATGTGTTCCACTGTCAAACAGCTCTTACTGTCAGGTGGTTCTTCCTAATGTTTAGGTGGAATCTCTTTCCTGTAGCTTGCATCCATTGTTCCGGGGACTATTCTCTGGAGCAGCAGAAAGCAATCTTGCTCCATCCTCAATATGATGCCCCTTCAAATACTTATAGAGGACTATCATATCACCTCTTAACTGGCTTTGTTCTAGGCTAACCATACCCAGCTCCCCAAGTCTCTCCCCATAGGGTATGGTTTCATACCCAGCTCCCCAAGTCTCTCCCCATAGGGTATGGTTTCCAGACCCTTCACCATTTTAGTCGCCCTCTTACAGATAAATTGGTGTGTGATCTGAATTGATGGATTGATTCGACATCAGATCGTGGTTTATACTACACTTGCCCTGATTGCATTTTCTGTCATTGCCTGGCATCAAAATAACCCATTTGTTGTTCCCATTCATGAATGAATGGATTCAAAATGATTCAGTTCTAGCTGGCAGAAGGGGAAATTTGAATCAATTCTGATCCACTTGTGCAGAATCGATTTATCAAAAAAGAAGCTGAAAAAATTAGAATCAAAAAGACGTGGGTTAAATGGGTCTGGAGCATGGCCCCCTTCTCGGAATCGGATTAAGTGGGAAGTAAAAAGGCCAATGCAATTTTAGGCTGCATCAATAAAAGTATAGTGTCTAGATCAAGGGAAGTAATAGTGCCACTGTATTCTGCTTTGGTCAGGCCTCATCTGGAATACTGTGTCAAGTTCTGGGCACCACAATTCAAAAAGGATGTTGAGAAACTGGAGCGTGTCCAAAGGAGGGCGACTAAAATGGTGAAGGGTCTGGAAACCATGCCCTATGAGGAACGACTTAGGGAGCTGGGGATGTTTAGTCTGGAGAAGAGAACGTTAAGAGGTGATATGACAACCCTGTTTAAATATTTGAAGAGATGTCATATTGAGCAAGGAACAAGCTTGTTTTCTGCTGCTCCAGAGTACAGGAAAAGAGATTCCAGCTAAACATTAGCAGGAACTTCCTGACAGTAAGGGCTGTTCGACAGTGGAACACACTCCCTCAGAGTGTAGTGCAGTCTCCTTCCTTAGAGGTCTTTAAACAGAGGCTGGATGGCCATCTGTCAGGGATGCTTTGATTGTGAGTTCCTGCATGGCAGGGGGTTGGACTGGATGGCCCTTGAAGTCTCTTTCAGCTCTATAATTCTATACTATGATTCTAGGGCCGTTTGCAATCTGGTTTAAAAGGTAGTGGGAATGAAGCCACAGTATTTCCCTAAGTTTATTGAAATTAGCTTTCATAAAGTCTGTGTGTTTGACTATGCCTGGTTTCCCCTTTCTACTGTTCAGTGCACCCGCATCATATGCAGGTGCCTTTTACGTGGCTTTCAGCTTACTTTGAAAGTCATGCAATGGGAGAATAATGGCATGCGTGCCTGTGCCATGCGCACTGTGCGCCGTGCACAAGGCCCATTATTTTCAATGGGGCTCAAGCATATGCGCTATTTGCCTTATGTGGAGGGGTCTGGAATGGATCCTCGCGTAAGGCAAGGGCGCATTGTATAACTAGCTCTAGGGGACTTGATCATTCCTGCCTAAGGATCCCACCACTTCCACCCCCTTAACCAGGTCATCACTGTTGGTTAGGGAGTAGGGGCTTCAGGGGGTGGGGTGGCTGAGGAATTGCTGAAAGTTTCCCTCTCATTCTACTGATAGAAGCCTACTACTGGCAGACAGAAATTAGATAGATTTCTCTCAGATATTAAAATGTAATAGCAAGTTTTACTGCAGAATCTGATGTAAATTCATTTCATACAATATGGATAGGTAAAGCCAAGTTTGGGACTGGTGGCTTAGTGCTTAAGATGCTGATTCTGATGAGTGCAAGGTTGGCAGGTCAGCAGTTCAAGACCCAAGCACCGTGTGACAAACTGAGCTTCTGTCACTAGCCCCAGTTTCTGTCAACCTAGCAGTTTGAAACCATGTAAGAGTGCAAGTACATAAATAGGTACCACTTTGGTGAGATAGTAACAGCATTCTGTGTAGTCATGCTGGCCACATGATCACAGAGTTGTCTTTGACAAAGCTGGCTTCCTTGGCTTAGTAATGGAGTTGAGCACTGTCCCCTACACTTGGACATGACTAGACAAACTTTTCAAATGGCAAATCTTTACCTTTTAAAACTGAAGATTGCTGCTTGGTATACACTTAAGAGGAAGCAGAAGGAAATAACTTTCCCTATCAAATGTATTTGATGTTACACAAATATTCAAATAGACTTTCTGAGAGTTACAACCACAAATTTCCAAATGGCTCAAAAATAAAATATTTATTAGGTTTGGAGAATAGTTATAGATAGTTCTCTTTCGAAAAATGCCAAATACTGTAGTCTTCACCTGTTTTTTCTTATTAAAGAAGAAAGGAATGAATATCGTGCATTAATGAGTTACAGGCAATAGAGACAATATGAGAGAGGAAAGAAGGTAGTAGACATTTTGTACTTGTGCCAAATGAAAGATTATCTTTGAGAGTGCTTATAAATTCAATGAAGGTAAGATTGAGCAGAAACAAAAGAATGATATTTCATTTTGCATAGCAATTTATCTGGGGGCATAAAATGACTAATTGTAAAAGATATAGTCCGCAAATTCTTTACTACTGAATTCAAATGTAGAAAAAACAGCTAAAAAAAAGAATGAAATGAGCACAGAAAATGGTAAAATGAATATACTGTACTAAACTGAGACGAAAAATCCAACAAAACACACTAGTGTGGTACACTATAACTATTCTGACCTATTCAGGGTCAAGAAACTCAAACCTCTATACATTTGTTTCTAATATTTGACAGTCACATTCCATAGAAATTGGTACTATTATGTCAAGTGCAGTTCTTGTGCAAAATTTAATACCGATATTTTGAAGATGCAATGAAGAGCTGTATGGAAGCAACTGTGATTAGGTAGTACCTTTACCTTCTGGTATCTCCCCCTCCCCTGAAAAATCTTATCAATAGAATCACAGAGCTGTGTGTCTGGAAAGGTCTTACAGATAATCTGTTTAATTTCTGTACGGTTCAAAAAAGTACAATTTTGTATAATACATTTATTTTTTAAATTATACCAATCACACATATATCCACCCCACAATAGGATGCTGAAGATTACTAAAAATCATAAAATTTATAATAATTAAAATGGAACAAAACTAAAACAAAACAAAAGAAAACAAATAAAACAAAACTGAATAAAACAAAAGCAGTGGCACTTAATAAAATATTGCTGATTTTTAACTATTCAGGACAAAGTTACTGAGCTTATTAAAATAACATTTAAATATGCTGACTCACAACATATCATCATATGTAATTAAAGTTGTTGCCTTAAAGCACAGCTATCAAGGGTCTGCAGTAAGTCTCCAAAGAGGGAAAGGTAAGTAAGCGGAGACATGATTCAGATGCATAAAATTATGCATTGCTGTGCAGAGAAGGGAAGGGCGGGGGGGGGGGGGCAGGTAAGAAAGGGTATTCCCTCCCATCATTATATTTGATACCAGTGTCATTCCGTGATGATGAAGGGTGAGGTATTCAGGACATTTTTAAAATTTAATTCTGGAAACTCAGAAACCCGGGACTCCAGTGACAATACTGGGTCTGTCATTGCAATCTCATTCAGAACTGTGGCAGATGAACCATCTGTCAACAGACTCTGTGCCTTTTCAATGTATTGACACTCATCCAGCCCAGATTCAGCACCTCCATAGATTCAGCATTTCCACTAACTCATAGAGAAACAGAGCTTGATAGGTTCAGTGATTTTGTGTAGATGTCAGAAGAGCAGAGGAAACAAGACACAACCTTTTAGTAACTTGCAATATACAGTAAATGCTACAGAGCTGAACACTATGTTCAAGAATTGGCCTCCCAATTGAACCAAACTCTCATCGTCCTAACCTCCAACCCAGACAGTTTATTCAGAAGGATAGGCAACGGTATTAAAAGCTATTGATTGGACTCTAAGAACTCCAAATGGTCACCTAAGAACACTGAATTCATGCCAATATCTAAACTTTAAGATTAGAGAAATTTTAGAGAGAACCACACAGATCACCTTGGAAGGACATAGGATATAATATAACAAGTAGTTGATTTATGACCAATTAAGGTTAAATTGTGACTCCCTCCACTACTGAACACTAGTTTATCAGAAAGAAGATTAGGCTATCAGCTGAGAAATTATTGCATCATATTAAAAATATGTTTAAATAGGGCTCTGGTTCCAGTTTCATTGCAGTGCTTGTGTAACAATATTTTGAAATTGTTTTTAGACCATTATTTGATTCAAAATTGTTTTATTTTAAATCAAAGACATGTTTCTGTCTAATCTTAGAACTAGTTTCATCTGATGGAAGAGGGCATATTTTACCCATTAATACTGAACTAAATTAGCCTACCTCAAGGATCCATGTTTACCTGGGGTAGTCTGTTGACTATCAGTTGAAACACAAATTGGGACATATCATGAATAAAAGCCTGAGATATGTTATTTTAAACAGGCACTTCTGAAACATCCGTGATTCCCAAGTGTATGTTGGCCCCTTGCATACATGAGTGGGCAAGTGGGGATGCTCTATGTTTAGCTACATCTAGCATTAGCTTAACATTTTTATTCATGTCGCAAGGAGGAGGACTATTCTTTTGATTGTGTGAAATTATAAGGTATGCCCTATATCTTTAGATATGTGTTTTTGGTGAACAACAATTACATGCAAGATCATTCTGAAGTGTGAATAAAAGCAAATTTCAAAAAGGTCTTCCTCAGGTTTCTGGGTTGCCATAGGAATGAGATATGAGGTTCCTTAACTCACCTCCAGATGCCATTGACCTTTCTTTCAACTTTTCTGCAGCCATTTCACTGTAGCTAGGAAGTTCTGACATCTTCACTCCAGATCGAGCTTCTGCTATTAGCTGACGAGCTCTCTCTCTCAGCTGCCGACGCCGCTCTTCATCTTGCTGCTAAGATATATTGAACAGTTGCCAACTCAGTAATTGACAGAAATGCAATTTCATTCTCAATCTGATCATCATGATAGTAAATGGTTTACAGCATGGTGCTTGGCCCATGTTATAAATAGGAAGCTCTATATCAGTTGGGTGTCAACAACACACTTTTAGAGTCATCCAGGAATCAGTTCAGCCCCCTCATACAGTTTCCCAATTATTGTATCAGATTTAAAAAAAAATGAAATGGTTTTAAAATACATAATCTGATACTGACAGGTATCCATACTTTATGGTCACAGTCAAGCATAGCATACTCTTAGGTCCTACTAATTTCAAAGTGTTCATATAGCCATAAAAAGAGATGTACATAGGCAAACTGCATACAGGAAGAATTATAGTTCTACTATAATATTAGAATTATAGTTCTACTAATGTATGGAAAAGTAGTACCAGTAGAGCTGTTTAATTGAGAACATAGTGATGCAAAAAGGAAAATGGTTGAATGGGAGCCATTCAGAGGACTCTATATATTTTTCCTGGTATTTCATGGAGGAATGATAGAATAAAAATATTCTTAAAATTAATAGACAGCTGCTAGGCTCAACACAAAAAGTGCAAATTTCAGAGTTTAAGAAGAACAGCTGTTCCAGTATTTCCAGATATGTAACTGTGAGTAGATGCAATCAACAAATTAACCATTTATTTTATCAAATGGTTCATCTAATAGTGGTAGGATTATATTTTTCATCTAACTGAACTACATACACGCCTCACATAAATAACCAAACTAGTACAGGGTAAGCTCTCCTACCCCAGAATAGGTTGGCGATCTATATTATTCTGCCAAGTGAAAGGGAGACTTTGACTATACTTCAGAGCATGTTACCTGTCTCACTCATGTAAGACTTCAGCTGGCATGGTCCTCCAGGCTATGCATGGAGCATGTCAGAATACAGCAATAGAAAGCGAAGTATCAGTGGAAAGAGTTGCATCATAGTTATCTATCTGACACACTAGTTTTCTATAAGCAGGAATGTTTTTTATGCATGTTATGGTCCTGCTGTTGGTTTATTTAACAAAATATTTGACTCTGATAGTCCCATTTGGGTTTTGAAGTAGTACAGCCATATATTTACTACTTTATCTGCTGTTTACAATAACTGTCTAAATATTGTACGCAACTGATAGTGGCCTGCACTGTCAAATTAGATACAACGATATCAATTCCATGTATTTGAACAAGGAGCTGCCCCAATCATGAAATCTGGGAACTGGATTTTAACAGAAATAGTCATACCCTGGGAAGGACTGGTGAACTCTCCGCACACCTACCACTTTCTCCCCTGTATAGCATCTATTCTGTTCTAACAGTGGGATTTAGCTGGGAAAAAGAGTGCTGGGGGAGGGGGAAATCTACAAAGAGGGACCAGGTGTTATACTACACATGTACACACTGTGTTGTTTTAAAAACTCAATTTCTGCACCTTTTCTACAAAAGCAAAGTGAAGACATCTTTGAATTGTGAATTGTTCCTTGTCTAGTCACAATAAAATATGTAATGTTTCCTGCTTCATTGTACACAAGGGAATTGTTCAATTTAAGAAGGTTCAATGATATGCTTTAGCATTACAAATATTTTGAGTCTCATACAGCTACTTATAAAAGTTGCTAAGGGCAAAAGCTTATATTGTACTTGAGACCCAACAGCTGAGAGGCCAAGAGTAGCCTTTTCCAACTTGGTTCCTTCCAGATATCTTAGACTATGACTACCATAATCCTACTGTTCAACAAATCTGGAGGGCATCTGGTTGTGGAAGACTGGGCAATAGAATGCAATGGAAATTCACTGCTCCTTGTAAAATTCCAGATATACTGCTGACATGACAGGTAGGTATGTCAGTGGCTGTGGAATATATCTTGGATACATTGGCAGAATACTCTTTTAGTAGAAGTGACCAGCCAGGAAACATACACAGACAAAATTGCTGAAAAGGCGCAATGGGTTAGGCAAGGATGTATTGTTATCAGTGTGAAGAAAACAATAGGTTAAACTGATCTGCTAGGCTAACCTGAACTGCAAGGTTCAGTTGAATGACAAGGTTAGCAAAGAGAAGAAACACATATATGACATGTGCTTCTAGGTGCATTTAATCTATACCTCCACTGATCGCCCAAGAGTTATATTGCCTTGGAACTCCAGATGTTCTGACCCCCATTCCAACAACGGAAGTGGCAGTACAGATACCTTCACAAACATAAGCAAGAGAAGGGGAAGCACATATGGTTACTGACTGACGGGAAAGATTAATAAGATGCCTTTTATGGTAAGTCCTCACATGGTAATGCACAACCAGATTTAAAACCACAGAATAAATAGTAAAAGTAACTATAACAAACAATAATAAAATTAACACTTAAAACCAAACAGCCCTGCTAGAGTCCTAACTCAATATTAAGCTGAGACACACAGGACCTGTAAGGATGGGGGCTGGCATTCAACTGCTGCAACTATTTCCCATTATTCTGCTTCACCTCTTTTGGTGTGTGTGTATGTGTACATGCACCACCACCCCCAACGCACATACTGTTTCAGTTTTGTCTTGACTGCATTGTTTTAACACTCTTCTCCTATAAGCATTATACTACTACTACTACTACTACTACTGATTTATTTATAGCCCGCCCAATAACAAGGAATCCAGGCGGGTTACATCAATAAAAATATAGAGAATACAATACAATAAAATACAAAAAATAAATAAAATACAATAAAATAAAAGAGAGCGACATGTTACAGAAATTCACAGTTAGGCCTGATGGAATTGGGCCTGTCTTTTTCACTCCCTCCCAGGTCTGATGATGACAGTTGGGACGGAGGGGGGGCTCTTCTTCTTGAGGCAAGAATATAATTTTTATTAATTTTAATTTAATTTTTCTCATTAATTTAAGAGAAGAATTGGTGGACAGAGTGACGTAAATCACAGTAAATGGGGAGAAGAACTAGGTAGGGAAGGCCTGCCGGAAGAGCTCCGTCTTAAGAGACTTCTTAAAGGTTGTAAGAATAGAAATGTCGTGGATCTCCTTTAGCAGGTCATTCCATAGCTTGGGAGCAGTGATGGAAAAGGCACTCTGGGTGACTGAAGTTAGCCTAGATTTTATTGGCTGAAGTAGATTCTTCCTCAAGGACCTTAGAGTGCGGGACGGACAGTACAGAAGAAGGCGATCCCTTAAGTATTCTGGATCCAAGCCATGTAGGGCTTTTAAGGTAATCACCAACACCTTGTACTTTGCCCAGAAACTAATTGGCAGCTAGTGAAGGGATTTCAAAACTGGTGTTATGTGATTGTTACGATGAGAACCTGTAATTAATCTGGCTGCCATATTTTGTACAAATTGAAGTTTCTGAACTTGGCACAAGGGTAGCCCCATGTAGATCGCATTACAGAAGTTCAATTGAGAGGTGACCAGCGCATGTACTACTGTTTCAAGGTCTCCTGGCTCCAGGAAGGGGCGCAGCTGGCGTATCAGCTGAAGCTGATAACAAGTGCTCCTGACTGTCGCATCCACTTGAGCTGTCAGGTGAAGCGACAAGTCGAAGAGCACCCCCAAACTGCGGGCAGAGTCTTTCAGGTGAAGTGTGACCCCATCCAGAACCACCCCATGCAGATGAGGTATTCCTGCCCATCTGATCTTTCTTGGTAAAGGCCAAGCACTGCACTACAACCACAGTCACTGTTGGCCAAGCAAGCATGAGCAACTTGCTATCTAGGATCACAGGTTGATGCAAAGGACAGAACAAACAGCCAATGCATACAGTGCTTCCCTGCCATGCTCATGGGTGAAGTGTATACTCATGGTAACTACAATCTCCCATCATCCAATGGTAAATGAGATGAAGGCATGAGCATTGGCATTGTTTGGTCTCACCCCTCATTCTTCACAAATATTGATTATGCATTCAGGTCCATTTTTTTTCCTTTCATATTGCTCTTGTATGTGATCCCACACACGGTTCCGTGCTGAGTAGGAATGATACTGAACAGCAGCACGGGGCCAAATGTTCCTTGCAGTTCCTCCATGGATTGTTAGCCTTCTTATTCCAGGCAAGAACTCTTCCAACTGGTTAAGGTGTTCCTAGGATAAAGTGGGTGCCATCAGGGATGCTGCACTTGTTTTCTATTAAGCCACTGTCCTGGGCAAAGATGCCTTGTTGAAAAGACTTGGCTGACTACTCATCAAACATCTTTCCCTCTTTCCTCTGTAAACTTTGCCTCATCTGTTCCCAGAAAATGGCAGATAGGGATGCCCTTGTTATATCCTACTATGATTTTCTTTAGTTGGCCTCAGGATGGGGCTCTGAGGAGTTCATAAGGAGCTTAATGGGCTCTAAAGTGGTGGCCCTGCTTCTTTCTATTTAGTCTGGTTTTCTGGACTATGAGATGGAGGCCCCTCATGCTACATAAATGGGCTATGCTTTGCTGCCAGGGTGTATAAGACTGTCAGGTGAGAGTTACAAAAATGACACTCCAGTATTTTTCTCCCTCTGCAGTTCAAACTGACAAACGTTAATAAGAAAATTACTGGCATTTGAGCAGTTCATACTATTAAGTGAAGTTAAAGGCACGGCCTCTAGGCTATATGAATTTTAATCTTGTTTACTTTTTCTAATAATCTAGAAACAAATTTAATGTGGGGAAAATAGTTGAGTACAACCATCCCAGATTCTGACTGGGAATTTTTGTGGTTAAAAGGGACAATGAAACTTCTGGCCTATCAAAGAGCATTGCATAAAATTAATAAATTGGTGGTATTTGGCTACATGTAATTAGAACTATTTTCTAAAGGCTCAAATTGGTATTGGTAGCAACAATGTGATGAGTTGGGATCGTATTACCATATGTGGCTATGCCTGAGAATACTTCATTTCTCGAATTTGGTATTTGGAGAAATCAGTAAAATTATGGTACACACAAACAATTTCTTTATCAGCAAAGTTGGGACTACTCTCTTTTTTCTATAAGGCAAATGAATCTCTTTTTCATAAAAAAAATAGTCATGTATTTGGCAGCTCATTTAGAAATTGCTTTTAAGTGGAAATGCTTAAATCCCCTGTCATATTTTTGGTGGTTAGGCAATCTGGAACATCATGCTGATGGAGAAATTAAATGAAAAAGTAAGAGCTACTAGAGATAACCATGACCACTCTAAATTCTATGAGTCTTGGTATAAATTTATCAGTTATGCAAGTGAAAATGCCAATCTTCTTACTCCTCCTTCCTCAGAAATTAACTTTTGGGAAGGTACTCCATTATAACTGTTGTTATATCAGGTGGAGTTTTCTTATTTGTATAGTCACGAAACATCAACCTCACTGTACTGGATCACAGATGCATTTTTGTTGGTTATATTGTTTTAATCATTAAAAACAATAAAGAAAGAATAAACTGGCAAATGTTTTAATAATAATAAAGGTATTACAAGAATCATACCTTTATTGTTATTAAAACATTTGCCAATTCATTCTTTATTTTTTTTAAATTACTGAAACAAACATAACCAACAAACAAATCAAATAAACAATGCAAACACTGTGATAAAGATACCACAAGAATGTAGGGACACAGTGACTTAGCAGTTAAGATGCTGACTCTGAGGATCAGCAGTTCGAGACTCAAGCACTGCATGACAGAGTAAGCCCCCATCACTAGTCCCAGCTTCTGCTAACCTAGCAGTTCAAAAGCATGTAAAAGTGCAAGTAGATAAATAGGTACAGCTTTGGTGGGAAGGTAACAGGATTTCATGTAATCATGCTGGCCACATGACCACGGAGTCATCTTTGACAACACTGCTTCCCTCGGCTTAGTAATAGAGATAATATCACCCCCTACAGTTTGTCACCTTTTTATCACAAGGATAATCACATGTTTATGTCCACTTTACCATTTGCTCCAAACAAATGGAGCAAGTATAAGGCCATACATATTAGTTAACAGTGTCTTCTGAAGATGCCAGCCACAGATGCTGGCAAAACGTCAGGAATAAACTCTTCTAGAATATGGCCACATAGACCGAAAAACTCACAAAAAACAATGTACTTGTTACTTCATAATGTCAACAGACTTCAGCAACCATCATTTGATCTATCTTTTCCTGTTACTATACATGTCCTTTTGTGTTCCAGAAAAAGGTTGTTCTTGTTCTTTCTCTTGAAAAAGTGGGCATTTCTTCTATGCACATGCATTCCTACTATGATACCTTCTATCTTCTTTACAACTTTGAGAAGACTGATATTCTGAAGAGCACTGCTTAAGTGCATATACAAATGTACTCGTACGTTTTTGGTTTTTTGCTGTCATCATATTATTATGCATGCTTTGGGCTTAAGAGAGCTACAAACTATTTTGTGAAGCCATTCCCCTGGAACTGCTGGGCCAGATGCAACCAAATCTTGGTTAGAAAAGCCCAATTTCAAGGCAAATGTCAGGCAGAAGAATAAGTGCCCTGCTGTACAGGAAATCTACAGTATGGTATTATTTCAAAGAGCTGGAAGTTTCAACCACTGCTTCTTAACATTTGTTAAAATCTTTGTTCACATCACATTGTCTGAAGCCCAAGAACCTTAACATGACCAAGGAAGAAGACATGCTGTATCTCTGAATAGCTGTGATGATGTGTTAGTAGAGGAATGCCATGAAAACAACAGATAGAGAAAAAGAGGGAAAGTGTGGCAAGCATGTGACATTCTTGCTCCAATTTAAAGAGGAGAAAGAGATTGGGTAAGAAAGTTAATTTTCTTACAGAATATGGCATGATACTGAATAATTCACACTTGCTACCCCTGTTAAGAGTCCCACGGTTTTGCTTAAACAGTAATTAATAAAACAAATGCAAAATACTAATTAGGTACATTTTACCCATTTCCATGTAAATTGTTTGTTTGTAGCTATTTACTCATCATTGTTCTTAGTACAATAGGAAAAATGCAAATGCATGAATCAGAATGCAGGCCTAATGGGACTTTCTGTTTATAACCATTAGCCCAGAGGTGTGCTGTAATTCAATCCTCAAGCAGCAAGATTTAGCTTCATTAACAGCTTGCATGGGCAGGTTACAACTCATAAAACCCTACAGTAAACAAAGTATATGGACACAGCGCAGTACCTTGAGCCTGATTGACAGAATTCTGCTTCCCTATCAGATTGCCTTGATTTACTTTTCTACTAATGTCCTAACACCATAAAGACAATTTTTCCTAGGCCTTGGAGCTTTCCAGCAGAATTGCATATTTGATTTGTTTGCTGTCTTCCCCTGCTCCTCCAACGACACACACACACAGAGTAACAGTTTCATGAGAATATATATTTGTTAAAGTACTCCCTGTATTAAACCTGAAACTCCTGTCTCTACCACAAACAAATAAAAATTCTGTTCCATATATAGTCAGTGAACCAATAGATTAGCCCTGTTTCACTGTAATCCTCTGTATAGGTTAAAATTTGTAGTTCACGTTTCTACATATATCACTTGACTTCTACAGATGTGTGACTTTAAGCAAGATTATGTTAATAAGTGAAAATAAACAACAATAAATTCTGACATGAAAAAGCACATTCATCCTGAATACTCACACTGACTTGAATAATTTAATATGCAACTGATCTATTTAAAACTCAGCAAGGAACACTTGACAATGTAGTTTAATGGATAAATTGACATTGACAGAAAAATCAGCTCCATTCCATTAGCACAGTCTGGAGGCACGGCAGCTCACATGCATCCCCTTAGTTACTGTCAGTTTTGCAAAATGACACTTATTTTTTTGAAAGACTGTATCTGGACAAAGGGGTTGGAGAAAGCCTGGATGTGATGGTACATTTGGTTGACAAGGTCCTTATTGCTCATGTTTCTACCCTTACCTTAAAACATAATTGATGTCTGAGAGCACATATGAATTAGAAGACTTGTTTTCCCATGTAACAGGTCTCTATCCTGAATGTTATGCTTTCATGCACTCCTTCCAGGTGCACCATTTAAAAATATAGTACTTCCTTGACACTTAACTAAAAAATTGTTAAGGGGGCAAACTGGATAATTGGTGAATAACATCTATGAATGTGCTATTTATTAACAGAGGATTGTTCATGAACTTCAACACTTGATTGAAAATTTCTCTACAGGACACTGTTCGAAAATGTTTCCCAATAAAGCATATCTTCACCCATTTGCTATTAGAGCAATGGGGCTTTAATCAGTAAGGGTTTCTTGCATGCTTCTAACCTACTGTATATATTCATGTATAAGTCGACCTCATGTATAAGTCGAGGTCAACTTTTGGGAGCAGAAATGGGGATTTTTATATGACCCATGGATAAGTCAAGGTTCAGTCTTAAGGGGGCAGCCCAGCTGGGGAGAGGCTCCGGGACGATCAGCGTCTCTCTAGCCGGGCTGCCTTCTTAGGAGGAGGGAGCCCGCCTGGAGAGAAGCCTGCAAGGGACTCATTTCCCAGGCTTCTCTCTAGCCAGGCTGCCTGCTCATGAGGCCTCCTCATGAGGAGGGAGCCTGGCTGGAGAGAACCCTGCGAGGGACTCATTTCCTAGGCTTCTCTCTAGCCAGGCTGCCTGCTCATGAGGCCTCCTCACGAAGAGGGAGCCCGGCTGGAGAGACGCCTGCGAGGGACTCATTTCGTAGGCTTCTCTCTAGCCAGGCTGCCTCCTCTTGAGGAGGGAGCCCAGCTGGAGAGAAGCCTGCGAGGGATGCACGTGCGCCCATCCCAGCCTTCTCTGTAGCCGGCTTCCCTTCTCAGGAGGAGGGAGGCTGGCTGGCTGGAGAGAAGGCTGCAGGGCCAACGCACGCCCTTCCCAGTGTCGCCCCAGCTGGGCTTTCTCTTGAGGACCCCACTGACCCTTGTATATGTCTACCCCAGGATTTTGGGGACCATTCGGGGGCAAAAATTTCTCGACTTATAGTCGAGTATATACAATATACATGATGTCTCTAGAACTTTCCCCATTTGCTCAGTCACTCAATGTGGGGATGTATCTAAGCTCTTCTCCCTGAAATGTTTCTGTTGTTAGAAGAGCTTAGGCACTGCATGTAAATATGTTTCAATGCACATTTAAATGTAATTAGTAAAGTTTTTAGCTGTGAAACTTACATACTGCCTGTCTTACATTGCTAAAACTAGTCTCAGAGAGACCTAAGAGATCAAATGCTTCCACTTGTGAACTCTGATAAAAGAAGCTGAGTTTAGTTCATCTTTTCCAGAAAAGGGAGTCTATTTTTAACCCTAGAGACATGATGAGTGAAAAGGTTCATCTTGTCTTAGGAGTTTATCACACTAGGGAGATCTCACTGGAAAACAGGAGTTAAATTAGATTTAAATTTTTAAAAAACTTGCAAATTCAGGTAGTGATAAACACTAGGGGACTGCCAAAGTGAAATAACGTGAAGTTAATCTAAACCCAAAGCAGAGAAAATTGGCAGCTTTTTACTTTTGCAATGTTCCAAAAGTAAAAAGCTGCTGTTTTTCTCTGCTTTGCGTTTGGATTAACTTCGCGTTTTTCACTTTAACATTGAAGTTGTCTGATAAACTTCGGTCATTTGTGGGTGTTTTTTTTTTTGGTTTAAATCTAGTTTAATTCCCATCTCCCAACGGTATCTCCCTAGAGTGATAAACTCCTTAGATTAGTCATCTTTAGTTTAGTTTTATAACCTGTAACACAAGCACACAACATGATGACATTCTGGTGTATATTTCCCCTTCTTATTAGTCAGTGAACAGGCAGTGAAAAACATACAATCTTCTAATATTCGTTGGGATAACATGTAGAAGATGGAGAAAGCTTGCTTTCTGCACAACAAAAGAATTGGGAAACAAAAACAGGCCAAATCCACACAAACCTTGGAAGCCAGGTGGAGAGCAGCTGGATAAAAATTAAAGGGGTAAGAAATAACAGGGATGTTATCGTGGGAGCCTACTATAGACCCCCAAGTCAGACTGAGGAATTGGATGATGCCTTTCTAGTTATCACACTAGAAAAAAAGATGGGAGCATAGTGGTGGGATTCTTAGGTGGGAGTGATCGCATTTTCCTGGAGTTTGTTATACAGTGGAAAGGGGAAGCCAAGCATAGACAGACATGGATAGACTTTGGGAAAGCTGATTTCAGTAAATTTAGGGAAATATTGAGGGTGATCCCGTGGTCAGGAATATTAAAAGAGAAGGGTGTTCAGGACAGATGGGAATTTCTTAAAAAGGAGATACTGAAGGCACAATTTCAATCAGTTCCAGTGAAGAGGAAAAATGGGAGATGTCTCAAGAAACCAGGATGGATGACTAAATTTTTCAACTGAGCTAAGTTTTAAAAGAGACATTTATTAGAAATAGAAAAAAGAGGAATCACCAAAGAGGAATTCAAAGAAATAGCTAGCATCTGTAGGGGGAAAGACAGAAAAGATAAAGTACAGAATGAGCTCAGGCTTGCTAGAGAGGTTAAGAAAAATAAAAAGGGATATTTTGGTTATGTCCACAGCAAAAAGAAGAAGACAGAAATGATGGGGACCTTTGCGTGGAGAAGATGACAAATGGCAGCACCTTTTTTGCTTCAGTCTTCTCACAAAAGGAGAATACTGCTCAAACTGAGGAAAATGGAGCAAATGATGCAGCAGGGGAAATGAAGCGTACATTTTGTAAACCGCTTAAGGAGTGCTTAAGTGCACTAATAGTATAGAAATGTACTTGCTATTGCTATTGCTAAATGTAGCACAGAGTAAGAAAAGCTAATCTAAACGAATCCCAGTCTCCAGGGTAAGGTGAACTACATCCAGCGGTATTAAAAGAACTGGAAGAAGTAATCTCAGAGCCACTGGCAATAATCTTTGACAATTCCTGGAGAACAGGAGAAGAAGAGGACAAATGTTGTCCATGTCTTCCAAAAGTGAACAAAAGAGGATCCCAACAATTACCACCCAATTAGCCTGACACCAATACCAGGAAAGATTCTCGAGCAGGCCATTAAACAGAAGGTCTGTGAACATTTAGAAGGGAATGACATAATCGCAAAAAGTCAACATGGGTTTCAGAGAAACAAGTCATGCCAGACTAATCTGATCTCTCTCTCTCTCTCATGAAATTATCAGCTTGGTAGATGAAGGGAATGCTGTGGATGTAGCATATCTTGATTTCAGTAAGGTTTTTGACAAGATCCGCCATGGGATTCTTGCAAACAAGCTAGTCAAATGTGGACTATACCTCAGAGGACAGGATCAAAATTCAAAATGATCTTAATAGATTAGAAAGATGGGGAAAAACTAACAAAATGAATTTTGACATGGAGAAATGTAAAGCACTACACTTAGGTAAACAAACAAACACAAATGCACAGTTAGAGGATGGAGGACACCTGGCTTGACAACAGTATGCGTGAAAGGGATCTAGGAGTCCTAGTAGACCACAAGTTGAACATGAGTGAAAAGTGTCATACAGCAGCTGAAAAGGCCAATGAGATTCTAGCCTGCATCAATAGAAGTATAGTGTCCGGATCAAAGGAAGTAATAGTGTCACTCTGTTCTACCTTGGTCAGGCCTCACCTAGTTCTGGGCAATTCAAAAAGAATGTTGAGAAGCTGGAGCATGTCCAGAGAAGGGAAACCAAAATGGTGAAGGGTCTGGAAACCATGCCCTATGAGAAGAGACTTATGGAGCTAGGTATGTTTAGCCTGGAGAAGAGAGGGCTAAGAGGTGATATGATAGCCTTGTTTAAACATGTGAAGGGATGTCACATTGAGGACGGAGCAAGCTTGTTTTCTGCTGCTGCAGAGAATAGGACTTGGAACAATGGATGAAAATTACAGTATAAGAGATTCCACCTAAATATTAGGAGGAACTTCCAGGCAGTAAGCACTGTTCAACACATTCCCTCGGAGTGTGATGGAGTCTCATTCTTTCTATGATTCTATGAAATTGAGAGAGAAAAATGAAACTGAGGGACATTCTGAAGAATGGTTGCAAGCAGTCCGAGGCAATCTGAGATATCACAAAAGAAGTAGCCAAGGATTAGACAAAGAATGGGGACACAGGGTTGCCATGAAACCAGACACCATGAAAAAGAAGATGGAACAAACTTGCCTTCTGTTGCTCCAGAGGCTATGACATCAGCCAATGGATTCAAATTACAAGAACAGAGATTTCACCTAAACATTAGAAAAGATTTTTTGATAGTAAGAGCTATTAGTCAATGAAATGGACTGCATCAGAGGTTAATTATCTCTCCTTCTTTGGAAGTCTTCAAGCTGAGGTTGGATGATTAACTCTCAGGAGTACTTTAGTTGTGTATACCTGCATGTTCGTGAGAGGACAGGGGGTGGACCAGATGACCCTTGTGGTCCCTTCCAGCTATGTGATCCTATGATTCTACGAGCAGGTACTGAAACATCATTGGCCCAATCCACTTTATTTATGAAGCGCTGTAAATTTACACAGCGCTGTACATACAATCTTTTTACTTAGACGATTCCCTGCCCTCGGGCTTATAATCTAAAAAGACATGACACAGAAGGAGAAGGGAGTGGTGGAGGGAAAGGGTAAGAGGTCCAGCAGTTCCTCTCTACCTCCAAGGCCTGGCTTGGCTTCATAATGGATGGTTAATCTTCTTCCAGGGAAAATACATATTCTCAAGTAGGATAATACATATACAGTACATAGCAATACAGGAAATGGTTTGATAAACAGGCACCAAAAGAACATCAAATAGTAAGTGACAATTATGAATGCGGAAAGGGAGGGGGAGCCAGTGAAGGGATGCCAACACAGGAGAGATGTGGTCAGAGCGGTTGGTGGAAGTGATAATGCGTGCAGCTGAATGCTGGACAGAGATTAAAGCACGGAGATGAGAAAGAGGAAGCCCAGCCAGGAGGACGTTACAGTAATCAAGTCGTGAGATCACTAGGGCATGGACCAGGATCTTGGCAGTAGAGGCGGAGAGATATGGTTGGATTTTGGCAATATTGTACAAAAAGAATCTACAAGCCTTGGGTGTGGTCTGGATCTGAGGGATACATGACAGAGAAGAATCAAAGATAAAACTAAGACTGTGGGCTTGCTGGACTGGTTG
The DNA here is from genome assembly GCA_023333645.1 of Sceloporus occidentalis. NCBI lineage: Eukaryota > Metazoa > Chordata > Lepidosauria > Squamata > Phrynosomatidae > Sceloporus > Sceloporus occidentalis. Next base: position 7,941,279 of record JALMGF010000004.1, on the reverse strand, counting down.
AATAGAAATGTTGTCCACAGAGACAGAAAAGGAGTGTTGAAGGGTGTGCTTAGGAGGAAAGACAAGAAGCTCCGTCTTGGACATCTTGAGCTTCAAACGCCGATGGCGCATACACTGCGAGACAGCTGTGAGGCAAGACGAAACTTGCTGTTCAAGCCTTGGAGAAAGGTCAGGGGCGGAAAGATACAACTGGGTGTCATCGGCATACAGATGGTAGGAAAAACCAAAAGAGCTAATGAGTTTTCCTAAGGACAGTGTATAGAGAGAAAACAGAAGGGGACCCAGAACAGAGCCCTGGGGAACTCCAACTCCAACCATGTCAACTTAAAGTATGGAATTTTCAAGTGTCACAAAGTTCCTGTTCCTGCAGAAGAAAACTAGGCTGTCATGAAGTTCCTGTTCCTGCAGAAGAAAACTCCAAGGGAAATCCAGCAGTGTATGATATAAACATTGAATAACAAGTGCACATCATACTCAACAATGAAGAAGTGGCGTTCCAACTTTCACCGTGGAAATCTGAAGGTGCAGCAAGGTCTGGTACACCTTCAACGGTATCAACTGGTGAAATAGTTGAGTGTGGTCATGAGCTGATATTGGCAGATGGGTGAATTACAACTGCTGAGACCCTAGAGATATCCCAGGAATGCACAGGGTTTACAATTCAAGGACAGTTGGTTGCGCAAAAGCTGTCAGCCAAGTGGGTGCTGAAGTGTTTGAATGCTGACCAGAAACAAAATCAGGTGGATACATCCAAGTTGATTTTGCAGCATTTTGTGTGATCCAGTGATATTTTCTGGGATGACTCATTACTATTGATGAAACATGGTTATATCACTATGATCTGGTGACCAAACAACAGTCTTTGTAGTGGCATTTGGGTTCTCCATGGCCAAAGAAATTTGAGATTCAGAGGTCAGTGGGAAATATCATGGTCACAGTTTCTTGGGTTGAGGAAGGTATTTTGATGACTATCTTCAGAAGGGCAAACAGTGAATGCAGAATACTAGTCTAAATTGCTGGGCTGCTTAAGGGAAGTATTGAAGGTAAAATGGTGAGGGAAACTGCAGAAAGGGGTTCTCTTTTTGCAGGACAATCCACCTGTTCACAGGTCTGGCAAAACAATGGATGTTCTGAAGAATTTTGGGTTTGAGTACATAGACCATCCACTCTACTCACCAGATCTTGCTCCATCTCACTATTTCCTGTTTCCAAACCTTTGAAGGGAAGGAAACTTTCAAATGATTCAGAGGTGACAACAGCAGCAGAGCAGAATTTAAGTGACTAGACATCAGAGATTTTTTTTGGAAGGACTGATGAAACCTGCAAAATGATTTGCTGAGTGCATCAAACTTTGGGGTGAACATATGGAATAGCATGTAGAGAGTTCTTGTAGCACCTCTGAGATTAAATGAAAGAAATTGACATCATGACCTATTGTAGACTTCAGTCTATCTCCTCAGATGCATTTAGTAGAGTGGAGTGGAAGCCTGTCTTCCACTCCACCAAATGCATCTGGGGAAGTAGATTACAGTCTAGTAAAGCTCATGTTGCCAATTTCTTTCTTTCATTTAGTCTCAAAGGTGCTACAAGATCTCTCTATGTACTGATTCTACAGACCAACATGGCTATATCTTTGAATTCTACCAATATGGAATAGCATGTATGTTTCATAGCTATAGGTCATTCCCTTCTTGGCTGAGTTGAGAACTTTTCAGCACCCTCTCATATAATGAAGTCATGTCACAGACTACAAATATAACCAGGAAGAGGGGACAAAAAGATGTGAAATTGTGAGTTGTGACATCTCTCAGATACTACCAAATTTTACCCTCAGAAGCTTTGCTGGGAAAATTAATACAGTGGACCCTTGCCTTACGCGGGGGATCCGTTCTGGACCCCCCCGCGTAAGGCGAATTCCGCCTATGCTCGAGCCCCATTCATTTGAATGGGGCTCGTGCGCGCAGTGTCACGGCAGCATGCGTGCGCCACAGGCGCGCACCCCATTCATCCGAATGGGATGTGCTGCCCCTGGTGCCCCGCGGGTTCTCCATAGGTTCCCCTCGGCTTGAGTGCGTACGCTCAAGTCCGCGTATAACGCGGGCACATTGTATTGTGTGTGGCACAAATTGGGTCAATAAAATAATAAACCCCATCACACAAAGCCTTTTTATTTTCCATAACTATAAAGGAAAGACCCATTATGATACTTAAACAAAATCTCTAATATGAAAAAAAGGATAAAAGTTCAAATTTACTATGATAAGCTCTAGGCTACTTCCCTTACCCTCCAGTTTATATTGATTGATGTTTCAGTCTGCACACTTTTTTAAAAAAAAGAAAAGAAAGCAGATGATAGGCAAATACTGTACTTCTTGTCATACTGCACATACATTTTACTCCCATAAATCCTTCCCCAGACTTTGTGATTGCCTCAGGATCTACTATATATGAGGCTTCCAGTATTTAGGAACTCTTCAAGAATAAATAATGTAATTCCTTGTTTTCCTCTCATAAAAAAGTATTTGTATGCAATTTTTATATTTCACAGTTCACCGACATCTCAGCAAGCTTTCTTCCACTGCTTCAATGGTGCTACTTTTAATTTTATCCTCCTTAGTCCTAGTAATTAAAGTGATCAGCAGTGGCATCCCAACAGCTTTGACACAGCTATACCCCCCTAACAGACTTCTGGCTTTATGGGGAATGAGAAGAAAAAGAATTAAAGTTTCATTTCACAGGAACAAGAAAATCAAACCCCTACAATCCTCAACTTTATCCAATTGTTCTTTCAGCAGCTTTTGGATCTTAAGAAGCAAATAAAAATGGCTGCCATTAGGGGGTCCTTTTTGTACTTGCCGCTGATGTTAGAAACTGACATTACTTGGGCCAAAAATAATGCTGTGGATTTGTGAAGGTGAATTAGAATGTGAGAAATTGTCAGTGCAGTTGGTGAGATGATTAATCCATCTATAAAACCAATCAACATTTCAGACTGGATTTTGTAACACCACAAAAACTAGGAAGTTTGTGCTTTGCAGAACACAACTAATTTGCAACTCAGCTAAAGCACATTTCTTGAAAACTATTTTCCTAAAAACCTGAAGTGTTTTTATTCTTTTCTTTGTACTATGTTAAGTTATAGACATAAACATACTATTAATTAAATTGAGTTTATCTTAAATTATTTCTCAAGCATCATGCTGCAGAATCGAAAGCACAATATTCATTAATGTGCTAACATAAATGCAAATACATCTGTGCATAACATGGAAAGCATTTGCAGAACTCCAACTCTTAAAATTGTCCATGACATGCCCCAATTACATAATCCAGCTAGGAAAAAGAACTTGACTGCCACCCTTTCATCGTTAGACAGGAAGAACGGCTTTGTTATTAGCCACTTAGAAGGAGAAAGAATTCTGGGTTTGTCCAGAGGCAAGGATTACCAAAAAGGTACCTATTCACATGCAACAGAACAAAGAAGGAAAAATTAAGACACCGCCCCCCCCCAAAGATCTTTAAAGGTTTGTGCAGGTTGAATTTTCAGTGCAAGCTTGATCAGCTCTTGTTTGCATAAAAAGGATGAAACATTAAGTGTTCAGCAGATCTTTTCACATAATTTAAAACTTTATGCTGATTTATAATATAAGGAAACATGTTTATAAATGGCCACACCTGCTCATTTCTCTTGGGATGGCCTGATCTCTGCCTTTTTCAACACACAAAAGGGGTGGGCGGTGGGCATAGCCTTTCTTTTTGCAAAACGCAGAAGAAAGTCA
>JALMGF010000004.1:7570000-7932500 GCA_023333645.1 Sceloporus occidentalis | reverse complement strand
TACTAATGGCTGCAAAAATCAAGCCGTTGTGGTTTGATGCCAAGGGGCTGTAGCAAGGTGGCGCAATGCTTTCTGACAGAGATGACAACTTCTAAAAAATTCAGGGGTGGGGAGGGAAGAGGGGAAAATTAACGGGATGTGGTTTACATTGCCAAAGACTGTTCATTAATTACCAATTTAATCACTGCTGGAGGCATGACATTACAAAAATCTGGCTGAAAGTTCTAATAGATTATGAAGACCACCTAAGTAGACTGACCAAGAAATGTACAAAACAATTAATACTGTTTCACTGCTATCAAAGAAGCTCAGATTATTTTACATCAAGTGAAGCAAAAGAATTAGTAGCTTCACAGTGCCACCACTAGGAACTGTAAATACAATGGCATACAATTAGTAATGCACATGTGACTTTTCGTTCAAGGCATATATCCTTGGGAAAGCCAGGAACATGATAAGGAGAACAAAAGAAACATTTTAAAATGAAATGAATAAAGATTTTAACTCTACCCTTGTACATGCTGAGAAATGCAATGAAACATACGGCTCTAAGTAATGTTGATATCATCCTGGGATGAATTGAAAACAGCCACACAAAAACATTTATGGTCATTAGCAGCAGTATAAAAAGAGCATCCCTGGTGTTAAAAAAAGTGTTGGCATTATAACAAAATGATCTCTCTGAAATAGAGATCACTTCACTGCGGCTCTAGGCAGACAACAAGAAAATATCTGGGTTTCTGTATTAGGCCAGTGTGTTTTTACATGGCCTAAAGTAGAAAAAATGTTGCTTAATTAACTAAATCTTTTTAGTATTGCCTGGTACTGAAAAACACAGGTCAGACAGCAAGCCAAGTTAAATGAAAAAAATAATTAACAATTGATAAAACCTAAGTGATGAAATGTAGGCCACACCTTAGCAGAGATTAAAAGTAATCAGCTGTAGAATTAACTACTTCACTGAAAATCTAAAACCAATCTTGACTCCACAAAGTAACAGAAGTTTACAGCGAAGGATTATTTTTGCTTTGTTGTGATGAAAACAGAGCACAATGACTGGTTTAAAATAATCAGCAAAGTGTCATGTATTTACTCTCAATGTGTAGAAGGTGTATCTGCCAAATCTTGTGCTTTTAAATGTTGCATTTCCCCCTCCCTCTTCAATCTACACAAAATCACAATTAAATGACAATTAAAAGGGTCAACGGACTATGTAAATCCTAAAACAAATATGCTTCTTTTAAAAACGTAAAGGATAACTGACCTTATGCCTTTAATGGAACTAGTTCAGATTGCACAGATCTCAGTTGTTTTAGCAGAAAATGAATGTTTATTAAAAAAAAAAAGGATTTGTAGAAATTGTATTTTTCTTAGTTAAGGCTTTGTTGATACGGAGTTTAAAATAGCATGGAAAACTGCCATATTCATGATATTTAAATATTATATACCTTTATAATCTTACACCACATTTGGAAGTTTTTATGCCCAAGAGTGAATAAATTACCAGCATTTAGGGATTATCAAAATAATACTCAATCTCTTTAACAATTAGGTGGTAACTGCTTCTTTTATAATCTAAAGGGAATCTAGTGATCGTATCTAAATCTGGCCCCAATTATCAGTATGGCAGATTAGTCTTTCCTCTCCAATCAATATTTTCCAATTATCATCAAAGGACCATGGTTGCCATATATGAGGACCCACCCTTCAATATTTTTAAAAGGTAGTTGTGGTACAGGGTCTGTTGGAGGTTTAATTGACAGCGGCTAGTCTTATTCTGTTGATTTTCTCATTTCTCAAAAATAATTTATTGATAATATAAATCCCAATAATACAGGGACTTGGTTGTGCTTCTGAAGGCCAGTTAAACAAGGATGTCTTTAACCTTCAGGATAGGAAGATACGTATAGCCATTCTTCTTATAAAGATGTAGTAAACTGTAGTCAACCAATATGTTCTGATTTTTGCTCGTCAAGAAAAAGTACATTAAACCCATCCAATCTCTAATACGGCTTTCATTGGTCACTGTTTCCTTTTTTTTTTGTTACAGAATTTACATATAACTTTACTTTACAATAGTGTCTAATGAAAATCAAATCACCAGTTTTCAAATACAGCTTTTAACTTGTTTATCCTGTCAGAGATATAACAGCAGCTACTAAATATCCTTACATGCCATCACTGTGGCATTGATAATGTTATCAGTGATAATGGTGCACTGGATCAAAGAAGAAGTGGTTTGTTTAATGGATACTAAAAATATTTCTGAGTTTATTACTAAACCAGTATTTAAATTAAAAGAAAAACCCAAAGAGGTCTATTAAAAAACCTTTTCAAATAGGTTGTCTGTTGAATTATGAAGGTTGCCACAGAAAGTTTATATTTCATTTAAGTCAGTTTGTATGTTTAAAAAAGTTTCTATTTTAAAATATCTCCTACTTGTAAAAATGCTATGTAATGGACAGAACAGAAAAAGTACAAAGAACTTATTAAGTATACATTAGATACAGCTGAAAAAAGTTTTTTGAACAAGACAGAACTATAAAGGGATGTTCCAAACCGACGGTCTTTTCAGCATAAACCTTGGGCCTATTTATTGCATGAGAGATTTCCATGTTTATAAGTAGCTGCTGTTTTGTGAACATCTGTATTCTTCTTTCCTAGTAAGCAGGACTATGATGTCCCCTACAGTTTAAAATTTAAAATGTGTATTTCCATGCATTCCAGATATATATCAAAGCTGGTAACATAAACTTGCTAACTATGGAGATACTTTGCTTTAAACACTGCACTGACACTGTGGAAATGAGCATTACAGTTACACTACTCAACACTGTTCAACTGCTTTTTCCTATGCTATTCTTACAATTTACAGGGTTTTAAATATGTGCTTGAAAAAGCCTTCTGGTTATGCTGGAGTTTATTCTACAAGGAGAAGATGACAATTCATTGGCTTTTCAGCAGGGATCTTCCCTTCCAATATATGACTGCAGAAAGAATGTTCTGTTCCTCACATACCACTTATATAAGGACAGCAGCCAGATCCAACAGGCCTAATGAAAGTCATATGCAAATAGGGACCCATCTTAAAATATGCCCAAGAATCCTTTGCCAAGGGCCAGGGCTACTTTGACATATGAGTAGAGCATAAAAACAGTACTCTAATTTTACTGATTTTTATCTTACTCTATGCGTAACGTGCTCAAATTGCAAGATGATCAGGAGAATCCCTTTGTTTCCTTTAGCAATGTTAAAGGCCTTAAGATTAACCTAATAACTCTCCTTTAACTGTAGACAGCTTAACTCTCATAGAGAATACCATGTTGTAGCTTTGGCTTAAGCAATGCAAGACAACATGAATTAATTTAATAGCTCTCTAAGCATAGCCAATATAGACTCCTAAGGGATGCACTGTGACGGATTTTTCTAAAAGCTATACACTATAAATCCTAAGAGCCCGAAAGCTGTGGTAAGAAAGTCCTGATATATGAGCTGTGTGGGAAAAATAATCATACATAGAAATCATAGAATCATCATTCACAGAAAAGTAGGTTCCTTGGTTTGTACTTATACCTAGACCAAGAATAAATCCCAGAGAGGGTAAATGGTAGTCAAAGAAACAGTCACTTCTCCGGCTGCTGCCACACTGCAGAAATAAATCAGTTTGACACCACTTTAACTGCCATGATTCAATACTATAGACCTCTGGGATTTGTAGCTTTGTGAGATATTTAGCCTTCTCTATCAGAGCACTTCTGTGCCCCAACAAGCTACAAACCCCCAAATTCCATGGCACTGAGCCATGGAAATGAAAGTGGTATCAAACTGCTTTATTTTTACAGTGCAGCAGCAGCCTCAGTGGCTTCCATTAAATTATTTGGAACAAAGCAAGTGTACTGAAATGGGTAAAAGTAATGGGAGATAAGCACAATCTCTTTATCCAGGGGATTACCAAGCACAGAAGACTAACTTCTCTAAGTACTTGCCGTTACTTTCCCCATATTAGATACTGACAACCATTTGCTTCTATGGAGGAGAGTGCTGCTATAATACACTCATAAGGACAAGTATTTCTGCCACATAGTTCTAGTGGAAGAGGCATTGATGTCCTTTCAACATTAACTGATGTCAATTTTTCAAAAGAAAAGGCTTAAAAGGCATAGTTAGTTATGCCGGGCCAAATTTTCACTATAAACATCTCTCAGTTTAAGGGTTTTAAACTGCTATTTGCTTATTCCAGGAAACCCCAGGGAATTATAGCTCTCTGACATTTGTAAATAGTTCTAATATGCAATCTAGCAGCCTTAGAAAAATACAAAACTAGGGTTTGTTGGAAGAATACATTGTTTTAAATAATCTTCAAATCCATTTTAAGTTTGTGGTACAATTTTTTTCTTTACTTTATGAATTACCTGACTATGTAGAAAGAGAAGCTGCTGAAAACAATGACAACAATAGAATATTAGATGTCTCTCTCTCTTTTTTTAACAACTGAGTTGAAGTTGGAAAAAAAATTACACCACTTCTAGTTAGGTAATCACCACTTGCAAAACACTGAACTATTATGACGATGATTGCATGTGTGTGAAATATTTAAAGAGATAAGGTGAGCTTAATAGAAATGAAAATAATAAAGGGGATGACTAAATATAACCTGGTTGGATGCCACTGTCAAAGGAACTGTTCATTACTTTCTGGAGAGCATATTCAAGCCTTGTCCTGACCATTCCCAGAGAAACTAACAGATAAATTGGGGTATCCTGTTTTTATCTGAATGCAGATCTGTATGATTATGCAACCAAAAATGCACAATCACTGGATCTAAAACCACCAGTCTTTCTAGGGACAGACTGATTGGTTTGTTTAAGATGTCATGCTTAAACAAACACATTACACCCTGGAACAACCTGTACCTAGTTAATATTTCTTTTAGGAAAACGACAATAGAGCGGCACCATAAGTGCAAAAATTAAATTTCTGAGTGCTAAAGCAAATGGGAACATCTGCACCAAGAGCACACAAGGGTGTGATTTAACTTGTGACACAGAAATAATTCCTGTTGTGTTATGTCTTTAAATAAATGAACATTTTATAGCTATGTGGATAAAAATCACTTTAAAAACATAATCCTTGCCAAGAAACAAATGTGGCACAAGCTGTAACAACAAACACACAATTAAGGAACTCGGGTTCTCTGCTAGAAGAAGGAGTGACTTGATAATAGATGAGACAAGGAATATTGTATGGTGATTAAACAGAACACCATGACAGTTAATATCTACAAGATATAAGACCTTAATATCAATAGCATAGGTACATGAAGTACAAGACATATGGCAACTATATTGTCCTGTAAGTGTTCACAAGCAATGTATGAATGGTTTTTTTTCTGAAACAAGGAATGCTCTAAATTTAGTTTTACTCCACAAAGACTTCAGAATGCAGTTAAATATTCCAAGCAGTAACCCAACATGAATTCAAGTAAAAGTAAAAATAAAATAAATGTGTACAGGATTGGGGCAAGCCAATTTATACTAGCAAACACAAACCAATTGTTTACTGAAAGGCTTGAAATAATTATTTGGCCATGTTACAGTCATTAGCAAAATGAGAGCTGCAGAGTGCTAGCACTGTTTCTCATGTGCAAATGGTTAGAATTGCAAAATTACAGCACATAATGTGACACAACAGGCAACCTCTGCTTTGGAAAGGATTGCATAAAAATTTAATTAGCTTTCATCTCTAGAGATTACAGTCCCCTCCAGGTCACCGTTGAGGTTATTGGTGGAGCAATAGGCAACTGCAGCTGCTTCCCCATTGGACCCAGGTTTGCTTAGCTATGCTTTCCAGTGCCATCAGAATAATTCATTCTGATGATAAAAGGAGGGTCACTGTGAGAAATAGTACTGGGTGCAACACTGTAATGTGACAGATAACTTTGCCTTTCATCTGACTAATATCTTAAATCGGCTAGCACTCAAAGAGCACTGCTTTCAACGGGTTTTCGATCTTTCATTGGCCTCAGTCAGTAGGAAAATAATCAGCTCTTGGTGGGAGGAGATGAATGCTCAGCACTTGTAGGATATGAAGAGTCACCCATAAATAATATCCTGCTGCCATCTCCATATATTGCTATGTTTCAGTGTAACATCTAGTAACAGCAATGCAATCCATTAACATTTTTTTTAAAAAGGCACATATGAAATATATGGTTTCTCCTATGGTCCATCATGACCAAAATTCCTTACATCATTCAGTTGTTTGGAGCGTCCTGATGTTGTAGAGCTGGACAATTGTCTGTTTCCTGCCTTTAAGGCTGCATCTCTTCTTGCCTGTTCAAGTAGGATTCTTGCTCGTTCTTTTAATTCTTCCTGCCTTGATAACATTCGTTGCTTAAAATAATAATAATAATAATTTTAAAAACTGAAAGAATTAATGACAAAGATATCATAAACTGTCATATACACAATATATTATACCGTACTATATAATGCTTCATTCAGCAAGAATACCACAGTAAATTACAGGAAAACATGAAGTACAGTCATTGCAGCTAAAGATATAACTCAATACGAACCACTTAGAGCCCTAAGTTCCTCGGGAGAAGGCTTTCTCTCTCCCACCACCATCCCAGGCTCGTTTGGTGAGGACACGAGAGAGAGCCTTCTCAGTGGCTGCTCCCACCTTGTGGATCTCCCTTCCACGGAAAGTTAGGCTGGCTCCCTCCCTGCTGGCCTTTCGCCAGCAAGCAGACATTTTTGTTCAAGTAAGCTTTTTCAAATCATGCAGGCCTGGTTTTACTGGGGGATGGGGGTTTGGTTTAGATTATTTTTAACTTTGTATGTTTTAAATTTTGTATGATGTATTTTTTTTACTGTTTTAATTTGATTATTTTACTGTATTTTCCAGTGTATAAGACGACTGGGCGTATAAGACGACCCCCAACTTTTCCAGTTAAAATATAGAGTTTGGGATATACTCGCCATATAAGACTACCCCTCTTCCAACGCACACCAAATAAAAATTTAAAAAACATCAGATTTGATTTCAATATGGTAATTTTAATTCAAATGCTTATGGTATGCAGGTACTTAGCAGGAAAACTTGTATGCAAAGCCTGCTTGGATTGGTCAGGTCTCCCTGCTTGCTCAGCCCTGCCTGTCTCCAATCTACCGTACTTGTACAGCACCTCCCTTCCTGCTTTCATATGGTCGCCACATACGGAGGGTATGTGGCTGCGGCCATTTTGAGCTCCCCCAACCATATGCGGCAACCGCAGATTCTCCAGTCCAGTTCAGAAGTTTCAGCACCCACCCTATAAGACGACACCCAGCGTATAAGACGACCCCTGACTTTTGATTTTCCTGGGTTAAAAAGTAGTCTTATAAGCCAAAAAATACAGTAATTGTTTTTAATGTGTGTGTGTGTCCCAACTTGGGAGAAAGATGAGATAAAAAAAATTCCAAGATCCAGTCATATATATAAAAAGGAAGTTTTGGGCTCCTCGTGTAGGATCAATGTCTGCTCTAAATATGGCTCTCTGTGGCAAAGATAGTGAAAAGCCATTACATTCTATTTACAATAAAAAACTTTTATTAATTATGTTTAAGTTGAAAAGCAGGTGGTTTTTTTTTTTTTTTGCACTGTTAATTTGGGTTGGTTTTTAAGAGCCCGAACAGACAGGCCAAAATAAAGCTGCTTCAGGTCAGTTTGTAGGTATGATGTTGAAATGACATACATATCTTAAGAGGCCAGAAGCTTTGCCAAAGCTGCGCTCCAGTCCGCCCAGCCTCTTAGGATGCATGCATCATTTAAACAGCATACGTCCCAAGTGACTTGAAACAGCTTTAATTTGGCCTGTCTGTTCGGGCCCTAAGTTTACATTATATTACTACACTAAAAGCCTTGCAGAATGAAATTGAATAATCCCAGCATGATTTTTCTTCTTTCCTTCCTCCTTGTCCCTACATTTAGGGGGAAACAGCTGCCTGAATTTTCAAACACCATGTTTCAAAAGAGTTGATGGGTGGGTGAGTTAACAGGTAGACTGCTGCTGCTTGATGTGATTGAATGGGCAAACAGAAGCCACATCCAAGTAGCACAAATCAACTTGAAGTGTGGCAACCAGGAGGAAGACAAGAAGAGCAACCCAGTCCAATTTTAATGCTCAAAAAAAGAGACAGACCCCCCCATGCAAGGGAAGTTGGGCGGAACAGTACAGGCACAAGTAAAAAATGTTGAAAAACAGCCGGTTGGCAGTTGAGTAAAATGGTCAATGGGAAGCAAGAAGGACCAAACTGATGAGCAGTTAATCAAGAGATGTTCAGAAGGAGACCGAACAGCAACCAAGTACCAGCTGACAAACAGCTGATTGTCAGCAGAAACAGAGGAGAACTGAATATTGCTACAGGCTTCCTCTGTCTACTCCCACCTCCCTTCCTGTTTAGGTGGTAGTCTATGTTCACAACCATGTGCAGGGAGGGGGGAACTTTGGTAAAGACACAAAACAAATGGGCTACAACGTAGCAAATGAAAACATCATTCTCCCAAATTGTTCCTGGGAAAGTGCTTTAAAATTATATTGAATTTTATGGGGAGACAAGATAAACCACACTACATTCCAGTTACAGTTTTTTAAAAAACATGTAATGAATACCAAGACCTTGGTTCTGATCTTTGGTCTGTGGAGGAGAAAGTGTTGCCACCACATGAGCCATAATCCCCAAATCTATAGCCTTATTGAAACAAAACAGAATAAAATTGAGTCCTAATCTCTAGCCATCAATATGAAGCAAACTGGGGAGGCACCATTCTACCTACGGTATTCGGTGTGAGAAACTAAGCAGTTCTAGCTCAAAGGGGTGGCGGCAAGCCATTCCTTCAGGGCGGTCTGTTTTGCCCCTTAGTGATGTTTCTAACTCAGATCTAATAAAAAGTAGTAGTTATCTCCTTGAAACTGTAAATATTTAGGAGATTACTCTATCAATTCCACTCCAAATAAAGTCCATCATGATAATGCAAGAAGCAAGGCTTATGCCAGATTCACTTAGGGGCTGCACACACAGCCCCGAAGGGGCGGCCTCCAGCTGCCCCTGTTACAGCCAGATTGGGGCTGCAGCAATTGCATGTAACCGCCCCGATCCGGCTTTTGCAGGGCACAAAAAGGGCATGTTGCCACGGCTTGGCAATGCTCATTTGGTGCTGTATCGTACGTATGTAGCGCTGGAGGAGTGCCATGCTGCCGTGTTGTGCAGTGTGCAGCGTCATGCTGCCTTGGGGGTGGAGGCGGGGTGTGTGTTGTGTAGATGCTACGCCCCGACTACGCTTCCAAGCTGGCCCAAAGTCTGCACAGCCCCTAACTACCCCACTATTGTTATATACATTATTTTTTTCTGGGAGGAATTAGAATAATGTGTGACAATTCTGCAGTGTAGTCCTATGTTGTAATACGTGGACGCGCCCTGGCATGCACGAGCCCCATTACTTCTAATATGCATTTCACCCCTTATGACGGGAGGTCCGAGCACACTATATAGCACAGGTGGGGAAAGTGAGGCCCATGGATTCCAGTTTTAAGACCCCACTGCACAAATTTTAATTAAAAACCCACTACCCAAAATTCTCCAATGACACAATGGTTTGCTTTTACCCACATTCTAGAATTTCCCAACTCCACAAAAGCCCCTTTCTCGTAGAAATCTGGAAAAAAATGGTAACTGAAAGATATGGGACATCACTTGCATGTGCTGGTGTAGTTGTGAAAACTGGGTCTCAATACAGATGCACACCCCTCTTCTACAGTTTCTAGGTGTGTTGGGTTATCTTAGGAAAATGCAGGAAGGATTCATGAATTTGCTGATAGAAGTACCGCAAGCAACTGAGGGCTAGAGCAGGAGTGAAGGAAAACAGGCAAAGAATTGAGGGTTTGAGCTGTGCGTGGAAATACGTTGTCAGGTTATGTCCATCATTGAGGCGGGTTACAGGCTGCACCCGCCCCTTTCCCTGATGTATCGGGGCCTCAGTGGCCAGAACGGCAGCCGCTGAGGCCCCAATCCGCCGCTTTTCAGGCTGCGGGGAAGCGGCAAAAGGCCCCTTCCCCGCAGCCTGGAAAGGGGTGTCCTTGGGGCTTCAAGCCCCAAGGACACCCCGTGGCAGCGGGGAGAAGGCGAAAGGGGCCGCTTGGCCCCTTTCTCCCTTGCTTCGCTGGGCGCAGCCGTCTGCACCCAGTGACGCAAAGCGGCGCTGCAAACCAGGAAGGAGCTCCGAAACGGAGCTCCTTCCTGGTCCGCGGAAAGAGCGTACTAAGCGCCCTGGCGCAGACCGACGACGTCACGTCCGCGCCGCCCCGTATAGAGGCGGCGTGGTCGTGACGTCGTCATGGCGGCCCCCATGTGGAAGGGGAGCCGCCATTTTGTACAGACTCAGTCCGTACTAGGGTTAGGGGGGTGCGGAAGCACCGCACCTTCCTAACCCTAGTACGGACTGACTCCGTACTTTCATGGCGGTGTGTAACCCGCCTGAGAAACCTTGAATCAATAGGACTACACAATCTATCTACATCTTGTTGATCTTGTTGCTGCTCAGCCACTAGAACTTCTAGTAACAGTAGACTTGTTCTCTGAGGCCACTCACTGGGGCTTAGTTTGTGTGCAAAGAGACACAACATGCATAGTGCCAGAAAAGATGAGCAGTTTCCAAAAGAAAATTGTGCAATTCAAAATTCAAGGCATGAAAAAGTTATGACTAGCATCCACTGGAACACTTTGGCCAGTGTTCCTCCTGCCTGCAGTCCCCTAGCTTGAATGTAGTAAGGTCCATTCTCATGTTGTTGTTGTTTTTTTTTGGGGGGGGACTAGCAGGTTTTGACATATTATGCCTTCAACTCTGATGAGGGATAATGAGATACAATATTGAAAATTTGGAAAGTTGGGTGGTGAAATGAGTTCCAGTTTGTAGCCCTAGAAAATTTTGCATGAAAGAGGTTCAGGTGTGAAGACTGAGAAGGCTTTGCATGGCACATTAGCTTTTGAATAATAGACCATTTATAGTTTTTAAAGTTTAAAGTGGTAATTCTCAGAAGATGGCAATGGCAAATCCCCCCTGAAGAAACCTGCCAAGTAAATACCATGACAGGTTCATTTTAGGTTCTTTTGACACCATAAGTCAAAAATGACTCAGAGGCACACAACAATGACAAATGATTAACTTAAAAATTAATGTAACAATTTATGCAAAAAATTAAATTCTCAATAAATAATTCAAACAATAACAAATTAATTTTGGGAGCTCTTAAACACTTTTTAAAAACTTAAGGGGATGTTTTGACACTACTAGAGACTACTGATCAACAGCAGACACATATAAAAATGTACGTACACAGTAGAAATTACACATATGGCAAATAACAGACAAACATTATGGTCTATCAATTAATCCTACTGGCAGTAATGCTGAAATTCTGCTAGTAGGATAAATGCTTTGGATTTATTGGATAAATTGGCAGAAATGCTGAATGAAAAGCAATGGTGACAGTGTATGTCTATGTCGTATCAGTAATTCAAACTTGCAGATTCATAGGACTCATAGTAAACCATAGAGTCAAAAGCCACAGTCGTAGCCATAAACCGTAAAGTCCTAAGTCATAGGACAGACAACTCCAGCAATTTATAGTTTCCGTTCCATCTTTAAGATTTCCACAGCAACAATGAAATGAAAACAACTAGCCTTCTGCTGTGAAAGGCGTTTTTGCCACAGTGAAATGAGCAATATAGTAGTAAATTATTCTGTAAGTTATATACTTACAATGCACCTTTCTGCCAATAGGATAAAGAAAATGATTTTTGGTGGATTTCAATAAAATTGTTTCACTACAATTATTTCATAATATTTATTATTAAGAACTGTTCTATGAATATTTTGGATTTCTTTAGAATTTACTAACTGAATTAAATGATTGACCATAATGCTTTTCTGTTTGTTCCCATATGCATAATTTCTACTTTGTACACTGTGTATCTGTATGCTTTTGATCAGTAGTCTTCATATATTAGGGTTTGGGGTTTTTTTTTTTTTTTGGTGCTTCATAGTAGTGGACTATCTAGAGACTAGAGGAAATGAGGATCACCGTGCTGATACATATCGGGAGCACTGTTTCCATTACATTTTGGGTTTGTGAATCTCTCTGAGTCATTTTAACCATCGTTATTCATACATGCAATCATTTCGGGATAAAATGGAGCCACTTCCATTCCTTTGAATGATACAGAATAATCCGAATTGATTCGGAAGCATGTTCACATGGCTGAAGATGTGTATCAATGCTGCATTTTCAGGGGAAAAAAAAACTGGTATCAAAAATCCCAGGTTAACTGTTTTTTTTTTGGTAGCCCCTCCCCCAAAGTGCATTCAGTGCATTTGGGGCAAGTGTGAACACCAAGGAAATAACTCAGATTCGTCCTGTATTATTTTCGTTGTGTGAATGGGGACTAAATAGCATGGTGCATGCGTGCGCGCACACACACTCATAGACAGAGTTTTTTGTGTTATACTGGTGTGAACATTAATTGTGATCACATATCATTATGTAGCCTGAAATTTTCCATGAAAAAGGCAATGATGCCCAGTCTTGTGAAGGCGTGTAAGCATCTTCTAATGAACACTAGCACATTCCCTTTCTACTTTCCTTGCAACCATAGGGAAGTCAGGAACAGAGGTAGTGGGAAAGTAGTGCCCTTCCTGGTCCCTCCAAAATTACTTCAATGCTTTGTTTGGTTTAAGCTTGAAGACAGGGAATGTGTTGACTATTTACCCAACAGGCATAGAATGCATAAGGTATAAGGAATGATTGCATACAGATTAAATAACAGTTCATAAATAAGGGGGAAATGAATCTTTTCAATGCTTATTAGGAAAAGATAACCTTAGATTTTCACTCTCTCATGACAGGATAAAAATCTGTCTCCAGAGTTTGTATATAAGGGTTTTTTCTCTGCTTTGAACATGGATACATCGACAGGGATTTTGATGGCTTAACACACTTTGATTTTTTAAAACATGTTTGAAATAATTATTTATGGAAATAATACAGAATCAGTATCATCAGGTGCTTATGGTGGTGATATGTGCAACAAATATCTCCCATTCCTTCAGTGGACTTGACTAGTTCAGCAAAAGGCAAATACAAACTATCTGGCTATATTTAATGCAACTATATTTTGTGAGGGCTCATTTATACTTACTACTAGTGATATGGAACCTGTTTCCCCATGGCTGCTCCCCATGCCAATCTGATAAACATTGGAATACAAAAACTGTGTCAGCAGAGTAATTTATATCACTATTATGACATGTTTATTAATGTTTTCCTTCCCAGGCCTACAGTGTTTTTGATCCAAACTTTGCCCTAATTCCAGTTGCTAATCCCAAATTGAACAGACTCGTTGAATTAACTGCTGAATGGAAAATCAACACTTGCATAAATCCCACTGATTCAGTGAGCCTACTATAAATGATACTATCAAGTGCATTTAGGTTTTTGAACAGAACATGGCCTCCTTTGGGCCACGGAAAGCTTTTTATCCAGTAGGGGAACTCCAGTGGAAGAGTCCTTGTCATCCCCCACAATCTGCTCTGGAGAACTGGAGGTCGCTGTGGAACACAATCAGAGGTTAGGCTGGCAGAAGGGGAAATGGATGACAAAAACTGTCTCCATCCCCTCTCCATTGCTTTTCACTGGTGTCAGCATCCTGAGTGGAATTCCATACTTGGGGTGCTCCCATTGATAAAGATAAAGTCTGGATGAAAGCTGGGAGAGCTTATTGGGTGATGGTCAGTTGGGGTAAGGATGTTTGGTTTTCTTTTAGCTTAGTGAAGGCTTGCTTGAGTGTGCATTAGTGTCTATTGTTCTACTGTAGTTTGGTGATCTTGTGTCTGTTGGGGTCAAGGCTGATTATTTGTGTGAGTTGAATGGAGGTGTAATTGGCGTGTTCATTAGCAATCTTTTGTTCCCTGTTGGCTTCCCTGATCATAGTGTGTGGTTTCACTGAGGTGGACTTTTGACAAGGGCTGGGTTGTACCTCACAGCATTTGCTAAGAGTCTGAAAGATCTTAGGAGGGCTTTAAATTGAGTTTTGTGGGAGAGGGCGACAGTATTCTTGAGGACAGAAAAGTGTTGCTGACAACACCCCAAATGTTATACAGACAACAAGGTAAATAGCACAAGCACCCAAAAATGGGCAGAAAAAAAAAACCTCTTTAAAAGTCAGATGGGAGAATAGCCCATGGTCTTAGATATTTCTACAATAATGCACAGAGCATGGGAAATGAATAAGATGGACTTGAACTTTTAGTGCAGCAGAGCAAATATAATAGGCACCACTGCAACTTGGTGGGATGAGTCTCATGATTGGAATGTATAATAGAGGGGTATAATCTATTTCAGAGAAATAGGCCTAATGAGAAGGGAGGTGGAGTAGCATTATACATTAAGGATGTGTATTCTTGTGAACAGATCCACTACTTAAATCCTGGAAGTCAAGCTGAGATCATCTGGTTAAAAATTAAGGGGGAGATAAACAACAGGGATGTTATTGTGGGGTCTACTACAGACCTCCAATCAAACTGAGGATTTGGCTGATTACTTGCTGCAATAGATGATCACACATTCAGAAAGGAGAGAAACAAACATAGTAATAGGAGATTTCAGCTATTCAGATATTTGTTGGAAATCAAACTCTATCAGAAATTTAAGGTCCAACAAATTCCTCACTTTCCTTGCAGACAATTTCATTGTCCAGAAGGTGAAAGAGGCAACTAGGGGATCAGCTATTTTATATCTGATCCTCACCAAGAAGGATGATCTGGTTAATGGGGTGGAAGTGGCAGCATCCTTAGGTGGGAGTAACCATGTTCTCCTGGTTTCCCCTCCTGGAGGAGAAGCCAAGCCTAGCCAGACATGCATTCTAGATTTTAAAAAAGTTGATTTCAGTAATCTTAGGGAAATACTAGTGGCGATGGTCAGGAATACTAATAGAAAAGGGGATTCATGTGGGATGGAAGTTTCTCAAAAGTGAGTTATTGAAGGCACAATTTCAAACAGTTCCAATGAGAAGGAAAAATGCAAGGTATCTGAAGAAAGCAGGAAGGATGTCTAAAGAACTTTCAAGTGAGCTAAGACTCAAAAGAAACAATATAAGAAATGGAAAAGGGGGAAAAAATCACCAAACAGGAATTCAGTCAAATAACCAGCTTAGGTAGGGAAAAAGTCAGAAAAGCTAAAGCATAGAATGAGCTCAGGTTTGCTAGAGAGGTTAAAGACAATAAAAAGGGCTTTTTTGATCATGTGCACAGCAAAAGGAAAAACAAGGAAATAATAGGATGCCACTGTGTGGAGCAAATAGTAAAATGCTAACAAGAGACAGAGAAAAGGCATAACTACTCAACACTTTCTTTGCCTTGGTCTTCTCTGAAAAAGAGAACAGTGCTCAAAATGAGGAAAATGGATTAGACAAGGCAGCAGGGGAAATGCAGCACAGAACAGGTGATGTAGTAGTTTGAACGTTGGACTACGACTCTGGAGACCGGGATTTGAATCCCTGCTTGGTGATGAAATCCACTGAGTGACCTTGGGCAAGTCATATGCTTTCATTCTCAGAGGATGGCAATGACAAATGTCCTCTGAACAAATCTTGCCAAGAAAACACCATGATAGGTTTGCCTTAGGGTCCCCTTGTTGAAAATGACTTGTGTAATTTTTGCAATGACATATACAGCACCTTTTTATGAAACATAGCTGAAGACACTGTAATATGGGAACAAGAAAAGCAGAATCTATTTCTGAACTATTTGTACCTTTAAATGGATTTTCTAGTAGTCATTAGTACCGTTAGAAATTATTTTTTAAGTGTGGCCTTTTTGCTGGTACAGAGAACTTCAAACAGGTTAGCAGGCCATGTATACATTTCAGTATATATTTCTAAAGCACATTCACTGTTTGTGTTTGAAACATCCAGTGATCTTAGCAAGGCAAAGAATTTTCTTTAAGAATTCTAACATTATTTTTAAATTAAAGAAGTCATACAGCATGAGCTGCAACCTAGACAAATCCAACTGAAATTCCACATCAGTTATCAACTCACTGAGCAGGTTACATAAGTACACCATTGTCTCCCTGCCACAATCAAACTGACTGTCCTCACCGAGTGGCTATTCCTCAGAGAAAAGTACTACATTTACTTGTTAAATGTTATGGATCATAAATTGCTTTTAAAATGAAGTGTGAGGCTGTGTATATTCCACAGTCAGTAGTAAAAGAACATAAAACCCTGTTTTCTTGATAAAGTTGATTACATAAAATAATTAGCTCTAACAGGAGACAGACAAATGGAGACACAAAGAAACAATAGTATACCAAAAGTTTGTTGGGTTTTGCTTTCAATGCAGTATATTTTTGAAACAGTCTGCATGCTCCATAAATATATCTGTTGAGCCATATAATAAAAGCAAAGTTCTGTTTGCATCATTATTCATACTGCATTAAAAACAGCAATGATGAAGAAAAACATTTTTTTACTGCAACAAAATCATTTGCAGTATTTAAAAAAACATTTTCTGCTCATTTAAAAAAAACATTTTCTGCTCTTACCTGTGCGGTTTTTGCAGGTAGATCTATTGGTCGTAGAATTGTCTTGGTCTCAAAATTTGAGTTAGTCTCTATTTGCCTCTCAGATGAATGGGATTTTTTATCACTATCCTCATTCCTATTGTGGAAATTTCCAGATTTACTTTCTGCTTCTAAGTCAGATTTTTGAACATGCGATTCAGAATCCAGTTTCCCACTTTCTTTAACATCTGGGCGTCCATGGTTTTCTGGTTCTGAAAAAACGGTAGTCCCACAATTTTTTTGTCCTTTCTTGTCAGTGTCTTCACATAACATTGGGAATGTGTCCCTTTTTGGATCACTGACCTGTGCCAAATCACTAAGATCCAGAGTATCTACTTTTAGTAGTTTCTTCCTTCCCAACAAAGGTGGTGCTTGCGTCGTACTGCTTTTCTCAGTTTCCTCATATTCAGAAGCCCTTCCCATGTTCTCTTGGATTTTTTGTTGGCCTATATCACTGCTAGTCCTATGAGAGGAAGGGGATGTCACACATGGGCCAAGATTATCATCTCCTGCTTGATGCTGATGTGAAGTCTGGTGCTCAATATTTGACTCCATAACTCCACTGTGATTGTGAAGTACAGAGTCATCAAAACCAAAGCCAGCCAAGCTTCCTTCAGGCTGCTGTTGTTCTGGTTCTCGTTTTAGGTCATTAAGTTCTGCATAGAACTTTTCCTGATCCACAGAACTGTTTGGGTCTGTTTCATAGTTGCCCACTTTGTATGTGCTTTTGCTGCTGTTCTCTTCAATATGAACAACGTTTAGCTCCTGTCCACTGAAATGTGCCCGTATTTGATAAAGATAGGTCATAACAGAAAGTTTGTCAGGAATTGCTAACAAAACCATATCAGAAGGTTCTAGTAGCCGAGATATTCCTAAACTGGCGAATCCATCATAGGCCTTAAAATAAAAAGAAGCAAAGTTAGTGTTTTTGTTATCTTGAATGATAATTTCAAAAGTGTGACAATGGGATATTCAGCATAAAATAAATAAGCAGGCTAATACACAGTGAAATGTATTATACAATACAGTCGGGCATGCTCATTATTCTAAATTAAGTTTCCTGTGACTTCTCAGTTCAACTCTATTAAGATTAACAATCTCCCCACCAACATCAAATGAGATAGGGATTACAAGATGTTTGCAACTATTAAAAGTGTCATTATGCTTTCAGTAAAGCTGTTTGTCAAAGTACAATCCTAAAAGCGAAACAAATATTGAAAAAAAATTGTAAGTAAAACATTCAGGAAGCAGGCCTGAAAACAGACTGAAGTGGTTTAGAGCATCACTGCATAATCCTGCGAATGTTTAGTCAAAAGTAACAAACAGTGGGCTTAGAATTCAAAGACATAGCAGTGTTAGTCTGGATCACAAAGGGATCTTGTAGTACCTTTGAGACTAATTGAGAGAAGGACGTTTGTAGCATAAGCTTTTACAGACTAGGGCCTCAGGCAGACGGACTAAAAGGAGCAGCCAGAGGCTGCTCCCGCCCTGATTGCTCCTTATTTGGTTCAGGACTGCAATGACCAGACAGCGTAGTCTGCAGCACAATGCTGTAAAGAAGTGCTTTTTTGCGCTCCTTTTTGTATTGGGTTTGGGCCATGGGGTGGCTTTAGCCCAATTCGGAGACGTGTATCATCTGGATGCCACGCTCCCAGATTGGCATGTCTGTTTCAAGTCTACTTCATCAGGTGTATGGAGTGTATGTACAGGAATGGGAAGTTGTGTGTGTGTGAATAGTACTGTAATAGAAATGCAAAACGTGTGAGTATGTTGATGAGGTGACAAGCTAATATTTTTTAAATTATATTCTTAATTTTCCTCCAAATAATACACATGTAGTGAGATAGTACACATGTAGGTGACAAACAAGAATATATTCCCTCCTAACATGAACTTCCTTGTAGTACATTGTTTAAATGAAACCAATTTTCTCCGGTTTATCTTAACCTTGAATCATTTCCCAATCATTCTCGAATGATGCTCCAATTTTGCATAATTAACAACATATATTATATAGTTTTGTATAAAGATAATGTTACCGTTATTCCTTCATTCACATGATAGTTTTACTGTTTTGTTCTTATTTATTTCTCTTCTATTCCTTTTATATGTGTTTGCTATGAACTCATGTTGTGAATATATTATGAGTTGGAGTTAACTGTAATCATACATCTCCTTATTGTATATCATTTCTTTTTCAAGTATTTCTTCCCAGAAATACATGATTGGAAGCCATTCTTTCTCTACTTTGTTCAGTGATATATTATTTATTCAATGAGTCAAATAATCAATTTATCTCATATATCTTTTAAGCATCCATTTCTCTATTCTTGGTATAATTTCTATTTTCCAGTGCTTTGCTATACAGCAGTGCCAACTCTGCCCACATACTTACTCAGGAAATGTCATCACAGGACCTAATCACATCACCCACAACATTACAGGTACTTTCATTTGCTCATCCTCTAATGGGATATATGCCATCCTCTGTCAAAAATGACCATCAGCACCCTATAAAGGGCTAACAGAACAATATCTGTGCCAGAGGGTAAACTGACATAAATCAGACAATAGGAATGGGAATACAGTCAGCCCTCCATATCCATGGATTACCAATGACCCCCTACCATTGTTAAAACTAACTTGTCACCACATCACCATACCCACAAGTTTTGCATTTCTATTACAGTGCTATTCACATATGCATCTGCTCCTTCATGAGCATAAATGTCTAGCAATAAGCATTTCAATCCATGCATCTGATAGAATAGACTTATAGATTCACAGAATTGGAAGAGACCACAAGGGTAATCCAATCCAACCCCCTGCCATGCAGAAACTCTTGATCAAAGCACCCTTGACAGATGGCCATCATCCTCTGTTTAAAGACCTCCAAAGAAGGAGATTCCACCGTCTCCAAGGGAGTGTGTTCCACTGTTGAACAGCTCCTACTGTCAGGAAGTTCCTCCTAATGTTGAGGTGGAATCTCTTTTTCTACAGTTTGCATTCACTGCTCTATGTTCTAGTCTCTGGAGCAGCAGAAAATAAGATTGCTCCATCTTCAGTATGACATCCCCTCAAATATTTAAACAGGGTTATCATATCACCTCTTAAACATCTCTTCTCCAGGCTAAACATACCTAGCTCCTTAAGTCTCTCCTCAAGACTTAGGGGTGAAACAGACCAGCATAAAAAGCAGGCTTCCTGCCGGTTTGGGGATGTGGCATATAAACAATGCATGCCCCCAAGATGCCTGGAAGGCGGCTTCAAGCCATTCAGCTGCCTCGACATGGGCTGGCTTCTGGGAGCTCCAGCGGTGCAGCATTTACATGTCGTACGCCGCTGGAGCAGCTTAAAGCCACCCATGGGCCATGAAGGGTTGGAAAAGCTGCCTTTTTGAGCCGCAAAAAGGAGTGGCTCCTTTTTCGGCCGGCTTCAAACCAGATTGGGGCCATGGCATGCAGTTGCCGCAGCCCCAATCTGCCTTTGAAAGCTTCAGGGCACTCTCTTTTGCCCCAAAGCTTATGCTACAAGTTTCTTTCTCTCAGTCAGTCTCAAAGGTGCTACAGCAACATTGGGCTAAATGAGGCTTATTTTGAGGTAGAAGTCACCTCCTGCTGATAGGATTTGTTCCCCTTGCAGCATGAGACTGGATTTGCATTTTAGTGTTTAGGGCTTGGCTTTGGTGAGTTTGAGGGCTTACCCCTTTCAGTTAAGGTTCTGTTGTTGTTTTTCTAGCAAAACAGAGCCTGCTTAGAGAATGGAAAAGGACTGGAACAGCAACATAACCAAATTTAGACACTAATTCTTCAAGGAGTTATAAAAAGAGCCTAATACATTAATTATAATTCTAATTTTGTAACTACATGAAGAATTAGTGCCTAAATTTGGTTATGTTACTATTTCAACCATATTTCTGCTTTTATCTCTGTTGAATTATGAAATTCACTTATGCAGTCCTCACTGACAACAATCTTCTAGGGAGTACAATTTGTCTCTCCACAACAACATTCCACCAAAGCCTTTTCAATATAAAAGCCATACCACTACCTATTATAATGATAAGTGCTATAATGGAAAAATAAATTGCATTCTTTTAAACTTGCAGTCATGAAGAAAACAAGCAATAAAAAAACTTTATGTTGGGAATGAAGAAGAAAAATACACCTACTGATGTGTTTTTAAGATAAGGAACTTAGATAACAAAGAAAGATATTAAGAAACATGACACTAATCCATTATAGGATTTATCACTGGTGACTAGACATCTTCCAGAAATGTTACTGCAGTGATTTGAGTTAATTGAAAGTGTAATTGGGAAAGTGGGACCCACCCCCCCAATGTTCTGATATAATTCGTGGTATTTACATTTGTCTCCCACTCATAGTAATTGATTTATCCATTGATGGAATGAACTATCAAAAAATTATTTAGCTGCCTACATTGCAAGTAGATACTGATTATTTCACTTCTAGAAAACTGCTAAGAAACTTTATGTAATATGCAAGAACACTACTTCCACCGTCAGTCTCTTTAGGAATGTACATGTTTCATGTTTTGGAAATTCACAGTTGTCAATTTCCAATTAATTGGATTGGATTATCAAAGGCAAGTCTGGAAAAACAGTACTGCATTTCATGAAAGGACAGACAAGACTGCATGACCAAAGAAAGCATCAGCCTTGGCACAGTTCTCCATGTGAGGGTGATCTGGCTGAGACATCTGTCACCCCATTGATCTCCAGGGTTGATTCAGCTGATCTGGCTGGCTAGGCGGGTGTCCCCTTCCTCCCTCACCGCTCCATGTGCGTCCCTCCCGAAGCTGTGCGCTCGGTGGAAGAGGATGACCATCCCAGATAGAAGGAGTGTACCGTTCTTCGGTCAAGGGTATACGATAGCTGCGCTCCCCTGCTAGAACCTCCAAACAAGGTCAATAGGTTTTGAAGAGCACATTGGAACTTTTAGTGAGTGAAGCATCATCTGTAATGATGAAGACTGGTTCTGTAAGATTGGTTCCATAAGAAAATACTGAATCTGGATCTTCTTGAAGTATGACGAATTCCTGACTGGAGAGAAGTGGCAGGGTGGTGAATCAGACTTGATGAGATCATCATAAGGTGATAAGAATGTAGTTTGGTGAGATCTTCTCTGACTTTAATTACCACCATAGTTATGAGAGGGAATGGAGAAAATAGGTAAAGGAGTTCCTTCACTCCATATGAAGAAATCCCCAGAGACAAGCCATTCCTGTTGGTGCATGAAGCACATATGTCTGTGAGAGTGCCCCCACCTCTCTATTAGGGACCAAAAGACCATTTGTCAGAGGAATGATTCATGCATGATGGTAGCAGCTTGACTTAGATAATGTGCAATATACAATATGCCCCTCTCTATTGAACAGACTGTAACAGATCAGCATGCTTTGTGATATACCATTACAAAACTAGAAAGAGAAAGGTCAAGGAGAGAATGCAATTGACTGCTTTTTTGTTTGTGTAGTACTTTTGTTTGGTTTCTAAACTTTTTTGTGTCATAGACCCTTTTCAGAATCTGAAGAAAACAAGGATACCCACCCTGATACCATTAGCAACAGTGCTGACTGTAAGTCATCTGATCATGTACAGTAATACCTAATGTCACCCTACATTCGTTAGAAATGAAATAATATTTTAAGAACATAATTTGACATTTCTCCCACAAAGACAATTTTCAAAGTAGTAGGAAAGAGACCTGGGAGGAGGGGGAAGGGATGAAAGAACCTGTGATGTAGTATGCTGCTAGCATGTTGTCTGTGGCTACTTATCCTACCTTACTGGTAATGAGAAGCTCAAAAGATCAAAAAGCCTTCAAAATAGTCAGATGTTCTCACAACTTTATGTTCTCTGTGGATAGTGTCACAGAACATTAATGGACATTCTTTGCAAGGTTTTACTGAGCAAAAGATTTTGTTACAACTGGATATTGACAGAGTAGCCAGGAAACCATCTTGAGCAAGTTAAGCACATGCAATGTCTCTTTCCATGAGATGAACAGTCCGAATGTGAACTTTCTTAGGGGGTGTCATCCTTGACTCTTTGCCCTTGAGAGCAAAACTAGCAGAGCTCTATAGAACTGCTGCCCCAACCTGTTGAGCTTGGTCTCTGAAGACAGAAGAGAGCTGTTTTTTGAGGGAGTCAACACTGAAGGAAGAAAGGACAAAAAGACAGACAGACTGGTGGCAATTGAAGGATCTGAGAAAAATAAAGAGAGGGTCAATTGAGGGCTCTGGGAGGGAAAACAACTCAGCCAAAACAAGGGAATGAATTGAATAGAGGGACAAACTATTACTGGGCAGCACCAGTAGTGGTGGGTGACAATGATGTAAGATCTCACAGAGAGAACAGCAGTGACACCATAGTTAACATACGTTAGTATTGCATGAAGTAAGGCAAAGATAAACTTCTTTGCAAGACCTTTTTACCAAGAAAACCCTTTGATGAGACAGCCCCAGATGAAACAACAACAACAAAAACAACAACAAAAGACTGGTATACAAAAAAGAGATAAAAAGGAGCAACACTGGGAGATCACAACAGAGAGCTGATCAGGGCACAGAGAAATTCAAAGATGGAGAGCCAAAAAGCAGACATGTTCAACAAGTCAAAGTTTGTCTGAAGGAGTACAACACATATTATGGGAATGTGGAATGTGAGAAGCAAGAGCAAGGGGAAGATAGACATAATAAAAAAGGAAATGGAATGCATAAACATAACAGTACTAGGAATAAGCAAGCTAAAATGAGTCACTAAATTTGTCACCTTAAATCAGATAACTACATGGTGGTTCTACTCAGGAAATGAAGAGACACGAAGACAAGGGGTAGTGCTCATAATAAAGAGAGATATAGGAAAAGGAGTCAAAGGATACAATGCAAAATAGAATCGGATCGGATCATGTCAAGAAGGCTTCAAGGAAAACCTGTAAACATTACCATAATCCAAGTATATGCGCCAACCACAGAGGCAGAGGAAGAAGAAACTGAGAGATTCTCAGAGATTCATGTCTCTTCTATGAAAGAATCCAGGAAGAAATTGACAACACACCAACACAGGACTTCCAAGTAGTCATATGTGACAGGAATGCTAAAGCAGGCAGCAATGAAGAGTAAAATACAGTAGGCAGGTTTGGACTAGGCATAAGAAATAAAGCAGGAGAGAGATTGAATTTTACAAGACTAAAGCAAAGCCTTTGACTGCACAGATCATGAAAAGCTATGGAACGCTCTTAAAGAAATGGGAATACCACTACATTTGATAGTCCTGATGAGAAATCTGTACTTAAGATAAGAACCAACTGTTAAAACAGAATTATAAAAAAACAGAATGGATCCCAATTTACAAGGGGGTCAGGCAAGGCGTCATTTTATCACCCTACTTGTTCAATTTTTATGCAGAAACTATCGTGCAAAGAGCAGGTAACAAGAAGGAGGAGTAAAGACAGGAAGAAGGAATGTCACCTGGGTAAGATATGCAGATGACACCATACTACTGGCGAAAAACATCATGGCCTTGGAACAATTACTAAGGAAGGTAAAAGAAGAAAGTGAAAAAGCAGGCTTAATGCTGAACATAAAGAAAACAAATTCAACCTACACAATGAGGAAATCGAAATAGTTAAAGATTTCCTGTACCTTGGATCAAACAGAAAGGAGACTGTAGACAAGAAATCAGAAGAAGACTAGGAATTCAAAGGACAATGATGAAAAAACTAGACAAAATCCTAAAGAGTAAAGAAATATAACTGAGTACAAAATCCAGAACTGTCCAATCCATTGTACAATGAGTCCCTGGGATCCACTGGGGTTTGGTTCTAAGACCTGCCATGGATACCAAAATCTGTGGGCACACAAGTACTATTAAATATAATGATATAGTAGTGTGTGTCCCTTATACAAAATGGCAAAATCAAGATTTGCTTTTGGGAATTTATATTTTTAAAAAATATTTTGAAGCTGTGGATGGTTAAATCTGTGAAAAAAGAATCCTTAGATATGGAGGATTGACTATATTCCCCATCACTATGTATGGATGTGAGAGCGAGATAGTGAAAAAATAAATAAACTCATTTATGATATGGTGCTGGAGAAGAGTGCTGAGAATACCATGGACGGCCAAAAAGATAAATTGGTCCTTGAACAGATCAAGCCTGAACTTGCCCTAGAAGCCAAATGATTAAATTGAGGCTGTCATAGTTTGAACATATAATGAGAAGGCATGACTCATTAGAAAAGACAATAATGCTAGGAAAGGTAGAGGAAGAAGATCACATGCCAGATGGATAGACTCAATCACGGAGGATGAATGCCGTAAACTTATCCCAAAAAACCTTTGGTACACTAACATGCATGTCTGCATGTTTCCAACCTTCTCTGCTAGGAAGGCTGAAGAGTAAAAATGACATTCAAAGAGAACCAACTTTCTATCTTCCCTGTCAACCGGGGCAGAGTGGGACTTTCCAGATGACCCTGATTGGGAAGCCTCACCCATGATGGAATTCAGTGTGGGATGGTTAAATAGACAAGCCATCATGTCTGCATCTTATATAGATGTTCAAGTTGCTTAGAAGCAGGAGGAACAGAAGCAGGTTTAGCCCATGACTGGCACATGACCTCATTTAAAGCTGGAAGGAATGGCATTAGGACAGGCATGGAAACTTGGGAGTCAACAAGCTGGAACATTGGGTCATGAATAGGAGCTGGAGTTGATTTGATTTCTAGTTTGAGTGCCTTGGCCATCCACACAATGACATCAGGGAATAATTTGACATCCTCAGGAGGAGATGCAGGTCCTGTACCAACCGCTTCATCCGTGGGAAACTCAGTAAGAGGAGAAGGTGAAGCCGGAGCCAAGGTCTCGGTTTCATAGCCATTAGAATCCTCAGTAAACTGTGCTTGTGGGGCCTTGAGAAGGAAACATAGCCTTCGTTGATGCCAGTGTAGATCTAGCCTGAGTCGAAGATGATGGAACTGAAGTTGGTATCAAAGAAGGGTGAAGTAGAACAGGAGGGTCTGGTAGAACACGGAAGACAGGAGCTGTAACAGCCATGGACAGAGAGGTGGAGGCTGCAGGAACTTGTTGTAGTTTTTGTTGGAGGTTTGATACTGTCACCGTGACTCTGAGAGGTGGAGATGGGATCCATGAAATTGGTATCAATGGTAGAAGAAATGGAGATGGCAGTGTTTGAGGTACAATGGGAGACTGTGATTGGTGCCTAGACTCTCCAGTTGAACAGTGTTGGGAACAAACTGATTTGTCTCAGTATGGAGAATAGGATTGAGACCAAGAGCAACTTACGAATAAAGGTAAGGAAGGGGTTCACGTTTATGGTAACAGTCCCTGTATGATGGAAGGTATGACCAATAAGAAGCTGGATGCTTCCTCTACAAATCCTCCAACTGGTATCTTTTGATGTAGGAGACAGATGGAAATGGAGAGTCACCTCCATATTGAGCAGCCTAAGATGATGAAACTGATTCTTTTTTACGATATAGGGAATGATATTCAGAATAACATGGATGGATCCTTCAAGGAAAAGAACATCAAGAAGACTAGTGATCCCATACAGAAGTGGGTGGAGTTGCAGGCGTAAGTACTATTGGCCTCGATAGATTGTGGCAGGTCCACAGATGGTACAATCTGGAGAGGCCTGGGTATCTGAAGTAACTGTTGGTACTGATGGTGTCTTAGAGGATTTATGGTAGAAAGTTGGTTCTCTTTGGATGTAATTTTTACTCTTGGATGTCATTTTTACTCTTTTTCTTCTTCTCTGTCAATTTCAGAAATCCTCTCCAGGATGAGCATGATCTCCCATCTATGAAGCAAACCACTTCTTGAAAGATTTTGAGTGCTGCTTTTTACCATCAGTGCTGGGCTGGGAGGCAGAAGGCACCTGCTGGGCTACATCTGAGACCAAAGAGGTCTCTGGTATCGAAGAGGGTTCCATATGACCGGTGGTGGTGGCCAGCACTGATGTAGAATCCTCTGTCAACATTGATCTCTTGCCTTTTGATACGAAAGATGAGATGGCGATCAACCAGAGCGGATATTTGGCCACCTCCTTATCCCAGACTGAAAAACATTTCTCCCAGCAATGTATTTTGAGATGCTGAGTCCAATTCTTCAGAGCCTGAGGGGTGAATCCCTTTCAAATATAGCAATACTATGGCCTTCACGAAGGCAAGAAAGACACTCCGAGTGGCCATTTGATAGAGGCCATGGAGACTAGAAGCCATATGAAAGATATGAAGGAAGAATCGGAGCAGAAGGTAGCTTGGTGGGCTTGGGCATGTGCAATAGATGGGAGGGGGTGGGTGTTCCCGCCAAGCTACTCAGCTCTAGAAATTTTTGTTTGGCGTTTCTGCACAGGCACAAACCCTAACATGGGAGGCACAGAGACCATGAAGAAGGACAGATTTTAGAGAGAGAAATAATTCAGACTGTACTAAATTGTAAATAAATAAACAAATACATACATAAATAAATAATAGAAGCAAGTTCAAAACATGACTCAGAAATCTGTCTTTAGTGTGAAAGCCCTGGAAGTAAGATATCAGCATTTCTCTAAGGAAGGGGGGAATGGGTGTGAGGGATGGATTTACCTAGTTTGTGAAAATGTTCTTCTGGAATAGTTGCAGATACATTTAAATTATTCTGCAGACATACAGAAGCATTAGGTTATAATTTTATTAAAAATCTAAAACAGGGGTGCTTTAACTGGACTATGTAGATGCATATGTATGCATATTTTAGACTGCAGATTATGAATTTAGCAAAATAACAGGGCTCATATTCTGTAGGTGCAGCTTGATCTAGCTTTGTTGATGCATCTGGCTAGACAGTCAAGTTGCCTCTGTAGCTTACAGAGCCTTTTACAGGTTTTGGCTGGTGTTACCAGCTGCATATACAGTCGAACCTCCCTATACGCGGATTTGCCATACGCGTATTTGAGCATATGTGCATGGCAAACCCGGAAGTTGTTCCTAATGGCGGCGCACGTGCACGTGCGCCGCCATTAGGAACAAAGTCCCTCTCCTCCCCTCCTCTTTCCCCCTCCTCCAGGCTGCAGCCGGCTCTTCCTCAGCGGCGGCGACCAGGGAGAACGGGGCCTGGCCTCCTCCTCCCTGGTCGCCGCCTCTCTTAAAGCGCCGGCTGCAGCTTGGAGGCCCCTTGGCCTCCAGGAGCAGCAGCCGGCCATTTTGCGGTGGCGGAGACCGAGGCCGCGAGGAGGACGAGGCCAAGCCTCTTCTCCCTCGCGGCCGCGGCCTCCGCCGCCACAAAACGGCTGGGTGCTGCTTCTGGAGGCCAAGAGACCTCCAGGCTGCATCCGAGCCACTTATAGCGGTGGCGGCGGCAGCAGCAGCGAAGACGCGGCGGCGGCGGCGCGGCGAACCAGGTAAGGAGGGAGGGAAGGTAGGTTAGTTTTAGGTAGGTAGGTAGGTAGGTAGGTGGGAGGAAGGGAGGGAGGGAAGTTAGGAAGGAGGGGGAAAGAGGAAGGGGACTTTTCTGTCCAATGGCGGCGCACGTGCACGCGCGCCGCCACTGGACAGAGTAGTGCTTTGAGCATACGCGGATTTTGGTATATGCGGGGGGGGGGGGTCCGGAACGGATCCCCCACGTATACCGAGGATCCACTGTACTTAGAAAGTGATTATGTCACCTCAGTGATGTATGGTTTTGAAAACACTGAAGCTAGGTGAATGCTAAGTATTGTAATATGGGCAGCCCATACGCATACATTCCAGTTGGTTCAGAAAACAGCATCTGGAATATTAACTGGAACTGGCTACTATGAGTGAGTGGTAATGAAAGATTCCCCCCCCCCTCTTATTTCTCCCCATCCTTTTATGTTATGTCTTTCAAAATTTTAAGCATGCAGGTAAAAGCTGTCTTTGTTTATTGACAATATATAAACCAGTTAGGGCATCTTTCTAGATAGGAAATGGGATGAAAATGTTGTAAATAAATAAAAACAAATGTATTGTGTCAAGTACTGAAATAATTTATCTGGGTACTAGCTTACTTCTGGATTCAACTGAAGATGTTAGTCTTGACCTTTAAACTCCTCAATGGCTTGAGATTGGTGCGTGTGCAGAGACTGCCTTGCTTACATGAATAGCCTCTTTATGAATATCTTCACTAGAGTCCCTTAGTGAGACATACCTATATTTTGAGCTAGTGGAGTGACTGTCAAAGAGAGCTCTTCAATGACGGTCCTCAGATTGTTAAACTCATTTGCAGAATGTGCTTGTCTGGTACATTTTCTTATGCCTTTTAGTAACCAGGCAGAGTGTCTTCCAAACCCTCTCTTTGACATTTAGGGAAGCTTTAATTGTTTCAGTATTCGTATCTCCCTTTTAAATGGAACTAATTTTTATACTGCTTGCTTGCTTCTTAGATTATTGCTGTTTCTCATTCATTCCCCCTGCTATTCGTTTTGCAATTGTTTTTCTCTTTATTTTTTTGTTTTTGTTTTTAATCTGCTTTGAGACTTCAGCAAGAAGGCAAGATATAAATCTGAGAACAAACAAATGACTCATAGCAAATCCAGAAAACAAACACTTCTACTATTTGGGAAAGCATTAGTTAACATTTTAAGGCAGATACAAGTTTTACAAGCCTTGAGGATTTCTTGTAAGATCTTCATAATAGTTACAGGGCTTGCTGTTAAATAGGGATTTGTATTAACTATGGACTGATGGTAGACATCATCAAATACAAATAAAAAGGATCAATACAGCCATAGAAAAATCCAGGAAAATCTGCGAAAGGGATACAGTCCCAAAGTGTTTTCAGGCAACCCACTATCTTCTGTTAAGGACTGCTGAATGGAGAAGTTATTCTAAGCTGTTATTATTAGAAAGCTTACAACATTTGGCCCAGTACAGACTGTGGAAAAAGGGTGGTCCGCAGCGACCCTTTCCGCAGTGGATTGGGGCCAGGGTAGCGTCACCAGCAGCCCAGAGGCCCCAATCCGGTGCTTTTCTAGGCCATGGAGAAGCGGCAAAATGCCGCTTCTCTGTGGCCTGGAAAGAGGTGTCCATGGGGCTTCATGCCCCCAGACACCCCAACAAGCATGGCAAAGAGGAGAAATAATAGTAATAATAATAGTTTTTATTTGTATTTCCCGCTTCTCCCTACGGATTGAGGCGAGATCGCAACAGTAAGATTAAAATTACAATTCAATTAAAACTACACTTCTTATAAAATACAGGGAGAGGCGTTCCCTCAAGTAACTCGGCCCAAGCCATATAGGGCTTTAAAGGTGATAACCAACACTTAGTTTTGTGTCTGGATGTTAATCAGCAGCCAGTGAAGAGATTTTAGTACTGGTGTTATGTGGTCTGATCTAGGTGTTCCAGTGACCAATCTGGCTGCTGCATTTTGTACTAATTGAAGCTTCTGAACTTGATACAGAGGTAGCCCCATGTAAAGTGCATTACAGAAATCAAGGCCCCTTTCTCCTTTGCATCGCTGGCGTGGCCATGTAGAAGCCATGCCAGCGATGCACGCATGCAAAAGGAGTTCCGTTTCAGAGCTCCTTCCCATGATGCTGAAAGGGGCCCCCAAATGCCCTGCAGCATCATGGTGTTGTCACGCACGCGCTGGTACGTGTGGAGACGGCCCGTGCGTGACACCATCGGCCAGCACTGTGTATGGATGGCACGCTTCCAAAATGGTGCAGTCCATACGAACTAGGGCTGGGGAGCATGCGGTTGCTGCACACTCCCCAGCTCTAGTTTTGGCCCAAGGATGGCGCTTCTTCACTGTCTGTATCAGGCCATTTATCTTGGTAAAATGTTTTTTTTTAACATGCTGGAAACCATATTGCTTGCCTATCTATCTGTTTTTCTGTCAGCAATGCTACATTAGTCTATCACAAGAAAAGGTTTTGTGCCCCTTAAGTACTAAGAAATTGTGTTTGGCATAGGCTTTCATGCAGTATGGTCCACAAAGATGAATCTGCACAAGCAGACTTTGATCCATGAGAGTAAAAAAAAAATGTATGTGTCTTTAAGGTGTCATAGAACTTTTTATTTATAATCAGACATGTATATAGGCCTCCCTCCATGATAACTGTCATCCTTCGGCCTGCGAGGGAGTGAACAGGCAGGCACAGCTCTACCAGGGCTAGCCTGAAGAAGAAGAGCCCTCCCTCCATGATAACGGTCATCCTTCGGCCTGCGAGGGAGTGAACAGGCAGGCACAGCTCCACCAGGGCTAGCCTGAAGAAGAGCCCTCCCTCCATGATAACTGTCATCCTTTGGCCTGCGAGGGAGTGAACAGGCAGGCCCAGCTCCACTAGGCCCAGCCTGAAGAAGAAGAGCCCTCCCTCTATGATAACTGTCATCTTTCGGCCTGCGAGGGAGTGAACAGGCAGGCCCAGTTCCACCAGGGCCAGCCTGAAGAAGAGCCCTCCCTCCATGATAACTGTCATCCTTCAGCCTGCGAGGGAGTGAACAGGCAGGCCCAGCTCCATCAGGGCTAGCCTGAAGAAGAGCCTTCCCTCCTGTCATCCTTCAGCCTGCGAGGGAAAGAATAGACTGGCACAGCTCCATCAGAGCTAGCCTGAAGAAGCAGAGCCCTCCCTCCAGCCCATCTGCCTTGGTCCAGGCCTCAGAGGGAGAGAATAACCACTGGACCTCATCCCCTTTCCCACCACCATTCCCTTCTCGTTTTGTGTCATGTCTTTTAGATTGTAAGCCTGAGGGCAGGGAACCGTCTAATTAAAAATAATAATTGTAAGCCGTTCTGATAGCCTTTAGGGCTGAAGGGCGGGGTATAAATACCATAAATAAATAAAATAACTACTGCTAAGGTAGTGCTCTCAATGGAAAGATAGATATTTTAGTTAAAGCATACTCCATTTACCCTTTTAGAATCAGTAGATAAGGGGACATGTCCTGTCTGTTTTAAACAGAACAGTGATCAGGCATTAGACTATATCAAAAGTACATAGTGCAGTGGAGCCTCCATATTCATGGACTTGCCACCTGTGGAATTCAGCATTGTAGATGGCAAGCCGCTGTTGTCTCTAATGGTTGTGCATGTACACAGCTGTACTAATGGGCACTTGCGCACCGTGCTGCCATTAGGGAAAACAGGACTTGAGGTCCCATGTTTTTTGGTATCCGCAGGTGTGTGTGTGTGTCTGGAACGGATCTCCCACAAATACCAAGGTCTGACTGTACATAGAACATAAAGAAATTATGCCTCTTGAAGCCTTAGAACCAAAGGATGTCCTTGTAAATTGTGGTGATCTGACTCTGGCTAGCCCAGAGGAAAGGAGTGGTGGCAATTCAACTTCACAGGGTTGCTTTTACATGCTAGTTACTTAGAGGCTTGACAGACTGGCAGTTTATGTCAGCCTGCGTGGGCGGTAGGGCTGAGTGTTTACACGCTTCAAGTTCTTCTTTCTCCGCCGGGACGTCATCATGACGTGCGCTCGTCCATACGGTATGTGCCAGGATGACATCAGTGTGTCAGAATGCCCAAACAGTGCTCTGTGGAAGCTGTGTTATCATGCTGCGCAATAATAATAATAATAATAATAATAATAATAATAATAATATGTTTTATTTATATACCGCTATTCTAAAGATCATAGCGGTGAACAGCAAGTAAACTAATTAGCAAGTAAGCTAATTTGCCCCCGCAAGAGTGCCTATGGTGTCCCTTCCAGGATGCAAAAAGAACCCAACGGGAAGCGGGTTCTTTTTGGTCCTTCCAGAGGCTGTGGGCCTCAAAGGGGTGGCGCTGAGCCACCTGTCTGTAGAGGCCCTTAATCTACACTTTCTGATATAATCTTTGATTGATAATAACAAATGCTTAGTGTGCTTCTGGAAATCTCTACATTTTATTTAGCAATGTTGACACGCTCTGTATCAATTATTATGGTAAAAACATAGCGTAACACATGAGATTTGCTAAATAAGGACAGTGATTAGGATTAGGGTATAACAGAGGACACAAATTAAGACATCCTGGCCTTAGGTCCGGTTTTGGAATTAATGGATTTTATAAAAGTTTGTAAAAATCAACATTCAGCACTAAAGAGATTTCCTATTTATTTTTTAATAAAACAACAACAAAAACATAATTTGACCAGGTGATTGACAAGTTTCACTGCAGTCCATCAACAAAAACACCAGAGGCAGTATTCAAAGCATCTTCTAATACACACTGACATATTGGTCAAGGTCAGATGTCAAAGGTTTCTTTTCAGTCCCTTCAAAAACTGCTATTGCAGGCAATCCTATGCATGTTTACTCAAAAGTCTCATTAAATTCAGAAAAGAGGACTGCAGCCTCAACAACTCAGGAGACAGTGTGATAACATTTTGTGGAATTATGTTTTAATATTTAATTATTCCTTTATACTCTTTTATTATAATAATGTCACAAACCAGTTCCAATAATCAGAGGGGAAAGGAGAGATTACAAACAAAAGCAGAAAGAAAAACCTGGGTGCAACTTTAGAAGGTAATTTATATTTCCCTTATATTATAGTTCTTTTATCTTATATTCTATAATTATACCATACATTTCTAATATTGCTTATTTCTCTAATTTCCAATACAGGTTGAAAGTCCCTTATCTCCAAAATCAAAAACCTTTTTCATAGATGGCTGACATAGTGACACGTTTGCTTTCTGATGGTTCCATGTACATAAGCATGGTTTCACGCACAAACATTGAAAAAATTACCTTCGTATAGTAGGTATCTATGGAACATAAATGAAATCTGTCTTTAGCCTTGGGTCCCATCTCCAAAATATCTTATTAAGTATGTATATGTAAATACAGGTATTCCAAATTCCAGTAATAATAGTAATAATAATAATGAAAAATCCAAAATACCACTGATCCAAAACATTTCAGATAAAAGAGACTCAATCAGTAATCACTCGAATAAAACATTATTTGATTAGGAAAAACACAACTCATAGTCAATCTCTTCTAATATATCTTAAAATTGCATTTCTTTAAAGTTACAACCTGCAAATTTACTTTCCTCCCCTTTCAGTTTATACAACACAACATAACACAACACAACGCAGGGGGACAAAAGGGATGTTATTTATCTGTGGATAAGATTTTAATTGGTTAGGAGGAGTCATGTATTGTCAAATGTCCTGTACATCTGCATGGACTTTATACTTGGCAATTGTTCCCAGGGCTGTGTTCATTCCAATCAAGGGCACATGGGGTTATCGGGCAGAACTGTGTGTGCCTAGGAAATAAATCTGCAGGAAGCAACTGAGATACTCAGTGTAGCTGTCAGGCAAAGAGTTGCAAGGTGATGAAAGAAAAAACCCACAGCATGGCAACAACAATTGCTTCTTTAATAAGTGACTGCTCTAGTGTCAGAGAAATGGGCTAATAAGTCTTCTGTGAGAACTCCTGCCCATTTCCAGGCACAAGTTTTATAAATAAAAATGACCTAATTGATCTGTATATTATATCAGCATTTGCTCAAAAATCAAACTTCTGTTTACCATGGCTTCTAAATCATGCTTGATTACCTCTTATATTCAAATGACATTGAAGTCACGTTTGATTAGCTCAGACAATCAAAGGATTTTGACATTAAAGACAGTGCAACAGAAATCTGTATGATGTCACAAATAATCATCTTAGGTCATCAAACAGTTTAACACACAATTCTGAAAATGAGGGGGGAAATCCAGTTTTAACTCAAAATTTCTCATTATTTCTTCCAATGAATATGATTTACCTAGCTGCTACTGCACTGATGGCATGACTTTTGATTACTCTTTTGTGTTTAGAGAGCATGAACATATGGCTAACAAATGAACCCTTAAAAGTATTGCCCTACAACACTGAAAGCATATACACAGTAGTCTGAAAATGACTCCAGCAAAGTTAGGTATCAAGACTCCATTAATCGTGACTCATGTTTCCTGTACGAAATACATGATTTGCCAGACTAACTCTTTAAATTCTTGGTAGACAGGAAAAGAGGAAATTTTAGAGAAGGGGATTTCATTTTTTTTACACATTATCTTCGATTTTGTAAGCTCAATTTTTAAAAAAAAAAACCAGTCAGAGAAGTAGAAAGTCACACTGCCCAGATGGGAAAAAAAGCTAATACAACAATTTGAGCTGATTTACAGTTAGTTTTGTTGTAGGGAAATCAAGTGGAAAATTAGCAATTTTTAAATGGATCCCTCTAGGGCCAATGCCCTAGAATCTTATGGAAATTAAAATTTGTAACTACAGTAAAAGACTTAAGTAACAAGCAGCATTAAGTACCAACATGTCTCCTTGTGATTCTTAGATTGAGTCTCAAATCACTGAACTCATTTCAGAATGTCCCTTTTATAACCTTTACATCAAAAGGGTATTAGATTACCTAATATTATTGAGGATTATAAACCTGGACCCAGAACACTATCAGACAGTATTTCATTAATATTTTTGCCTTCTTTCAAAAATATCTTGTTACTAACCAAAAACATTGTACAATACTTTGCATAATATAAAACTCAATGCACCTTACTGCTTAGTTTAATTGAGTGTGCCGGATAAAAGACTATGTGAAGTTTTATCTCCATTTCTCTCTTTCTTAAATAAAAAGCCAAAGTGAAAACAGAGTTTATTGTAACTGTAGCAATGAATTTTTTATATTAAAGTACTGGCCAAGCAAGCCCTGAAACAAGATAATTATTGTACAATGATATTTTTGAATGTTTAATTAAATTATTTTTTAAAAAATTAGAATGATCAAAAGAGACCTACCGCCTTTTCTTTTCGCTACCTCTCTTTTTGCTCTTCCTCAGTTAATGTTGGCCCATATAAACATGAAACCCTAATGCCAGTATGGCATCTTTTGTGAATATTAAAATCAATGTCAAACTAGAGGCAATAATACATCCAATTTGTGCTATAGGAGGCTTGAAACCTCCTGCAAGGTACAGTCATGACCTTACAAAACAAACTCACTTTCCCCAAATTATGAAAACCTGCCATTCTCCAAAATTGAAACTATATCCATTTCCCACATTCCTTCTGGCAGTTCTTACCTTTTTGTTGTTCTCCTTAATATCTTGAGGATTCAGGGACTTGTAGTCACTGAGGGAGAAAATGGCACAGTGGATATGTAAAGTACTTGATAAAAGCAGCCGTTTTTAAAACAAACCATTATCTAAAAATAATAATTCAACATAAAAACAGCATCATACAGTAACTAGCAATTCCACAGCAATCCAATCAGCAAAACTAATAGTGTGGAAAATTAAAATAAAA
Source organism: Sceloporus occidentalis (assembly GCA_023333645.1). Lineage (NCBI taxonomy): Eukaryota > Metazoa > Chordata > Lepidosauria > Squamata > Phrynosomatidae > Sceloporus > Sceloporus occidentalis. Next base: position 7,896,538 of record JALMGF010000004.1, on the reverse strand, counting down.
AAATACACAAATATAAATACAGAGATTGCATGTTCCACTGCCTAAAGCTTCCCATCTAAAAAGAAGAGTTAAGGTAGGGACTTGGAGGCTAGCTTTGACAACCAAACTTGCCATGAGGTAATTTCCCCCCCTCAACGTACAAAAGAGTTACAGGCTTGTCTCATCTCATTTCAAGACCAACACAATTTTCATAATTATTTTGAGGTCACTTCTTGCACAGAAAAAACACACATCAAAAATCATAGGGAGGGGAGGGGAAATAAGAGAGTTTTACAGGAAAGTCCCAGCAATGGCATGAGGTGTGCAAGTTGTGCATGTTTGCTCCATACTACAATGTGACATTTTAAACACTAAAACCGATATGAAACAGTAGGAGACCCAGCTGTTTCATTTCTGTTTCAATGTTTAAAAGAGACCCAAGGAATTTATTTTGAATCCTAGGGAGCCATCATATTACATGGCTTGAGCGTTGGACAATGATACCAAAGTTTGTATTTAACCATGGAAACCCACTCGGTGACTTTCGGCAAGTCACCCTCTCTCAGCCTGAGAGGAAGGCAAAGGTAAATCCTCTCTGAATACCCTGTAATAGAATTGCCATAAATCAGAAATGACTTGAAGGCACACAACAACAAGGCGACACAAACAAGAAATAAAAACTGGATTTATTTATTGTCATGTTTGGTTTCATGATAGTAAGACAGAAGTATAAGCACAAAGGCACAATGTTCCTACTTACATTAGGTCAGGCCTAAAATGGTGTAATATTGCACAAAAGGATAATCCATTCCGCCAGGATGTAGTGAAATTGGTGATTTTTACTCCCCTATAGTTTTTTGTAACTTCTTTGCACCAAGTAAGCAGTGACTGACTTGCATTTGGCTTCTTCCCCAAAACAGGACTTGGTATTGGGCTTTGCTGGAAAAAAAAAGGAAAAAAGAAAAAAGGGGGAAGGAGAAGCATTAAAGAATTTAATGGGAGATGAGAATTAACATTAATTGACTTAACTAGATGATCTGCATCCTTTGATGTCAGTTTAGGTCCTTCAAAGCTGTCAGTTTACAATCATTGTAACTTGAAAACAGACACAAATCTCAAGTCATTATCTACAGTCTTAGCCTTTGGCACTTGTCTCTGAAGGGTATGCTACACACACATGAGAACAAGCCAATTATATAGATGGAAATATTAACATTTCAAGACTTAAAGCATATTATTAGGTAGTCTGTGCTTAGTTACATACCCTTACAAAATTCATAATTATAAAGCATCTCATAACTTTCCCCCCCATTTAATGGAAATATAATTCTGAGTAACTAAAAGCAAACCACACCACAGTCAAAGTTAATCATAAGTTAGGATCTAATATTCTGGCAGAAAATATTAATGTTAGAATATGAATTGCCATGCTATTGGTTATGCTTACAGACATAAACTGGAAAGTTTGTAAACAATGTTGTTTTAAAGACACCGATGTCTATTCATTCAGTTTTCTATATTTAAAACATAAAAATCTATCCAGCAATCACACAAAATATTTGTTGACCTTGTTAAGCTTAAGACTGTTTCTTAAATGTGCTTAAACAAGTAGAGCTTTTCAAATGGAATACATCCAAAGCTTTCAAGTACTTCTGTGAGAAAAATGGGAAGACAGTCATTCATAAACGTTAATGGGATTATTTGGCTTTGGGGGGGGGGACCCTTCTTCTTATAAATGTTTACACCAAGTATTCCAAGTGCACAGACACAGTCAAACTGAAAGGCTAAAAAGAAAAAAAAATAGTTCTTAGCAGTACATATTTATAAAGATATAATTCTATCCAGGTTGCCTATCTTTGAAAGACCAATGATGCCCCCCCTTGACTGAAGTATGCCAGTGCTAAAAGCAATTAGAACTGTCAATTTTATACATAGCCTGATTAATGCTTGTGGGGAAGGATGCTTACAGCCACTGTAACAGAAATGCCGCAAAGGTAATTTATCATTTTTATTGACTGCTAGAATAATAAACTACAATTATACAAACAAACCCGCAGATAAGGGAGAATGATATTATCTCCTTCTCATAACCTTCAGCAGCACAGATACATAGTGCCAAATAATCTGCAAAATGAGTTATGTCATTGTTATTCAAAGTTTTAATGCTTGTTGTATGTCTACGGTAGTGATAATTCCTTAAGTTTAAATAACAAGTGCAAATGCATGAAGAATCAAAGGACTTCTGTGGACTTAAGGTGTTTGCAAACAGTCAAAGGTAAAGCACAGAGCTATGAAAAACACTGATACCTCAAATGCTTTAATTCCTACATTTTTATCCCATTTGTCCTTTAAGGATATCAGGATGATATACTTTCTCATAGTTTATGCAGGCTCAAAAGACTCCTGGGAAGCAGGGAGCAGCCATCAGGTACAGAGGACACCACCAGAGTTGAAGAATAAGATTTAGTTGGTAGACTTATTAGCTCTTGCATGTTACAGGCAGTGCAATGTCTAGGGCATGTCATTTACTTATATACAGTGAAATATTAATAGTCCCTTGATCGCTGCTCAAAGACATAATCTAAGCAAAAATTCTTGGACCAAACAGTGATACTTTAAATCACTTACCCCAATCAGACCAGGACACCAGCCTTAAACACATTACAAATATGAAACCTGTAAATAAATGCCATGGTCTTGAAATGCATTATAGCCGGAGACAAATAAACTTAAGGTCAAGTGCTTTGGCCTAACTAAGCTATGGATCTTACTAATGCTTCCACTACGGTGGATATTTCTGGATCAAAATTTGCAGTTTTGGTAGAGATAGAAATTTATCTTGTGCATATTCAACTTTTATCAATTTGCCCAATGCCACTGCCTTCGCCAGCCTCTTATTCTTCAGTGCTATTTTTATCTACCTCTGTTACTTTTCTGTTTCTTGAATTAATCAATGGGCCATCCTACACAATCAGGCATCATCAATGAACTGAGCCACATTATTGTATAACATAACATGTGATATACTATAGATATTTTATCTGGTTACGTGACGTTTTTATGAGGGGTAAACGAGGGTAATATATGTACATGAAAATGTGTGGTATTTTGACACAAAAATGTTAGCAAGAATAGTTTCAACTTTATCCTATCAACACAAGCCCCATTCATAAATGAAATATAAATTCTCCATCAGTGCGAAAGGTTACTAAAGTTTGGTTTAATTAATTTATTACAATTATTTGTTTATTGCCACTCTACTGGCAAGGGCTTCCAATGATGCATATCAGATCTAAACCATCATTTGAAAACAGATTAAAACAAGTCTTTGAGGCCAAATAATTTTTGAGATCAGATAAAAATGTAAAGACAGGCCTAAAACTCTTTTTAAGACCCAAACACCATTCAGATCTAGATGTATAGACATAATAAATGAGTCTGGTTTTCAAGACATCAACATAATAGTTGCAATGCAATCTGAAGGGCCCAGTGATTTAGGGCCAATTAGTACAAAATCTGAGTTACGTGTAGCTTAAGATCCAGGAAAAGACTTTTAAAATGCTCTAGGTTTAGAAAAATGATAATTCATTGATTTAAAAAAGAAGAAACAAACTCACATGAAATAATATGCATATTATTTTTTTAAAAACACTGGTATGTTATTTTAAGGATTAGCATGTAGAGTCATATCTTGATCTTGGTAATGAACACTACTAGATGTGGCAAGACGTTAGGTTTATGTTTGGTCCTTTTAAAACATAACAAAAAAGTTATATAATTTAGATTACACGTTCTATTAAGATATTCCAGTCAATTTACCTTGAAATGAGCATAGGACAGTAAGATACTGTATTAAATTTCTACATTTTCTATACAAATCAATACACTTTTATCAGAATTGAAAAAAAACTTTTCCATAAAAGCGTTTTCCTATGGTAAAATAAAATAAAATTCCAATGGTGCATTTAAAACTTGGGTATTGTTTCGGCATGCATCCAACCACACCCCATAGCATGCAACAGGGAAGCTGCATTCTTTAATTACAGATACTATCTCGTCTCTGTCTAACAAGCCGAATGTTTTTCCGAATATAGCACCCTGAGTACAGTAGAGAGAGCAGAAGAAATAAAGACTGGTGCACATATGCATACCTTTGTTAAGTTTCTTCTTTTATTTGTGGTGAAGACAGCAAAAATTAATAATCATACTTAAATGAAAACATGAATGACAGCACAGTGAGAATGTTAGGATATGAGTTGGAGAGACAGAAGAAAAATCCTATTGTTAATTCTCAGGCAAAACCAGAAGAAACATGCAAACTATTTTCGTTTGATAAATGTATTATATTCTCAGTAACAACCATGAAAACAAAAGCAACAGCAGTGGCAGCAGCACACCTTCTGGCATGCATACTTTGCTAGATTAACAGGAGCCCAGCATGAGGAGAAAAGCATTCTTGGTATTTTCTTAGGCATTGTCTGAAATTTCTTCTCAAGCAGTTGCAAATGCTGAATCCCACAACTGCAAGATCCAAGAATAATCTTGGGATTGCCTTGAGGAAATATATTTGTTCAGAATAGGCAAGAAAATGGACAAAGAATACATACAAAATGCAATATATTGTATAACATTAGTTGAATTACAGAATGATTGATGGAGACCATAGGTAAGAGGTATAATTACAGCACTTTAGAAATAAAGTTTAATAATAATAATAATAAGAGGAATCATGCAGCCCTTGGGAGGGGGAGCATCCATGCCCAGACTCTGAAATAGTCAAAAACACTGGCTAAATAATGCATTTTAGGCTAAATGTCAGCTCTAGAGATAATGGATTAGTTTCAAAATTTGCTTTGGAAATTGCTTTTCAAGGGATCCTATCCTAAAATTGTCAAAATTGTTTTCAAAAGTACCAGAAGTAATAAAACCAACATGTCTGCTCACAGCAAATGCTTAAATACCTAAAAATGGGCTAAATATATTTTAATGGTTTATCAGCAGGTGTTAAAGCCCAGTTGTTGTTGTTTTTACTTGTCCAGCACTCCCAAGCAGTATAGTCAATAGAATTGCAGTCCAAAACCTATGGAAGGCTGCAGTTGCCCTCTCCTGGCCTAAGGGGTGCTGAACCTCTTGATTTCCAGATGTTGATGGATTCTAAGTCACATTATTACAGTAGAAAGGGTCAATTGTTGTTACAAATGTTTCTAAGATCACAGGTCCTCCACTCATGTTTTCAAGACTCGCTGTGATGCCTGGATAAGAATATATTATGTTCATATAGAGAGTATTTACACACAATATAGCTGATTCCTGCAGTGCATAGGTACACACAGTTTTAACTTATCGTAGACTGACCCAATATGCCTGCTTGGGATGACTGAGTGAAGCAATATACTTTACAGTTCTTATCTCTTGATCGTTCCACAATACCCTATCATAGAATCATAGAATCAGAAAGGACCACAAGGGCCATCCAGCCCAATCCCTTGCCATGCAGGAAATCACAGTGAAAGCATCACCGACAGATGGCCATCTATCCTCTGTTTAAAGACCTCCAAAGAATGAGACCCCATCACTTTCTGAGGAAGACTGTTCCACTGTTGAACAGCCCTTACTGTCAGGAATTTCCTCCCAATGTTGAGGTGGAATCTCTTTTCCTACAGCTTGCATCAATTGTTCCATCTTCTAGTCTCTGGAGCAGCAGGAAACAAGCTTGCTCCCTCCTCAATGTGACACCCCTTCAAATACTTAAACAGGGCTATCATATCACCCCTTAATTATCTCTTCTCCAGGATAAACATATCCAGCTCCCTAAATATTTCATCAGAAGGCATGGTTTCCAGACCCTTCACCATTTTGGTCAGCCTCCTCTGGGCATGCTCCTTGTCAATATCGTTTTTGAATTGTGGTGCCCAGAACTGGACACAGTATTCTAGGTGAGGCCTGACCAAAGCAGAATAGAGCGGCATTATTACTTCCCAATGCTTCTATTGATGCAGCCTAAAATTGTATTGGCCTTTTTAGCTGCTGCATCATACTGTTGACTCATGTTCAACCTGTGGTCTACTAGGACTCCTAGATCCCTTTTACATGTAGTCTTGTTAAGCCAGGTGTCCCCGATTCTATATCTATGCATTTCGTTTTCCCACCCTAAGTACAGCACCTTACATTTCTCTGTGTTGAAATTCATTTTGTCTGCTTGGGCCCAGCTTTCTAATCTATTAAGGTCTTCTTGAATCTTGGTCATGTCCTCTGCAGTATTAGCTATTCTTCCTAATTTTGTTAGCTTTGGCCCAGCCAATGACATAGGTGCTCCTGGTCAGTCATAAGGTAGATCAGGGAATAGGGATTCAGCCTGTACTGAATGAGGTTACACTCCCCCTGAAATCTCAGGCTCGCTGCTTGGGTGTGCTCCTGGACTCCACTCTGAGTTTGGATGCTCAGGTCTCAGCTGCACCCATTCCTTGAGATGCCAGATCTGGCTATGGCGACACATGCCTTGGTTACATTCCATTTGGACTATTGTAATACGCTCTATGCGGGGTTACCCTTGGAAAATGTTTGAAAACTGCAACAGGCGCAAAATGCTGCGGCCAGGCTGCTGATCGGGGCTGGCTACAGGGATCAAAGCACTTCCTTGCTGAAACAGCTATACTGGCTAGTGGTCCATTTCTGGGCAGAATTCAAGGTGCTGGTTCTGGCCTTTAAAGCCCTAAACAGCTTGGGTCCAGACTCTCTGAAGGACCATATCTCCCTATACAAGCCAACCTGAATGCTAAGATCAGCAGGAGAGTACTTTCTCTCAGTCCCACCACCTTCACAAGTGCGGTTGGTGAGGACTCAGGAGAGAACCTTCTTTGACTATGGAACTCCCTGCCATGGGAGCTCAGACTGGCTCCCTCCCTGCTCTCTTTCCGCCGGCAGCTGAATACATTTTTATTCAGGCAGGCATTTGGTGGGTAGACTGAATAATGTGGTGTGTTGTTTTAATGTTTCATGATCTTTACTGTTTTAAACGATGCTGTTTTTATTTATGGTTTAATGTTAGTAATATTTAATTTTTTAATTTTTTCCCCTAATTAATATTTTAGCTTTGTCTTTTTAATATATTGTAACCCGCCTTGAACCCTATTGTGAAAGAAAGGCAGGATATACATTCTGGAAAAATAAATAAATAATTTTTTCAGATATATTTTTTTCCACACAGGTAGCCTTGTTGCCTTGCCTTGCAGGAAGACTACTTGCATGGTAAGGAGCATTGGTGATGCAATGGTTAAATGCCAATACTGCAGCCATTCATAGCCACAAGGTTGTGAGTTCGATTGCAGGCAGGCTCCAGGGTCCACTCAGTCTTGCATCATTCCATAGGTTACTAAAATGAGTACCCAGCCTGTTGGGGGCAATTAGCTTACATATTGTAAACTGCTTAGAAGTCCTTAAGTGCACTGATAAGTGGTATAGAAATGTACTTGCTTTGCTAACCCAACTCGCCTAGAACTCTCCCCTTATGACTTTTCCTTAGGCCACAATAGCTTGCTTTTGTGGAAAAGAGTAAATGCCTAAGTATGCCTTTGGAATTCTAGAATCTGTTATTAGGGTTCTTTAATCTTCAGTATTTGAGTTAGGGCAATATATTTGTTGGAATACAATTTATAATATTTAAATATTATCGATATCTGATTTGTTTCTCTTCTGATTTCTCTGAATATGTATGTGTTTTACTTTAAGATTTCCCATCATACCCCAATAGTCAGAAAAAATCAATTACTTTTGCCCAAAGCTAGTCATTTTGCAATTACTACCCCCCTTAATATTTCTTGACAGTTTTCATCTTATGTAGTTTACATTTCAATTTTAGATTATTTCCCCAGAGAAGCAGTTTAAAATGACAGCTTTTCATGTAGGAACAGAAGTACATTTTACTTGTTGAAATGAAACACACTCAAGACCTATGACAATGTTCATCAGCACTCCCCATATATGTGAAGATGAGCCTTTAACAACAACCAGTTCCCACAACTAACTTTGATTTGCAATCTGAAAAAATGCACTGTGCAAATCATATTGCAGCTTACAGCCTACAGTACATGTGAACTGCAGGCACACAAAAAACAACAGCACCTGCCATCACAATCCCATTCTCTTCTTTTACACACAAAGAAACATACTGGATAGGGCTTCAGCATAAGAAAACATATGATCTATACTAAACGGAAATATTTGGCTAAATTTTGTTTATCCAAGCGACTGAGAGAGCAACTGATCAGTTGATACCACTGACACTGGAATCCTGTAGGCTCTAGAGAGACATATGCCAGACCTAACTTTATGTATAGCCAGTGCAGTCAGCAAATGAGCCACAAAGATTTTGGGCAGAATGCAAGGAATAAATGAGAGAAAGGGAGGGAGAGAGGGAGAGCATCCACACTACAAAAATAATTCAGTTTGATACCACTTTGTCTGCCATGGTTCAATGCTATGGAATTCTGGGAACTGTAGTTTTGTGAGACATTTAGGCTTCTCTGTCAGAGAGCTCTGGTACCACAACAAACTACAATTCCCAAAATTCCTTAGATAATTTATTAACCAAAACAGCCATACACATACTCAACTAAATGATAGGGAAAGTAATGCAAAACATGGTTAAAGTAGAAATTTGGACTCAAACTACACAATTCATCTCACATGGTGGCTTTAGGCCACTGCAGATCTGCAGGAATGGATTGTTAATGATGCCCATCAGTGTGATATCTTATTAATATATATTAAATTAAAAGGAATAAAATTTAACTCTATTGATTTTACACAGGAGCACAGTGGTCCTCCAGAAGTATTCAATATAACTTGTTAAAGCTTGTTGTCAAACCAGTTTAAAGTTACCTGAGTTTCCAAAGTTAGCTGATTAAATCAAAGTTAGTTGATTTAAAAATGAAAGGGGCCCATACAATCTCATTGCAGCTGCACCAGAAGTTCTAATATGTATGTGTGTTGTGTTGGTGGTGGTGATGGTGGAGAGAGAGGCTAAGAACAAGTTTCCCTGAAGTTCATTTATATAGCATAGGGGTAGGAATCATATGGCTATTACCATAATTACATTATTCACATTATTCCATGATGTTTGTTGTTGTTGTGTGTCTTCAAGTCATTACCAACATATAGTGACTCCAAGGTGAACCTATGATGGGGTTTTCTTGGAAAGATTTGTTCCAAGAAGGTTTACCATTGCCTTCTTCTGAGGCTGAGAGCATGTGACTTGTTCAAGGTCCTGTACTTAATCCTGTATCCATAGGATTTTTTTTTTAAAGTGACACATCTGCAGAATTATTTGATTTGAATCCCACTGGGGTTATATGAATGCTTACATAATTCTACATTTGTACAAGACATTAGTTTCTCTGATGTTAATTCACCTCCCCAGGCATCACAATCCTAAATGAACTAATAAACATTTATGTATGTTTTAAGCATTTGCTAACACTCTCAATTAAATTTATACAAACAAGCAGTAACAAGAAATCAGAATAATAAATCACCAGTACTATATGTAATGTTTTGGAATGCCAACACTACAGGGAATGTGTGCACACTAAATTAATAAGTCTTGCGCATGGAGTAGAGAAATATTACTGGACTCTGTTATTACAGCACTCTCACTCCATGTCACAATACACCCAGAATATGAAGATGTGTGGCATGCCACTTAGTACCTCTCCGTTTGCTGATTATCCTGGCTTTAATGCCAGTAGATCAGCAAGGATTACACTGAAACCTAAAGCTGTGCTATGCCATAGTGATGTCTGAGCGGTGTCCAAGAATTTTTTTTTTTTTAGGCTGAATACAGCAGGGGACACATTAAATTTTCTAGGCGTTCAGGAGCAAGTGCTACACAAGAAAAAAAAAGGAAAGAGAAGCTATAACATCACCACTTTGTGAAAGTTTGTAATTATAGCACCTTAGCGAGGTTTCCTGAGGAAGTGCTACCAGTCCTTCAGCCAGTAAGTCTTGAAGATAAGTGAAGCCACACAGGTCTATGCTTTGTCCTTATGCCAAGGCCTTCTGGCTAAGCTCTGAGTGGCACTTGAGAGCAATGTCTTACAAGGAAATGATGTTACCTATACTGCATGATTTTTATGGTCGACTGAGGACATAACATCATATATAGTTTTTTGTGGGTTTTTTGGGCTATGAGGCCATGTTCTAAAAGAGTTTATTCCTGACATTTCGCAGCAGCTGTGGCTGGCATTTTCAGAGATGCCAAACGACAGGAATAAACTCTTCTAGAACATGGATGCTGATTGTGAAAGCCTTGAACTTCACATTGAACATCACACACACACACACACACACACACACACACACACACATATATTAAAAAGAATACAATGCGTGCTAGCATCAATATTCTTTTAATGTAATTACTGTTCACTCATTACTCCCAATGTGTTGCTTTGGAGGTGTCATCTGAGAGGATTTAATTGAAAAAATAAAATATCTAAAATAACAAACCAGTAAATAATGATTAATAATAACTAGATATTTTTTTAAAAAATCTAATGAGATATTATTAAATATAATAATAATGTTACAAACTATAGATATGAACACTGATTGAGAAAAGCTTCCCTTTATTATTCTGAAGCTTTGAATTATATACATCAATTAAACACCAACCTTTCCTCCCTTTTCCACTTGCACTAAAGCCAGTTGTGGCTTAAGAATGCAAATATAAAAGTGCCATTTAATAACCTTAGCTACTCTACTGTGAAATGTAGACACAATAAAACTCATGTTCCTTAGGTCACTCTAGGAATAGGTGCTAAACAGGTGACCAGCCAGTTCTACACACTGAAAATGCAGATCTGAAGGACGACTGCTTGAATGTCCCTGCAAGTGAGCAGTGCTATCCTAAATAAGTGCACAGGTGCTTATCACACTCTGGCTGCACTGCATGAAACACACAGCTGCTCCAAGACTTGTGATCCACATCCTCAAGGGAAAAGATACAAAGCTGCATTGATTGTAAGAAGGTACTAACAATTTTACTGTAAAGTCTAATTTAACTAATAGCATTTGTTGAACAGTTAGTATTCCCAACCTCAAATATACACATGCATTCTTCTATCTGAATTGGCTGTGGGCCCAATTTAAGAGGCTGACCATTTACTCTTTGAGATCTGCAACATTTCCTGCAGATAATTTTTGATTTAGTTTGTTGGTAATTTTTTTTAAAAAAAGCTGCCAAATCACAAGGAAAAAAAGGAAAATAGATCTATGTTTCTAGTTTATATGCTGCTAAATCAAATGCATTTCTCAAATTCCAAACATCCCACACAGAATACAAATAGAACTATATTTCTAGTGTATATGCTGTTGAATCCGTGTTTGTAGCAAATACTGTACATGGTTGTACATCATTCCTAAAATTCCAAACATCCCACACAGAATACAAAGGGATCTTGTAGCACCTTTGATACTGAGAGAAAGAAAAAAGTTGGCAGCATGATCCCTCATAGACATGAGCCTACTTTCTCAGATACATGGAATGAGGTACCTAGAAACAGACCTGTGTGTGTGAAAAGTAACAGAAATGCAAAACTTGTGGGTATGGTGAGGAGGTGACAAGTTCAGTTTTAATAATGGTTGGGGAACAAAGGCAAGAAGAAGGATGTTGCCTAATGTCAAGGTGAGTAGATAATCACATGAATAGTGGTGGGAGTTATTGGAATGTAGCATGATGCTGGCTGAGAACCAAAAAGGAGATCTGATGAACTGGCCAAGATAGCCCTCATGAAGTTGGGTGTTAACTAGTGTTCTAATGTGGGTTGTGAGCCAGGAAACCACTGTCTTTGTTCAACACACTGTCGATGGACTGAGGTTTTTGTATATATTCCAGTTCTGCCTTTTCTTTTCTTCTGTTTTTTCTTTGTAGCTTTAAATAAATAAATAAATAAATAACACACACACACACACACACATACGTACATACATAAATAAATAGTTTATTATTAATCATGTTTTATGTTAATTTTATAGTTTGGGAGGGAGGGTTGTGTCAGGGTTTTGTGGGTTTTATTGTTTTTACATTGTGTATCATAAACTCTGTTGTTACCTGCCTCGATTCTCTAACGGAAGAGGCGGGATATAAATAAATATTTATTATTATTATTATTGTTTTTTTGTTTAAGAACTGCTCTTCTGAGGTCCATGATGGAATGTCCAGAAAGGCTAAAGTGTTCTGCAACTGGTTTTTGTGTATTTCCATTTCCAATGTCGGTTTTATGTCCATTTATCCACTGCTCAGACTGTCTGCCCAATATAGACTGCTTAATGGCATTTTTGACAAGAGGATGCATATATCACATCAGAGGATGAGCATGTCAAAGTACTTCTAGTATTGTGGGTGATGTGGTTTGGTCCTGTAATTAGGTGCTACAAGATCCCTTTGCACACTGATCCAAGCTAACATGACTATGTTTTTGAATTCTGCTGCACAGAATATAGTATATCTGTTTTAAGAGATCTATCTCCCAAATAAAAGTTTAGTGTTATAACACTTTCTTTAATTATAAACATCTGACATGGTTGTATTTTAGCACCAATCAGAGGAAAACATACATTAAAAAAATCCTTTGCAGAATGTTGGGACTGTTATTACTTCAGAAGCCAGTCTTTTTGGAATCACAGGCAATACTCAGTAGAATAGGCAAAGGGAATGTTGTCAGAAGCTGCAGAGATGTTACACATCTAACCACTTCATTTCTTGTAATTTTCATTTAACAAATAAAACCTAGTCAAAACAACGAAAACCAAGTCAAAGAACATAAATCAAACTGCTGCTCTTTAATCCCAGAGAAGTGCTTGTGAGCTACCACACAATGGTTAAAAACTGTCAAAATATTTTACAGCTTCATTATAATTACCAGTCAAGTCTAAGCATGTAGAGTGTGGGTGTTAGCCACACTATAAGTGATGCAAAGGAAACTTTTGACTCGTTCCTGCACTCATTCAAACTACTTGAATAACAATCATGAATAAACCATGAATCAGATGTATTCAATTTTATGTTATAGAAATCATAGGCATAAACTTGGAATTTTTAATCTTAGTACACTGATTGAAAACACACATTTAATATAAAATATGGATAAAAATTAGACACACACTGATCTTATGTACTTTTTAATCCGAAGTAAGATCTGCTTCAATGAAGCTTACTCTCCAATATGTTCATAGCAATGTAGGCTTAGATGTTTTATTTGATAAAACATAATTACTGTGTTTCTATTTCAAATAGACACCAAGAGAGCAATACTGTAGGTATAACTGTGTTACTGCTATAGTCCATTAAATATTTTAAAAATTACAGGGTGTTTTGTTGCTTTAGAATACAGCCATCCCTCTGCATCAATGGATTCTTTATCTACGGCTTCAAACCATCCATGGTTTGAAAATATTCAAAATTAACATAAATTCCAAAAAACCTTGATTTTGCCATTTTATAAAAGTACACTATCATTGTCTTTACTAGGGCTTGAGCATCCATGGATTTTGGTATCTACGGGAGATCCTAGAACCAAAGCCCAGAAGATACCAAGGACCCAGTATATACATGTTAGGCATTTGTTTTCTGAAGTCAAGGCTTGAACACCTGACTTAATAACACTACACATGAAAGGGATGGATAGGAGTCCTAGTAGACCACAAGTTGAACATGAATCAACGGTGTGATGTGGCAGCTAAAAAAGTCAATGTGATTTCAGGCTGCATTAACAGTAATATAGGCCTATTACAGACTGCCAAAATAAAGCTGCTTCGGGTCTCTTTGGAGGTATGCTATTTAAATGATGCATGGGTCCTATGAGTCCGGAGGTCACGCCAAAGCCACACTCCATTCCTAAGCACTGAGTGCAGCTTTGGTGCAGCTTCCGGATTCTTAGGGTGCATGCATCATTTAAACAGCATACCTCCAAAGAGACCCTAAGCAGCTTTATTTTGGCAGTCTGTAACAGGCCATCGTGATATATAATCATCAGTAATACAATGGAATGTAGAAACAGAGGGGTATAAACTTTTTAAGAGAAATAGGCCAAACAGGAAAGGAGGAGGAATAGCACTATATGTCAAAGATATTTACACCTCTTGCTAAAGAGGTTAAGAAGAGGAGGGAGCAAGCTTGTTTTCTGCTGCTCCAGAGACTAGAACACAGAACAATGGATGCAAACTGAAGGAAAAGAGATTCCACCTCAACATTAGGATAACTTCCTGACAGTAAGGGCTGTTTGACAGTGGAACACACTCCCTGAGAGTGTGGTGGAGTCTCCTCCTTGGAGGTCTTCAAACAGAGGCTGGATGGCCATCTGTCGGGGATGCTTTGATTTAGATTTCCTGCGTTGCAGGGGGTTGGACTGGATGACCCTTGCGATCTCTTCCAACTCTACGATTCTATGAACAAAAAGGGCTTTTTGGGATATGTCCACAGCAAACGGAAGAAGGAAATGGTAGGGCCACTACGTGGAGAGAAGATGGTGAAATGCTAACAGGGGACAGAGAAAAGGCAGAATTACTCAAATCCTTCTTTGCCTCTGTGTTCACAGAAAAGGAAAAGGTGCTCAACCTGAGGATAATGGAGCAGAGGACAGAATAGGGGAATTTCAGCACAGAAAAAGCAAAGAGATAGTACAGGAATACCTGGTTAATCTACATGAATATAAGTCTTCAGGACCAGATGAACTACATCCAAGAGTATTGAAAGAACTGGCAAATGTAATATCGGAGCCTTTGGCAATAATCTTTGAGAACTCCTGGAGAACAGGAGAAGTCCCAGCAGACTGGAGGAAGGCAAACCTTGTCCCCATCTTCAAACAGGGAAAAAAAAGACGATTCCAACAATTATCATCCAGTTAGTCTGACATCTATACCTGGAAAGATTCTAGAGCACATCATTAAACAGAGAATCTGTGAACATTTAGAAAGCAATTCCATAATCACAAAAAGTCAACATGGGTTTCAGAGAAACAAGTCATGCCAGACAAACCTGATGTCTTTTTTTGATAAAATTACTAGCTTGGTAGATGAAGGGAATACTGTGGATATAGTATATCTTGATATCAGTAAGGCCTTTGACAAAGTTTCCCATGACATTCCTGCAAACAAGCTAGTGAAATGTGGGCTAGACAAGGTAACTGTTACATGGATTTGTAATTGGTTGACTGGCCGAACCCAAAGGGTGCTCAGAAATGGCTCCTTTTCATCCTGGAGAGAAGTGACCAGTGGGGTCCCACAGGGGTCTGTCCTGGGCCCAGTGCTATTCAACATCTTTATCACTGACTTGGATGACAGAATTGGGGACATACTTTTGCAGATGACACCAAACTAGGAGGAATAGCTAATACTCCAGAGGACAGGATCAAAATTCAAAACGACTTGAATAGACTAGAAACCTGGGCCAAAGCTAACAAAATGAAATTCAACACGGAGAAATGTAAGGTACTGCACTCAGGGAGAAAAAAAAAGCACAGATATAGGATGGGGGACACCTGGCTGAATGAAACTACATGTGAAAGGGATTTAGGAGTCCAAGTAGACCACAAGTTGAACATGAGTTAACAATGCGATGCAGCAGCTAAAAAGGCCAATGCAATTTTAGGCTGCATCAAGATCAAGAGAAGTAATAGTGCCACTCTATTCTGCTTTGGTCAGGCCTCACCTGGAATACTGTGTCCAGTTCTGGGCACTACAATTCTGAAAGGATATTGAGAAACTGGAGCATGTTCAAGGGAGGGAGACTAAAATGGTGAAGGGTCTGGAAACCATGTCCTATGAGGAACGATTTAGGGAGCTGGGGATGTTTAGCCTGGAGAAGAGAAGGTTAAGAGGTGATATGATAGCCCTGTTTAAATATTTGAAAGGATGTCATATTGAGGAGGGAACAAGTTTGTTTTCTGCTGCTCCAGAGAACAGGACCCAGAACAATGGATGCAAGCTACAGGAAAAGAGATTCGACCTCAACATTAGGAGGAACTTCCTGACAGTGAGAGTGGTTCGACAATAGAACATACTCCCTTGGAGTGTTGTGGAGTCTCCCTCCTTGGAGGTCTTCATACAGAAGCTAGATGGCCATTTTTCGGGGATGCTTTGATTGAGATTTCCTGCATGGCAGGAGGTTGGACTGGATGGCCCATGTGGTTTCTTCCAACTCTATGATTCTATGATAATAATATACCTACACAATTTGGCAGTAGGCAGGGGCCAAGATTAAAATAGACTAAACTTCTTAGCACCACAGATAGGTTTTTAGTTGCTCACTTTCTAAGTAAATGTATAATTAATCAATAAACTATTTTAATGATTAATTATTATACAGTATATTAATAATAAATAATTCATATTAATTCCTCTGCCTGGCCCTGTCGTTGAGAGAAGGCTGAGTGGCACAGGAACCTTAAGCAGCAAAAATTTGCCCATTCTCCATCTCCTCTGCCTTTCCTTCTCCTCTCAAGAAATCCTGGCTGTGGAGGAGGCTTGAGGGGCACGCATTCACCCTTCCTCCTCATTTGCCCGGCTTTCTCCCCTGGAGAAAGCCTCGCTGTGGAGAGGATCAGGACGCACCTGTTTGCCTGTCCTCCTTCTCCACAGCCCAGCTCTTTCCAGGGAGAAAGCCAGGCAGTTGAGGAGCCTTGAAGTTCTTGCGGGCCACCACAAATAGTTTGGTAAACTGCATGAGACCCGTGGGATGTATGTTACAATCATAGAAGTATAGAGTTGGAAGAGACCACAAGGGGCATCCAGTCCAACTCCCTGCGATGCAGATATGATCTAGATGAAGGGAAATAATAGTACCATTCTATTCTGTCTCATCGGAATACTGTGTCCAGTTCTGGGCATCACAATTCAAAAAGGATGTTGAAAACCTGGAGTGTGTCCAGAGGAGGGTGACCAAAATGGTGACGGTCTGGAAACCATGGTCTATGAGAGGCTTATGGAACTAAGTATGTATAGCCTGGAGAAGAGAAGGTTAAGAGGTGATTTGACAGACCTGTTTAAATATTTGAAGGAAAGTCATATTGAGGATGGAGCAAGCTTGTTTTCTGCTGCTCCAGAGATTAGGACATAGAACAACAGATGCAAACTGCAGGAAAAGAGATTCCACTTCAACAACAGGAGGAACTTCCTGACAGTAACAGCTGTTCAACAGTGGAACACACTCCCTCAGACTGTGGCACAGTCTCCTTCTTTGGACGTCTTTAAACAAGAGGCTGGGACTTTGATTGTGTATTCCTGCATGGCAGGGAGTTGGATTGAATGGCCCTTGTATCCAACTCTACAAATGTATCATTCTATGGTAGGAAAAAAAATCAATTTTCTGGCTTCTATCTAGGGATGATTGCTGATACATACGAATTTACCTAGGAGCTTCCCATTCCCTTCATTGAAGTTGGAAGCTCTGTACATATATCTCTACAGACAGAGCTTAATTCTTATTGAAGAAACAAGGGAATCCTGAAATCACTGGTATGCCTTATTCAAAGACATAGCGGTGTTAGTGTGGGGAATCAGTATGCAAATGGATCTTATATAGCATCTTTGAAACAGACAGAAGCAGCTTCTGGCAACTCCAGGGGCATGGAGTTTAGGTGACACATGCCCCCGGAGCACTCAGAAGCCGCCTTGGGGCTGTCCTGGGCAGCCCAAAACCAGTTCCAAAAGGAGTGAATATTTTCCGCTCCTTGCTGTGGTCAATTTGGGACCGTGGCAGGAGGTGCCCTCAGGGCTGTAGTGTGTGTTGTCTGTGATCCCGGGGTGATCGGACCATGAACGGCTGCTGGATGCTCGTCTGTTTTGCCCCTTAGCCTCAAAGGTGCTGCAAAATCCTTTTGCAAACAGGTATGTCTTGTGTGTTCAAAACACCTGTTTAATATAAGGAAAACTTGCACAGCTGGTTTTTATTGTTTAATGCCAGCTGTTCACTGGCACTGTTCATTAAAGTTAATATGAAACTGAAATCCTAGACTAATTTACCTGGGAATTCAATGGGACTCACTTCTGAGTAGACATGTATAGAACTGCACACTCAATTATCTGGCTGCAAAGCGTGCATAAATGATGTACTTTTACTAAAGGTTTTACAGCCATGGGAAAAAGATGGGATACAAATAAATAAATAGAACTTTATTAGTTATCAATAATATGTGGCTTCAAATCATACCATCAATCCTACAGATAGAGGTCATTTTTAAACTAGCCTCTACTTGTTTCCTATCCTTAGAACAAGACATATAATTTCCGTATAACAAGCTACAGATCTACCTACTAATATATATATAGATTCTATACAATATAGGAAAACTGCTGGTGACAACCCAGAGTTAACTGAAGAGCAAACTATGACTGTGGCCTGTTAGTACAGTGGCCCCTTATCCAGGACCGCCCATGGATAACAAAATCCATGGATGCTCAAGTCTCACTAAATACCATGGAAGTAAAATGGTGTCCCTTATATAAAATGTCAAAATCAAGGTTTGCTTTTTGGAATGTATGTATTTTTGAATATTTTCAAGCTGTCGATGGTTGAATCCGTTGATACAGAGGGTCGACTGTATCAGATTAAACAAACCATGAACAGTCACACTGCTAGAAAGTCCCAAGCAGCACTGAATTTATTAGCAATGCAACCCTGTTCACTTACCTGATAGAAAAACACCCTGAACACATTGTGAATGAATATACAGACATACCTCAATTAACAAATGACAAATAAATTCCTTTTTTTCATCATTTTTTAAAATACCTGTCCAGCTACTTTCCTCCTTGTTCAGTGTCTAGCTGGAAGTTTGTCTGTTTGTATCAAGCAGTACCAGCATTGGGAGATGGTGAAGGAGGACTGGAGAAACAGATTTTTGGTATCAGTTTGCAGCAGCATACCAGCAATAAACAATGCAATAAAGCCTGACCTAGGAAAAAATGGAATTCTAATGAGCCTACAGCAGTTAAAGCTGTCCTTCATGGCTGACAGCTCAAGGGGGAACGGTTGTGACTAGTATGTTACACCGAATTATCAATACATCTTTCAGGGATGGGCAATTTCCATCTGCATTAAAGACGGCCATAATAAAACCTCTATTAAAAAAGCCCTCCCTTGACCCCCTAATTCGGAATAATTATCGGCCTGTCTCGCTGCTGCCATTTTTAGGGAAGGTGATTGAGATGGCAGTCGCCTTTCAGCTTCAGGGACTCCTGGATGAAACGGATTATCTCGACCCATTTCAAACCGGGTTCCGGGCGGGCTATGGAGTTGAGACTGCCATGGTCGCTTTAGTTGATGATCTCCGTCTGGGCATGGACAGGGGAAGCGTGTCCCTGTTAGTGCTTTTGGACATCTCAGCGGCCTTCGATACCATCGACCATGGTATCCTTCTGGATCGCCTGAGAGTTAGGTATCGGGGGCTCTGCTTTGCAGTGGTTCCGTTCCTACCTCTCGGGCAGATTCCAGATGGTGGAGCTGGGGGACTGCCGTTCCGACAAGAGGGCCCTTACATCTGGGGTCCCTCAGGGAGCAATTTTGTCCCCTATGCTATTTAACATTTACATGAAGCCGCTGGGAGAGATCATCCAGAGACATGGGGCGCGGTGTTATCAGTACGCTGATGACACCCAAATAGTCTTCTCTATGTCTTCGACTGATGCAGTAACTAAGGATGGCATCTCTCCTCTTGATGCCTGCTTGGAGTCGGTAATGGGCTGGATGAGGGAAAACAGACTCAGTGTGAATCCAGAGAAAATGGATGTACTGGTGATAGGCTCTCCTGGTCCAGGCAAGAAAGTTTTTCCACCTGTCCTGAATGGGGTCACGCTCCCTGTGAAGGACTCGGTTCGCAGTTTGGGGGTGCTCCTTGACTCGTCGCTCCACCTTACATCTCAGGTGGATGCGACGGTTAGGAGCACCTGTTATCAGCTTCGGCTGATATGCCAACTGCGACCCTTCTTGGACCGGGGGGACCTTGAAACCGTTGTACATGCTCTGGTAACCTCCCGACTAGATTTC
Organism: Sceloporus occidentalis; assembly: GCA_023333645.1. Taxonomy (NCBI): domain Eukaryota; kingdom Metazoa; phylum Chordata; class Lepidosauria; order Squamata; family Phrynosomatidae; genus Sceloporus; species Sceloporus occidentalis. The sequence continues at coordinate 7,876,518 of JALMGF010000004.1, read as the reverse complement.
TGTAATGCGCTTTACATGGGGCAACCCTTGTACCAATCTCGGAAGCTTCAATTAGTGCAGAATATGGCAGCAAGGCTGGTCACTGGTTGCTCCGGGGCCAGCCATATAACACCTGTTCTGAAAGATCTCCATTGGCTGCCTATTTGCTTCCGGGCCGAATACAAAGTATTGGTTATCACCTATAAAGCCCTATATGGCTTGGGCCCAGGGTACTTGGAGGACCGCCTCTCCCCATATAGTCCACCCCGCACTCTTAGATCACGAGAAAGACATCTGTTGACGGTTCCAGATGTCCGCTACGCTGTTACGAGGAGGGCTTATTCTGTCTCAGCCCCTAGACTCTGGAATGCACTTCCTAATGAGCTCCGCATGTCCACTTCCCTTGACGTTTTCAAGAAAAACTTGAAGACGTACCTTTTTCGTCAGGCATTCCTCCCATGAACGTTGGTGTTATTTTTCTCCCCCTGAATGTGACGTTTTTTCCATTCTGTCAGCCTTGTAATTGTATTGTTGTTTTTATCTTGTTATTTTATTGTATATTGTGTTTTTAAATTGTTTTTACTATGCTGTAAACCGCTATGATCCATGGAATAGTGATATATAAATAAATTTTATTATTATTTATTATTATTAAAGCGGTGTTAAACTGGATTATTTCTGCAGTGCAGATATAGACCCCGTTTTGCTGTTCATGCATACTCAGTAAAGGGTTCTGGAGGCAGATGCTGTTTACCTTGCCTGTTCTAGGCAGGCACATGCAGTTTATGGTAGGATCTGACAGTGTCACTCTGTTCATGGTTTGTTTAAATCTGATACAGTCACTCCCCCCGTATCAATGTATTAAACCATCCACGGCTTGAAAATATTACAGTAGCAAACATAACACCTGGAACTGATTTAAATTTCAGTCAAATTATGAAAAAAAAACTTGCTAAGGATGTTAACAATGAATGCATATCTTTTTTTAGGAATGAAAACTCATTGACATTTAAGAAAGCAGATGCACACTGAATAAATTTGTTATACATTTAATTAACAGAAGAAAAAAATGGATTGACTAATATTCCAGACTCAGAGGGCGCAGAATCATGCACTTCAAATGTAACATCAGTTTACAGAAAATTCAAAAAACCAAACAAACTCATACTTTGTCCTAAAATTGGTGTGTGGGTGTGGGGGGAAGGAAGATTAAAATTGGCTGTTCCTGAACATAAACCCCTACCTTCCTGATGATACATGGTTACGAAAACAGCCAGTGGTTAGTCTGCATATTCTTCCACAATACTGAATTAAGAAAAAAAAAAGATCTTTAGTTATGAAAGAGGACATCTATCTCCAATTGGTTATTATAGAAGTGGATATAGATCAAGAAATCTAACTTGCATATTATGTTAAGGCAAAATTTAGAAGTAAAAACATACTTCTTGTAAAGTGACTTCAAAACATACAAGATTCCAGCGTTCGCTGTGAATTTAAAGACTTGTTTTCTTGTTTGTTGATGTGTTGCTTTCTAATGCACTTCCTGAGAAAATCTTATCCTCTTCTATTTCTTTTTGACACCCTACACTCGACATATAGACACTTGCTTTAGGCAAGAGGGCATCAAGAATCCTTCCACGTTCAAAGTCGGCTACATCTGTTACTCTTTTCCTTTGTTGAGAATTCCATCCTTAATCCTATTTGACTTTATTCATGCAAAGGTCATCCTGAATTCAACAAATGGAGGAGCGATAGGAAGCACACTGGTGAACAGTGGGCTAAAATGCTGTTGTAGAACATGCAGCTAGTGTACTGGCACTATCTGAGGAACACTTGATTTTATTATGCTGGCCTCCAACTCTCAAAGCTGTTGAGGAAAACAATAATATTCATAAAAATAATCCCCTCCAATGTGGATTCTCCTTGAATTTTGGTTACACTGTTTCTCCTTATTTCAAACAGTCCTATATCTCATGACAGTAGATAACTGTGTACACAAAAGGAAAAAAGTGTGATAATAGATACAGTACTTTTCTTTGGATTTTGAATACTGTTTAGGTCTGATTCCCTTGCTTATCGTTATGCACAGTAGACAGCTATCAAAAACAACACCCGAAGACACTGATACAGCTTGGCCAATTCATTATTTCAGTTATTAAAAAAAAAATGGTTGGCACAGGAAACATCATGCTCAAGAAACATCACTGCAACCTATAAAATACTGGGTGGCATTTAGTGTATTTTTTTTCTTCCTCTACTTCTAACTTGGCTAGGATTGTTGCTCATCTGAAAAAATATCTGAGAAAGCAAACAGAAAGGTCCAGAGAATCCTTTCTAGAGTGTCTTCTTTCTTCAGTCTCCACCCAGCCGATTAAAGACATGAAGGGAACTGAAGTGAGCAGTTTTTATTAGAATGAGTGGAATGATTTATGAGGTGCAGTAATTCGCCCCTTTTATTTTACTAACAAGTCCATAATATGACTAAAATAAATGAACATTAATTAATAGCTGCCTTACATTATGTCAAAAACACAAGCCATGCCCATCCTTCAGGAAACTGAAGAAACAGGTAATGGTAACTCTAGCAGTTTATCCACAGAGAAACATTTTCTATGAAAAGGTTTGCTGACAATTTTAAACACTGATACAGAGCAGGAATGCATGATGCAGCCCTTCAGTTGGCAGTCCCAGCCAGCATAGCCATTGGCAAAGAATGTCAAGAGTTGCAGTTTAATAAAATCTCAAGGGCTGCACTTTGCCTATTAAGATTTTAACATAAACTTATCAAAACAAATAATCGAAACAAAGCCTCTCTCCCCAAGTGCATGAATCCAAAATTTTGCACATTCAAATACACTGAACAGTATTCTTTTGGAATTTGTTATACAATGGAATGGAGAAGCCAGGCATAGCCAGACACACATTCTAGACTTTAGGAAAGCTGATTTCAGTAAACTTAGGGAAATACTAGAGGTGATCCAGTGGTCAGGAATATTAAAAGAGAAAGGAGTTCAGGATGGATGGGAGTTTCTCAAAAGGAAGATACTGAAGGCACAATCTCAATCAGTTCCAACCTGGAGGAAAAATGGGAGGTGTCTCAAGAAAGCAGGGTGGATGACTAAAGAACTTTCAATGGAGCTGTGTGTTAAACGGGGCATGTATAAGAAATAGAAAAAGGAGGAAGTCAGCAAAGAAATATTCAAACAAATTGTGAACACGTGTAGGGGTAAAGTCAGAAAAGCTAAAGCACAGAATGAGCTCAGGCCCTACCATCGCTAGAGAGGTTAAGAACAAGAAAAAGGTTTTTTTGGGGCATGTTCACAGCAAAAAGAAGAAGGAAATGGTAGGGCCACTACATGGAGAAGATGGTGAAATGCTAACAGTGGACAGAGAAAAGGCAGAATTATTTGTCACCTCCTTTGTCTCAGTCTTCTCACAAAAGAAAAAGGGTGCTTAACCTGAGGAAAATGGAGCAGAGAACACAATAGGGGAAATGCAGCAGAGAATAAGTAAAGAGGTAGTACAGGAATACTTTGTTAATCTAAATAAATTTAAATCTCTGGGACCAGTCACCACACACATACACACACACACACTCTCTCCTTGCAAATGCAGCGGGGCTTTAGAATCTCCCTAGCAAACCAGCAACAAACATGCACATAGTCTGTCTTTTTGCCTGGGCAGCACTGCCAAAATAAGGAGAATGGGGTGGTGAGCAGCACTTCTTTTATGAGCAGAATTACCGTATTGACCCATATATAAATTGACTCAGGATTTTGGGGTCAACATTTTAGCATAAATTATATACAGTAATTAAAGATCTGGGGAAGGAGGAGATGAGGATTTTCATGTTGATGATGAGTAGAGAGAAATAAATTATGCATGCTTATTGAGAAGCAATTCTTATTGAATTTAGTGGGGCATACAAAATTTAAACACTAAGAATCTAACAGATACCAATTATGGTTTCAAGGTTTTCTTTTGGAAAGGGCCAAAAGCAAGGTCACGAGAAGAAACATGAGTGCAGCTAGGAGAAATAGGAGAAAGAGAAGATGAAGGAGGTAGATGACAACATAGCAAAGACAAATGAGGAAGGAGAGGAGAACAAGAAAGAGGGAGTGAGTGTAGGGAAAGATGGAGAAGATTAGGTGCAACTAGGAGATGTGGGGAGGAAGGGAAAGAAAGAAAGAGAGGGAGGGAGGGAGGGAGAGTAAAGAATTTTAGGTAGCGCTTGTGTCCAATGGAGGTGAGAAGGAAAATGAGGATGAGTGAGGTAAAGAGATGTTTAGCCAAGAGTTGGAAGTAGGAAGAGAAAGAGGGAAAGTAATAGTAATAGTAATGAAATTTATTCGGTCTTTGACCAGTATAAAAAAGAGGGAAAGAAAGTGGCCACAGTGAGGGAGAAGATGGAAGTGTAGGAAGAGGTGTAGGAGGAGAGGATATGATAAACTGTAGTGCCTGGTGAGCACAGCGGGAACGTACAGTAACTGGGAAAGTTAGCACTGTCAGAAAAATACATAAAGCAGCATCCAGTAATTTCTTTCTGTTGTTTTTAACTGCGGTCAAGCCTACTTCGCTCCCACGAATGAAAGACTGCCAAGTCACCCTATCATCAACAGCTCTGCTCAGGTCTTGCAGACTCTGGGTCTTGAATTCCTTAATTGAGTATTTCCATTGGAAATGAAGTCTTCATTTCTTATTGCCTTATACCTTAACAAACATTATTGTATTTTCTAGTGAGACATGTCATCTCATGATATGTCCAAGTATGGTGGTCTCAGTTTTGTCTTGGTTTCTAGGGAGACTTCAGGCTTGATTTTCTCTTGGACCCATTTATTTTTTTAGCAGCTCCTTTTTGGAGCGCAACGTTGCTGGCACCGTGTAGTCGCCGTGGCAATGATGCGGGGCAGAAAGGTCTGTACTCACCCTTAGTTAGACTAGAGATAGTCACTTGGCTGAACAGATTGCTTCCTACAGTTACTCAGTGGCATCATAAGGGGTGTGTGGGGGTGTGTGGACTGCACCTTAAGGAGGGGTGACACTACTGTTCCTCAAACACCTACTTTTTGGCAGAAATGGGATGTGGCATTCATCTGCTTCCCTTTAAAATGCTTTAAAAGATGGTGGGAGTGGGTTGAAGCTCAGTGGGAGGAAAAAGGAGAGGCCCCAGAATTTCTTAAAATTAAAATTTCCTTGTATTTTTTTTAAATATTCTTTTTAAACTTTCTTTAAAAATATCACATTTTAACTACATTTTCAGTAGGCATGTGTAAATACATTTAGGTTGTGCGTATGCTATTGGAATTTGAAGGTATAATTTTGATTATGCTAGTTGTTTATGTAACAACTATTAGCATTACACTCAGTGGTATATGGGAATTATGATTTGCGGGTAACATTAGTGGAAAAAAACATTACTAAGGATTCTGTATGGAGGTGGTCGATGGTGGTGGGGGTTGACACCATGAGTTACCGCTCTGAGTGACACAAACCTAGGGATGCCACTGCAATTACCTGCAAGAAAGAAGCTGGCAGCATGAACTTTCGGAGACTTAAGTCTACTTCGTCAGATGCATCTGGTGGAGACATCTGAGGAATGCATCTGAGGAAATTGACTTAAGTCTACGAAAGCTCATGCTGCCAACTTCTTTCTGTTAGTCTCAAAGGTGCTACAAGATTCACTACATACTGATTCTACAGACTAACACAGCTATATCTTTGAATTCTACTACAATTACCTGGTTATCCATGTTCATAGTTCTTCTTAATGGGCAGTGTATAAAAAAACAATAATTGCTAGAGCAGAACATTGATAAAAAATGAAAGGGAATAGGTTTGTTGCTGGCACTGTTGAAGTTTAAAAGCCCAAGTTAATTTCACTTACTTCCATCTGTTTATTGAAAGAGTCAGTTATTAGATCTACCTTGGACATTCCTAAAAGTGTATCTGGCTCATTTTTCAACTGGGAATTGGGTTTATGTTTGCTAATAAGTTTGGCTTGCAGTCACACCTTCTGTTATTGAAATCAACTAATAATTCTGGAAATCTGGAACTATTATTCCATAAGAGTTATGAACTCTTATGCTTACTTGATACTGAGTGACCTATATATCTTTTCCTGGAAAAGAACTCTGACAGATAAGTTATTTCTCCTCAGTCTTCACCTGGGACAGTTGCAGAAGCCTAACACTTTACATAGCAGATCTTTGGTCAAAGAGAAGATCTTGGATGCTGACAGTCAGAATATATTAGCCAGTCCTCCACACTGACTTTCGTAGATTTTTCTATTCATGGATTTGATTAATATGTTCTCTCCAGGACCTCCAGTATGATTCTGCCAGATGTTGGCCATAGAATTGTGACAGAGGATCTAGAGATTCCTGGAGAAAACACTTCTCTAGGCATTTGTAGATATGCCAGTGCAATTATACAGTCAGCTTCTGGTGGATGTTGATCACAGAGTCACACTGGAAAACCAAGAGACTCCTAGAGAGGTGTTCTCTCGGGTAAATAAAAATAATGGGTTTTTTATTTATGGGTTTTCCACTTTCATGGGATCCTGTGCCCCTAACCCCAATGAATGTGGTGGGCCCACTGTATACCTATCCATCTGAACTTTCTCTGTTGTGGTTTTCGGGTTAAATGTGTCCCCTGCCAGTAATGAATGAATGAACTCTCTATTTTAGCTAAATGACAGTAGGAGCATCTGTGTGGCATAGCGCTTTGAGTTCAAATCCCGTGTTCAGCCATGGAAACCCACTGGGTGATCTTGGTTAAGTAACACTCTCTCAGCTTAAAAAGATAAAAGTGTTTAAAACACTTTAATATAATACAACATCTCAGCTTGTTCTTTAAACACATTATATTTTAAATGTCTGTCTGAACAGGAAGGTCTGAGCCTGCCAGCAGAAGGACAACAAAAAGGGAGCCATTCTGGTCTCCCTGGGAAGAAAATTCCATAGTCTAGGGGCAGCCACTGAGAAGGCCCTCTCTCATGTTCCCACCAACCGTACTTCTGATGGTGGTGGGACTGAGTGAAGGGCTTCTCCTGATGATCTCAGCACCTGGGCCAGTTCATACAGGGAGATATGGTCTGCCAAACAGCCTGTACCTGAGCCATATGGGCCATAACTAGCACTATGAATTGTGCCCAGAAACAAACTAGGAGGCAGTGAAGCTGACTGCACCGAATGCTGTTACCTTCCCACTGAAGTGGTATCTGTCTGTCTACTTGCATTTGCATGCTTTTGAACTGCTAGGTAAACAGAAGCTGGGACTAGCGACAGGAGCTCACCCCATCATGCAGCACTTGGACCTTGAACTGCCAAGCTTCCGATCTTCCAGTCATCAGAACTGGCATCTTAATCACTAAGCCACCACATCCCTAACAGTCCTACCCCATATTTTAGGTGGTATCATGCAGATCCAAAGCCATATAAGCTTGTTTTACTAGTCTTCTATGTCCTGGGATTATGAACTGTCCCAATAGTATTCAGTTATATTAGTGCAATGCTTAGGTGTGCTTCAATAATATCAAAGAGCCTCTGTAGGGGAGCAGACTTCTTTGACAATAGGCCAATCTTTTCTTATGATACTGGCACATGTCAGCTTTACTTCCATGGAAGTAGCTTTTCCACCACTTGATTCAACAGGAATATGTTAATGGTGCAAATATATAGGATCATATGACTCTTACATAGAATGTGGTAACCCACCAAGGTAGTCTGTTTTGCAAAAGACCCTGCAATTGTCCCATGTAGCTGCAACATTCACATTAGTCTTCATTTTCGTGGGACTGCATCATAGAAAAGCACTTCATTCATAGAGATAACTGTATCTGGGGCACCAAATTATTATTGTCAAAGACATGACAAGAACCAGCAAAATATATTTGAAGATATTATTTGCTGCCAAAAGAGTTATAGGGAGCTCGGTTATAGTGCCTATGAAGAAACATTAATCCAATGAGAACCATATGTCTGCAAGTTGTTGACTCAAAGGAGAGGTAACAAAAATACAATGGGAGAGGAGATCTGTGATATCTTATTATTCAACTAAGAATGAAAGTAGTGCTCTGTTGAAATTTGTGAGCCTCTTACACAGAAGTTAAAAATCCCTTATTCAAAATGCTTGGAATCAGAGGTGTTTTGGATTTTGGGTTTTTTAAAATTTCCTATTTGCTTATATGTACATAATGAGATATCCTGGAAACGGGACGTAAGTCTAAACACAAAATCCTTTTATATTTCATACACACCTTATGCACATAGTCTGTAGGCATTTTTATACAATATTTCAAATAATTTTGTGCATGAAATAAATTTTGTGTACATTGAAACATCAGAAAGCAAAGGTATCACTTTCTCAGCCACTCATGAAAAATGTTTTGGTTTTGGAGTTTTTAGACAGTCTGGATAAGGGGGACACATGGAGTTATTTTGTCACCTGCCAGATAGCTTACGGTCATTTGTTTGCAAGGAGTGCCACACATGATGAAGAGAGAAAGGAACAATTTAAGAAGTATTTGGAAGCAATTACCTTATTTTATAAAACCTCATATGACTCTCCATAAAAGAGGAACACTTCCGCTGAGTCCTCAGCTTGGACAAAAACAGCAGACTAAGATGATTCTCATCATTAAGATTCCTATATTCCACTTCCTCAAATCTAGGAATTTAATTTGCACATTATGCTAATTATTCTAATTAAGCATGTTTGCATTCTATTATGCAAATCAGCACATTAATTATTGCATTTCAGCCTTCATACACAACTCTTTACAAATCTAACTCTAACAGATCTGAGAGAACCAGTACAAAGCAATGTTTTAAGTGCTGGGCTTGGAATAGGGAGACCCAAGTTCAAATCTCTGCTTGGTCATAGAATCCATGTGACTGTAGGCTACCACTACCTCTCAGGAAAACCTCTTACCATCCTCACCTTACCTTGTGTTTTTGTAATATGACCTTCCCTTGCTACCACTGTGCACTCGCCTCCCTTCTACTCCTCCCTCACCTCACCTTTGCCCCCATAATGTACCCTGCTTTGTTTCTTACACGTCTGATCACTCCTGTTCCATCTAACTCCTTCCCTTGCCTTACTTTGCACCCTTGCAATGTGCCCTTGCCTTGCTTCTTGTATTCTGCTGCTCACATTGCTCACTCCCCTTTTCTCCTACTTCCCCCTTGCATCCTTCCAATGTGCCTCTTCATAGCTTCCTGTACATCACTGTCTGCATTGTTTACTTCCCCTTCTCATGTACCTAAAAGGAAGCAGAATAATTTAACATTTTGTCCCATATCTGGGATCCTGCAATGACTAGAGATTTATTTTTTAAAATGAAAATGAAAGCTTGGAATCCAGGCGAAGTGGACATGGGTGGCGTGCCTAGAATCCAGGAAAAACCTGGCCAAACCCAAACTATCATGCTCTATTTCACTTTCTGTCAAGAAAGACATACACTGGGGGAAAGGTAGGAGTGGATACCTTTAAAGTGGACAAGATTTCTGCCTCTTGATCCCATTATCACCATTAGAAAAGTGTTGTTACCAAGCCAGATCCAAAGCTGGAGCACAAAAACCAAGACAGCCTGATTTCCTAATATGCTCATTTGGAGAGCTTGTCTACACATGTCTCCAAGCAGATTTCATTTCATTTTAATAGTCATAAAATCAAGAGGCCCATTGTTGTGTGATTCCAGGGAGAAGAACAGATATGTAACTTTCACATATGTTTAACCTTCCTCCCTGATATCCATTCAGTTACTTCTAGCATATATTCCATGCAATACAACAGGAGTCTAGATCTGTTGACACGATAAAGCTCATGTTGCTCTACTTGTTCCTTATTAGACACCTTTATTACATCTTTTAAATTGGGACAGAAAGACAGGTGTGTGGATCTACACAGATCTTCAGGGTAAGGCACACCTTCTCTTAAAACTTGAGCAATGGTTAGGAAACTGGATAGCTTCAGAAGCAAGCATAAATGTATCCCTGCAGAAATGGTATTTTAATTAACTTATTGAATTAAAAAAAATTACAGATGAAAGTTGGACTTAGCACCCAGAATGAATGTAAAACAAAGTGTTTAGGGACCAATGTAAAGTACAGTGCTTAAATAGCTTCATAACATTTTGTATAAGATTAATATAGAACCTCTAGTGTTATGAATCAAAAAGCTGTTTTTTTTAATTTAGTATTTTTAAGATTTTACAAAACAAACAGATTTATTCTTCTTTCCATACACATATGCACTTTTATATCTTAGTCATTAAAAAAAAATCTCTAAATATCCCCTCAGTGCACCCCTTTCCCCCCCGGAGCCATTCCCTTCTTTATACTCCAGCCAAAATTTTAACTCCTCCTGTGGAGGTAATTTCCCATCTTCTTTTCTTAGTACATTTTCAATACTTTTTTCCATATTTCATCAAAATCATTTCTTTTCCATAATCCTTTTTTTACTTTCAATTTACATGTTAATTTGTCATTAATTGCTAACTTCCAAACTTCTTTATACCAATCCTCCAATTTCACATTTATTTTTGTTTTCCAATTTCTTGCTATGATTAATCGCGCAGCAGTAAACAAATTTGTTACAAGGTTTTTTTTCCTCTTTCCATTCTACTTCATTGTATACTGATAACAATATTATGTTTGGTTTTCTATCTATCTTTATATTCATAACATTTTCTATCTCTAATATTAATATTTCCCAAAAGTTTTGTACATATTTACATTGCCATCACATATGTAGATATGATCCTACTTCCTGACAACCTCTCCAACAATATTTTGAATTATCTTTGTATATATTATGTAGTCTCACAGGTGTCAAATACCATTTCCAAATCAATTTATAATTTTCCTTAATTCGCACCAATAAATTTTTCAAATGTCTTTGTTCCCAAATATTATTCCATTCATTATCACAAATTTTACATCCTAGTTCATCTTCCCATATTTCTTTTAAAATAGTTTGATTTAATTTTTCCCTTTTCCTCTAAATTAATATTTTATAAATTTTACTAGTTATACCTTTCATATTTTCATTTTCCTCCATTTCTTTTCCTTTTTGAACTATTTGTTCAAATTGTGTATATTTTCCTTTTTCTATATTTTTTCTTCCAATTTTAAACCATTATTCTAGTTGCCTGGTTAGTATTTGGATGGGATGAATCAAAAAACTGTAATGTTAATTGATCAATACATAATTGCTTTGGAAGCTGTAGTTTTTACTTGTTTTAGTATTTTACAATTGTCTACTTTATTTGTAACTGTTCTGTCTTTTCTGATAACTGAGAAAGACTGTATTAGTAATATTTGCTAATTGTTTAACTCCATCAAAATGTTTAGCTTCACATTTTTCTGGATGTAACCTTAAATGTGAGTCATCTGAAACAAACTACTAAAAATAATAGCCTTGATTATCATGATTTTGTTCTGTCACAGTTAGTTATGTGTTATCATGCACAATCCAGCAAATTATTTCTATGTGCCCAAGGGTTTGTACACACTCAGCATGACTCAGAAGAGTGAACACCCATTCCAACTTTCATAAACAGCTTTTGAAAAACTCCCAGAGTGCATAGAAGTAGTTATACAGGATTGATCCATATTGGCACACTAGGCACAAGGAACTGAGCAAAAGCTCTCTGCTGGAGAAGAGTTGTGTTTCACGCCACTCCAAAGGATCTTCTGGCTTCCCAGAAAAGGATTTCAAGAGGGGTTGGGAAAATATCACAAAATTCCCCTTATTTCAAGTGTAATTGCATGAAGTTCTACTTTGGACTAACCCTAGTTCTTTCAATTGTCTTTTTCAAGCCTATTGGGGTGTGTGTGTGTGTGAGAGACAGGGAGGGAGGGAGATGTGTGCCTCTACAAGGATGTATATATTTATCCAGTTCACACAGAATCTATGCACACTTTTATCTTTCTCTACTTCTGGTATTCAAGGCAGGAAGGACAGGTGCTGTACTAGCATCAGGGTTTCTGGGTGTCCCATTAGGATGATCCTAGTAGCAAAAGCTGCTGGAAAGTTACTACAATTGTCACTTCAGCTATTTGGCTGTCAAATCTAGTGCCCCTTCACAGCTCTACCACACCAAAAATTACTATGGCACTAAGCATAGAAGTTTAAATTAAATACTGTAATGGCATGGGTCTAAATCTTAACGTTATAGTCAACTAAAACAGACCCATTGAACTAATGGAAACTTAGTAAATTAACACTAAGTAAGCACCACTTGTTACTAAGATTGTTACTAAGATTAACCCCAGAACTTTGACCAGGGGTGAGGATCATGCAGCCCTCCTGTACTACAACCCTCAGCATTCCTCATCATGGACTATGCTGGCAAAGGTATCTGGAGAGCTGCATCACTTCCATGTCAATTTAGGCCATGTGCTATATTCTGCAAAAACTATGAGAGAGTAGGTTAACAAATCTGTTAGTCCATCTCTTCCATCTTTACTTTGCAATTAATACCCCACAGGTGAAAAGTTGTGCCATCTTGTGGCTTGTTCTCCTCTATTTCTGATGGTGCTTGTTACAAGTGGTGTCATCACTTGTAATACTGATGAAAGGATTGCAAATAATAGCACAAAGTATCTGTCATTTCCCCCAAGAGTTAGAAAGATGAAAACAATGGATTTTTACAATTACAGCACACCTATGTTATGCTGGAAGCCATGCCGGAAAAACTCTTCTTGCGCCCTGGAAGGAGTAATGGGTCACACACCTATGTTGCGCACCCCGTGCCATGGGCATGAGCCCCATTACTTCTAATGGGACACGAGCATACGTGTTTTTTCCCTTACGCGGGGGGTCCAGGTTTTTCCTGTTTTGGAATGGGATAAAATGGGGGAGGTACTAGACAGACTGAGAAAATTCCGAGTAGATATCTATGGCACTAATGGAAAGCCATGGATAAGTGAGTGAGTTTGATTATTGCATTTATATGCCCCCTCCCAGCTCACCAGAGCTCCTAGGCAAATAACAGATATAAAAATGTTAAAAACACAGTAAAATTTACTTTAAGAACTATTAAAAGCAAACCAAAAATAGTCCTTAAAAATATATCAAATCCAGCCATTAAAATATGTAGGCAGTTTCAAACACCAAGTTCAAGGCTCCCCGATCTAACACAGGGAAAGGGGCTTTGTTTTGATATCTGAAATACCCATTTAGAGAACTTCAGGCTGGATAAAGCAAAAACAGTCACATTTAAAATCAGTAGAGATCACAGAATTATAGAGTTGGAAGAGACCACAATGGCCATCCAGTCCAACCTCCTGCTATGCATAATCACAGCACCCATGACAGTTGCATCCAGCCTCTGCCTAAAATCCTCCAAAGAAGGAAACTCTACCACACTCCACCCTGAATTCTTGAGTGAGATATCTGTTCTACTTAAAAAGCTGCAGGGAGGACAGATATAAAAGAATGAAACTTTCACCTGTATTGTCTTTGCCCCTTGGGTTATAAAATGAATATTTTGATTTTAAAAGATGTTAAGAACAGGATGGTTAAAATTTCAGCCAAGGAAACTATAATTTAAGACGAGTAGACAACTTCCAGAATTCCTGGCTCAACATATGCCTTCCCCATTATCCACAGTGATACTTGGATTTGAAGAAAGATCCCCTCTAGCCAAACCAGCTTACGGCCCTCTGAAAATATGGTGAAATTGCCCCTAAGGAAACAACAGGCCTTTTTAACAAAAGAAAAAAGTGGGGTTCAGAGGCACACTTTGCCCATGTGACACAAATGAGCTGGTAGGAAGACCAAAGATTCAACCTAGGAGCTTAACAATTATGCAGGAAAAAGAGCTCACTAAAGATTGTTATCCTAAAAAACTGGCAATGAAGAAAAAAGAAACTTGTCCAATAATATGTTCTTATTAAGGCTAAAATTTTGGGAGAGGAAGCTACAGAACTATATGTACTGAAAAATTCAGTTAGGTAAGGAGCAAGTCAAGGTGGGGAAGACAAAATTAGTGAAAGCCAGAATTTCAAATTAGAACACCATTGCTGAAAGAGGCCAGGATGAAGACCTGCAGGAGAACTGCGCAGAGGAGGATGAAATGAGAGAGAGGTGATTGTTTTAAGGATAAATTTGGTTGCCATCAGAAAATATTATAGAATACAGTGGGTTCCTTATATACACAGGGATCCATTCCAAACCCTCACCCCACCCCATGTATGAGAAAAACCACAGGTCCTCAAGACCGGTTGATTTCAATGGTGGCACATTCCCACGCATGCGCCATTTTGTCCTTCTGGGCTTGTTGTCTGTGTGAGCTCAAGTCTGCATATGGCAAGCCTGTGTATGGGGCGGGTGGATGGTAGATTTAGTTGGCTGGGCTCCAGAAACTAATGCATGCAGCTAGAGGAAGAAGGAAGGAGACAAATAGGAAGACCATCATATTGTGAAATCACTAACTAAAAATTTGCCTTCTTTCTATGACATATAGGAGGTAGTTTCTATTTATGGTAGAGGGCTATAACCATATGTTAGCAAATATTTCCTGATGTAAAGCCAACAAGATAACTTTTACCAAAGGAACTGATGGGTAGGAGAGCACTAGTGGACACCTCCTGCAAAGAGGTGACAAAAGCCTCCTCTGGAGCAAAAAGGAACCAGGAGGTGGAAGACCTCAAGGTGAACAGTGCACAACCAAAAAATCTGCATCTTTTCCAGAAACATTCCACTTGGTGGCAGCTTGTTTTGGCTGGGGTAAGGCAACATGTGAACTTATTCTCATCATGAAGACTAGGGCTTCTTTGCTGCCCTTTGCTTCCACTGTTGGTGACTTGAAAGCAGACTATATATGCATAACCAGGTCTCTCCCTAATCAGTTTTGAGGAAAGAAATACCTCTGGGCTTGTTTGTACCAGTGGGAAACTCTGTACTCACCCTATAGCGGCTGCAAACCAGGGCATACAACATTCCTCAGGATTCGCAGGCAATGTGGGGCTTTTCTCTGAAAATCTGGAGAAAAAAGAACTTCCTTTTACCCCACATTCACCTGTAAATGTGTGGCTAGAATACTCTGCACTATAGGACATGTGATCATTTTCTCCCCCAGGTTGCTCCAGTCTCACTACACTGAGTGTGGCATTACTGGAGTCATTACAGACTGGAAAATTACACTGCAGCTACGGGGTGAGTACAGCGTTTGCTGCCAGTGAATGACAGACATCTAATAGACAGATCTGTGTGGCATTCATTATTATTGCAGGTGGAAATAACTACATTTGCTAGTAGTAATAAATGAGATATTTTATTTCAATGTAGAAATTTTGATTTTAAAAATTTATACTTTGACTGAAATAAGATACTTATTTTAAAAACACACACATAAAGTGTTAGATTTCTCTGTTCAAACTAAATAAATAAATATAAAAATAACCACAAAATGAATTAATGTGCCTTCTCTTACATGAGTGTATGAACACACACAGAGGAACCTATAGTCAAATATGAAAAAGCAGGAAAAATCACATTTCTGTTTCAGACAGGCAGCATGGTATAGTGGTTTGAGCGTTGTACTAGGACTGTGGGGATCAGGGTTTGAATCCCTGTTCAGCTATGGAAACCCAGTGGGTGATCCTGGGCAAGTCAAACTCTCTCAGCCTCAGAGGAAGAGAAAAGCACACCCCTTCTGAGCCAAGTCTTGCCAAGACAATCCCATGACAGGTTTATGTCAGAATGACTTCAAGGCACACAACAAGAACAAGAACAACAACAATAATAACAAAAAGAATCTACTTCATTGGAGTTCTTTAAACAGAGGCTGGATGGCCATCTGTCAGGGGTGTTTTGATTGTGTATTCCTGCATGGCAGGGGGATTGGACTGGATGGCACTTGAGGTCTCTTCCAACTCTATGATTTTATGAAAAACAGATACAAATGACAGTGGGAGTATAGAGCGTGAGAACTAGTTGGACAAATACAGTTTACATGTATTTACTGTTGAGAGTAAAAAGGAATTGAAAACTATTTTAGATGTAAACTGGGCTACTTAGTTGTAAATTAACATGTTAGTAATCAGATTTAAACCATTGTTCAAAAATAAGTTTCAGGGGATATTTGATTTAAATCAATAATTTAAACCAGTGTTTTCTCTTGATTTAAATCATGTAGAAGTATATAAAACTACTGTATTGCTGATGAACAGAAAAGATTAGAGTGAACTTTAATTAGGGATTATGTCTCCTAGACTCAATGTATTCTAAGTGAAATGTTAACATGTACAAAACATTTGAGCAACTTACTTAAGGTTAAAGAATGAGAAGAACAAAAGGTCAAAAAGACTCGGGTAAAAGACAAACTAAAGTGAAGAAAGCACACTAAGGGGTTAATATCACTGTCAATGGTGAAATGGTACAAAGTAAATTCACTTATAGCTCAATTCCATGTAAACTGGAAATGAGTGTCAGTTGAATCTATTTTTCAAAAAGTGTGCGTAGGATTGCAGTCCCGGTTTCCTCCCATGAAATGTTTTGAAAACACTGTGAGAAGCATTATCTGGCAAATACATCTATGTGGGTTAGGTAATTATCACATCTATAATTTTACTGTTGAGTAAACTGTACTATGAAGTTATTAGATCAATTCCCCACAGTTAATCAATTATATCTTGTATAATATTAGAAATCAGTGCTAGATAATAAGACAGAGATTGTCACATGGCAGAATTTGAAAAGTGGTGTAGAAAAAGTGAGGCTCTGCTCTTCATATGATTGTTACAACATCTCCTTTAGTGCAAAGAACACAATGGAAAAGAGTATGCTCTCTAGAAAGTCTAAACAGGAGGTGGGAAAATAAATAGGGCTCAGTCAGTTGTAAACTGATACATTTTATCAGCCACACAGTTATTCATTGATTTTATAGTGCTATCAATGTTTTCACACTGATTAATTTCTATTTTAATGTATTATTGCTTTTGGTATTTTGCTTCAGTGTATATAATATTCCCATTTTATTCACTGCCTTTGATTGACTTGTCTATTAAGGTGGCTTAATAAATAAATATACATGGGCAGTATTAAAATCCACAGAGGTAAATGAAAAGCTTGAGGTTCAGTACACATATATATGGGAGTAAATCCTATTCAACTCAACTCAGAGACTTATTTCTGGTGTACACAAGACAACACTGCATATCAGTCATTCTTCTTGAAATAAATAAACAGTATTTAAAGAAAATTACAATAGATAGATAAGATAAATAGATACCATATAGACATGGACACTCTGAACTCTCAGGATTTTAAACTTTGAGGATCTGCCATTCACTAATTTGTCTTTAAAAGGGTAAATACTACAGCTGTTTGCTGCATCTTACCCATTCTTCCCCAGGTAGTCTTAAAGAATAGTCTTCAAGAGATTTATGAAGTGCCCCTTTAATTTAAAATGTTGCATACATATGCATGATGTGTGTTTTATTCTGATTAATACTTCTCCAATATCACTTTAAAAGGGCTTAAATTTCATTTTACATCTGTTCCTTGCCTCCCAGTGGAAGTAAAGTGCAACATCTAATGTCACACGAGCACACTAGACATGCATTTCCTCCTCAGGATTTTCCCATCCTCTTTTCCTCTGCATTTCCTTCTAAATCTGTTCTGGAGGGTCCATTAATCATATGTGTGTAAGCACAGGAGGAGCCATAAAGGAGGGTAAGTACATTTTGACAGCCAAAGGACACAAACCAGTGTTAACAAACAAAACAAACCAGGTTGTTGAAAGGAGAAAGTCACATTTTCTCAAGGCAACTTCCTAAGAAACTGTGAGCTGGGTTGACAAGATTTTCAGTCTACCTCTTTAAATGAGAAGATATTAATACTGATAACATAGCTCTAATATCTGGGGAGACTGTTCTTCTTGAGCCATTTTCCTCATGTCTGTAAAATATCTGGATTCACTTGTGATAAAATTGAGATGATGATGAGCACATAACAAGCAGAGCCCTCCCTCCAGTCCATCTGGTGTCATCCGGCCATGGAGGGAGAGATGCAGGCCCAGCTCCATTGGGCTTGGCCTGAACTAAGAACCTGAGCCCTCCCTCCAGTCCATTCTGCTGCCATCCAGCCATGGAGGAGGAGATGCAGGCCCAGCTCCATCAGGCCTGTCCTCGATTAAGAAGCAGAGCCCTCCCTCCTGTCAGAATCCACCTTCAGTCAGGCATTCAGGGTGTATTCTGCCATGAGGTTTGTATAGATAGATATACAGAGAGGGAGATTAGATAGATAGATAGATAGATGATAGATAGATAGATAGATAGATAGATAGATAGATAGATAGATGATAGCTAGATAGCTAGATAGATAGATAGATAGGGAGATAGTTAGATAGATAGATAGATAGATAGAGAGAGAGAGAGAGAGAGAGAGAGAGAGAGGGAGATAAATAGATAAATAGAAAAACAGACAGACAGACAGATAGATAGATAGATAGATAGATAGATAAATAGATAGACAGTCACTTTGAGAATAGGGGGGATGCCGCCATGAGGACCAAGCTGGATGGTCACGTAGTGCATGGCAGTTAGGCAGTTTTATGAGGGGTTGTTGGGAATCTGAAACCAAAGATGCATACAGCCTTAGATCTCTACTTGGTAGAAGAACCAGGAACCAAATGGCCAACCCCCCCCCCCCCCCCTTTTCCCCATTCAGACCAAAGGGAGAAATTCTACATCAAAGGCTGAGACATAGGGAACCAACTCAAAGGGAGGGGTTTGGGGAATTGTAAGGTTCTGTCTCTATTTGGAACTCCTCAGTTTCAACAAAGACGTGGCAGGAATACTTCCACTCAAGTCCTTACAATAAACTTTCTGATCTACCTGAAGTTTGTCGTGGATTTTCACACCTCCAGTCCATCTGCCTTGGTCCAGAACTCAGAGGGAGACATGAACTGCTGGACCTGATCCCTCCCCCCCTCCACCATTCCCTTCTCCTTTTGTGTCATGTCTTTTTAGATTGTAAGCCCAAAGGCAGGGAACCATCTAATTAAAATAATAATAATAATAATTGTAAGCTGCTCTGAGAGCCTTTAGGGCTGAAGGGCAGAGTATAAATACCATAAATAAATAAAATAAATAAATAATAACTAAGAAAAAGAATGAATGGAATGATAACATTTCCCAGTACTGAAATTACTTGTCTATTCAGACTAAGGCAAATTCATTGGAAACTAGTGTTGTTGGCAGACAATCAGCGTATCCTGCTTCCTTATTGGTGCCTGTTTTCCTTATCTTAAAAGCTGTACATTTCTATACACCTTACCAGTGAACTGGCACTCCTTAAGCAGTTTACAATGTGTAACCCAATTGCCTGCAACAAGCTGGGTACTCATTTTACCAACCTATAAAAGGATGGAAGGCGGAGTGGACCTTGGAGCCCTCCTCTAGGCTTGAATTTATAACGTTGTGGCTGCAGTATTGGCATTTAACCACTGTGCCACCAGAGCTCATGATAAACATAGGGAAATAATGCTATTGTTGCATGCATTGTTTGGTACAAATAATCTATTCCAGTACTGGCGCAGCCATTCAAAATAGCTACCATCATTTTGACATCAGGAATATTGCTCAGAATGCATTGAGGTCATCATAAGAAGTGCCAATTAAATCTGATCAGATATCTTTTCTTCCCTGATTTCCAAGTAGATTTGGAATGACCAAACTAAAAACACACAGTCAGTCATGTAAGTAAATTTCTTTAAATCCTTGCAAATACCTGTCCCTTCCAATTCCAGATTTAGGTGCCAATGTCTTATTTTATGTTTTGGCCAAATTGTTCCCAAATCTCAGTCAGAAACCAGGCATGGGCTTTTAATCTTAACACAAAAACTCCACCATAAACAAAACTAAACTTAGGAGCAAGCAACCATTAAAAAACAAAAACACAACAACCACGATTCTGCACTGTGACTGCCAGGATAGTGGCCCCTTTGCTCTTTTTTGTCCTGCTGGTAAACACTTTGTCAAGTAGACTCCTGGTATCAGTGGTTCTTCCTTGCTTGGGAGAACTGAGGAAATGTCAAGATCTGCCCTTGAGGGACAGGCATTCATCAGCAACTTGTATGACTAATTAAACACCAGTTTGACAGATATGACAAGGAGTTTTCCATTCACCTCTTAACCAGAATGATGATATCTAAAATACAAGGACCTTAAGGGTAGCTGTAGGTTTTAAAATAGGAGGACATGCCAACAGGTATTCTTTCCTTTCCATCATCAAAAAGGAAAAGCGTACTGATATTAAACAAAAACTTTCTGAAATAGATTTTATATAAAGAACTCTAGAATAAATATAACTATGGTTGCTGTTTATCACTGAACAACTTCATTTTAGTATTATTGCACACATATTTACCTTGTCTAATAACTAAGATACAAATTCTTACCGTTTTTCTAAAAAATAACGTAAGGCAGTTTGAGGGATGGTACTATTATTTAAATAATGATGTGACCAAGAGCAAAATAAATAATTTTAAATTATATTTCTTCTAGGTTTCTCCAAGAATCTCAGCAAAACAGATAACATTTTCATACTGTTATAGGACAACGGCAAATAAGGTTTGACCATAGGCTGTATGTGCATCCCAGGACCATTTTCCCAGCGCTAAAATTAAACAAATAAAGAAACAAACAAACAACAACACTCATCCCCAAATGACAATTTTTTAAATCAAAAGGGGAACAGGAAGTGACTTCTACTCTCTTCCTGTTGCTAAAAAACCCTTGCTGGATATAAAATTGCCCAAGAGGGTGAAAATATGGCAAAATGTCCTCCACATCCCTGGAGGGTGGGTTTTTTGTTTTGGGGGGAGGGTGGTGGGAGGTGTAGCTGTCCAAAGTTTCTGGGGGGCTCTACATGGCCCAATAGTCTTCCAAAGTTGTCCACCCCTGTCACAGAACTATAATTATGTAGTGTAAAATGAATCCAAGTTTTCTTGTAAGTCTTACAGTGGTTCTAAACAGATACTATTCTTCCCACCTCATCTTCTATCCTCAACAGAATACAGTATATCACATTCTAGTTGCGGTGCACAAAGGAAGAAGGCCTTATCCCACAGCAAGCTGTTTAAAACTGTGCCTTGTTTGTCCTCTGTTTTAGATTTCCTAGAGGAAAGGGCTGTTCCAATACCTAATTAAGCACTGATTACCAGAACACATGTCTACTAAATTATTTGAGGGAAGTAGCAGAAGCACATTATTTTATTTTGAAGGAAAAATTAAACATATTCCAAGGGAAAAAATGAAAAATGAAAAGTTCTTTTAAGAGCAAAACATTTTAAATGAGAAAATATATGCTTAATAGATTGGATCCAGACTTTGCTTCTACCTACAGGATCATTCCCTGGTCAAAGTTCCACTGAGAGGATGCTCCTGCCAGTGGGAAGGGAAGGAAAATTTGGTCAGTTCCCCTCTTTTCCTGATGTTAGAAAAGGGCCAAAGCTCAGTGGTAGAGCATCTACTTTGTATAAAGAAGTTACAAGGTTCAATTCTTGGCATATCCAGGCATGCTAGAAAAAAATCTTGTCTGAAAAGCTGCAGAACTGCAACTGTAAACAGTACTAAGGAGTTTATCACACTGGAAAAGAAATTGGATATTAGCGCTATACTCCAGCAATACCCCATGAATAGCACACAGCATTGTCATTACTGCGTGATTATCCTGTGAATAAAGTGGCAAAATTGAACCACTTTTTATTTTCACGATTTCCCCAAAAACGAAAAGTGGCGTGATTTTGCCGCTTTATTCACGGGATGTGCAATGATGACGACATGCGACGTTGTGTGAAAAGTGTTGTGCTATTGCATTATATTTATGGGATACTGGCGGGAGTATAGCACTAATATCCCGTTTCTTTTTTCAGTGTGATAAACTCCTAGGCTAGAATTCAAAGATATAGCCATGTTAGTCTATAGAATCAGTATGCAGAGATCTTATAGCACCTTTGAGACTAACTTAAAGGAAGAAGTTGGTAGCATGAGCTTTTGCAGATTTGTTTTTGGTCCAAATGCATCTGAGGAAGTAGACTAAAGTCTATGAAAGCTCATGCTGCCAATGTCTTTCTTTCAGTTAGTACGATGATAGATGGATTAATGCTCTGAGTCAGTATAACATAGCATCCTATGTTCCTAAGCTGCTTGTTTCTTCAAAAGCTCTGCCCCAGAGGAGTGGGGGGGGGGGGGAGAACACTCTGAACCAAAAATCGTGAGTGTCTGCAATTTCTGAAGCAGAAATCTGGTAATAGTCACCTCCCCACTTCCACCAGTGAGATCCATTTGCAGAATGTGAAGTATGGCTCTAGATCAAGTTGCATACATTAAGTTCATCTTAATATCCAAGGCTCTTGATTTAGAATGTACAGTACTCTATTTTAAACTATTTTTCCTACCTTGCTGTTTTTACTGTAACCATTATGTATTTTATTTATGGCCAAAAGATTTTCAGAACAACTATACAATACGTTTCAAATTTATGGCATTGTAGTACCTAGCAATGCAATACAATACAATACAATACAATACAATACAATACAGAAAATACTGTGTATCTCGAAATGTAGTTTTCCTGAACTTTTTAACATGGCGTGCCAGGGACCAGACTCAAGTATTTCTTTCTTCCAACAATCTTCTCTCTCTCATGACAAACCCCCCCCCCCCCCCATTCACTTGTTATGAAATCCTAATTTTTCTTCTACCCATGCAATCCTTAGCACTTACTCTTACAGTGTGGCTTTCTCCTAAGTTAGTGTGTACAGGACTGCATTACAGTGCGCCCGCGTTGTACACGGGCGCGCTATACGCAGCTTTGAGCTTACGTGAAAAGCTGTGTAGAGCCGCACGCGAGCACGTGGGGCGGCGCGTCCCATTAGAATGAATGGGGCGCATGCCCATGGCACGCCACCACATACACAAGCTCCATTCACTTGAATGGGGCTTGAGAATACACAGGATTTGGCTTACGTGGGGAGGGTGGGTGTTCGGAACGGATCCCTCGCGTAAGCCAAGGGCGCACTGTATTAGAAAGCATAGTGCTCTCTAATATAGTTTTCCCAGAACACCTCTGTAAGTTCTGTTAATTAAATATTTCTTGATGTGATATTTTTAAAGACAGAGTGAGTGCAATTTATGGACAAAACACCAAAAGAAAAAATCCAAACCAAAGCTAAAATTCCAGTAAGATTACTAGAATTCCAGTAACATTTTCAGTTTATATTTAGAGCTGATTCTATAAATAACCCCTTTGTTTGCTTAGAGGGGCATTCTGGGAGTGGACAATGTGCTAGTGAACAAGCAGTGTTCTCACTGTAGTATATCCAGTGACTTCTGGGGTGCAGGTTTCAGAATATTCATCAATGGCTCACACACCTCTTCAAGCACTGCTTGGGAGCAACTTTAGCTCTAGTCATCTCCCCTGTACAAGTTGTTAAAACTGTCTCTGTCCTTGCAGCATGAAGCAACTGAAGATAAGAGTCAACTGTGTGGCCAAACAAATTCCACATATGCTTTAACAGGTTAGTATGCCAATATATGTAATATAAGGAGAATGATTTCAGCTTTTAACAAACATTTGCAAATAGTGATCACATGGTAGCTACATACCTTGGGAGAAGAAGAAAGATCTTTCAATGTATGAATAGCGGACGTGTTCTCGCTTGTTTCCCTTTCTGTCTTTGGTGAGGGGACTGGTGGCTCAGGAGCTTTTCTTTTCATCTTCCTTTCCATTTCTTGTAGTGAAGTAACTTGATTATTTAAAGCAGCACTTGATTTTGGTTCATAAAATGGGTTTGATCTAATTGAAAGAAGGGAAACTTATTTCTTTGCTGTCTCTGTATCTTCAATGCAATTTTTAAAAGTAATCTTTTTGCACAAAATAGTGGATACAGATTGAGTTCATTTACGAAGAAAAGAAAAAACAAAAGCACTACTCATTGTGTTGCTGGGCCTCCCTCCTACTAAAAAATATTAACTGATGAGTGAAGTGTGCACAGAACCAAAAAGAATGTATAGAGCTAAAAGGTTTATGGTCAGTAAAATCCCTTAACAGAGCTACAAAAGTCTCACATGAATCATGGATTAAGAAGCTTCAATTCTTTTTGATTCTTATATATGCTTTATTTCAATATTTATTTTATATGTACTGAAATAAAACATAAATTTCCCAAATCCACACCTCCATTTCTTTACATAATAAAAAGTTAATGGAAGATGAACAAACTGATGAGTACAGTAAAATGCTTTAATCCATAGTTTAGTGGGACTTACTACCAGTGATATAGGAATATGATTGCAGTTGAAACAATGCTGAGATTTTAAAGAAATTAAATTTATTTGCAATCATGTTTTGGTCTGCACTACAATAGACTTAAATAAATGCACATTAATTACTCCTTTTGATCCAATTTTTAACAACTGTTTTCTTTTCAGATCGTATAAATCTTTTGCCTCTTACTAATGACTAATTTTTAATTGCATGGTTCAAGATGTAAAGCCTATGTGTTGCGATGATTTCTGAGATCTCCAGACTCCCTACATTCTTACCAGTTGGAGCAGACAAAGTCTGCAAGAGCAAAGTGCTGACTGTGCCAATGAGACAGACATAAACCATGTATATCCTTTTCGAGTCCAAAGTACATCTGATATCATATTTTAAAATCCACATCTTCATGGGTATAATCCAGCAAAAAACATGCTTGTGCTTTCTGTACATTTGAATTTCTGTCTCTCTTCTGTCTCT
Source organism: Sceloporus occidentalis (assembly GCA_023333645.1). NCBI lineage: Eukaryota > Metazoa > Chordata > Lepidosauria > Squamata > Phrynosomatidae > Sceloporus > Sceloporus occidentalis. The sequence continues at coordinate 7,851,780 of JALMGF010000004.1, read as the reverse complement.
TTTTCTTCAATACCCTACTTTTCTAACAAGATGGGACCCTAGTGGTCCCACAATATAAGTCAAAGCAAAATGCAGTTGACACAGGTACAATACAGAATAATAATTTGTAAGATGACCTGAATAAAAAAAATGGGTTGGATCTAAGAATCTGACTGCTGATATCTCACAAATCTCATTATGTCTATTAGTTTGAATTCTTATTTGAAGATATGAACGAGAATCTGGCATGTCTGGATCCAAAGTTCTCCTTCCATTTACAGAAGGGCTTTTGATCCAGTAGCAGCATCCACAAGCAGGATGGGGAAAGTTGCTTTTCATGTGTCCTTCCTTCCTTCCTTCCTTCCTTCCTTCCTTCCTTCCTTCCTTCCTTCCGGCCTCAGAACCAGCTCTACAAATCTGGGTTGCAGACATTCAGAAACCTCACAGAAGTTTGAACAGGACAGGGGAGCAAAGGGTAAATGAAAACATATGGCTATTTATTTATTTAAATTTATATTCCCCCTTTTCTCCTGACATGGGACTCAATGTGGCTTACAACAAATGATAACAAAGCTCAAATTTTATTATACAAAAGTTAAAAATAATTAAATAAAAATTTAATAAAAGCATTAAGTTAAAACAATTTAAAACACATTTAAAATAATAAAAAGATAAAAGCATAGCACACCACAGCCTGATTCCCACTACCTTTTAAACCGGATTGCAAATAGTTTTGAACCAGTTCAAATGCCCCTGGTTTCCACTTGAAGCAATTCACTGAAGCGATTCAAAGAGGAGGGCCATGCATTAGACCCATTTAACCCACGTCTTTTTGATGCTGATGTTTTCCATGTCTTTTTGGATAAATCGATTCTGCGCAAGTGTGAACCAGATGCAGATTGGAATCTATTTAAATTTGTCCTTTGGCTGGCTGAAATGCGTCCATTTTGAACTGATTCATTAGTGAATGTGAACCACAAGTGGGTTATTTTACAGGGAAAATATGCGATCAGGGCAAATGTAGTGGGAACCACGCTTCGCTGTCGAATTGATCCATGAATTTGGATTACAAACCACTTTTTTTGTAAGTGGGAATGAGGTCCACATTAAAAGAGTCTCTGCTACATGTATTAAGAACCAAAGACCTGTCTAAAGAAAAAGGGTCTTTGCCTGTAAGTGGAAAAAGAGAAGTGAGGGGGCCAACTGAACCTTCTGGGGGAGGGAATTCCACAGCCATGGAGCAGCCACTGCGAAGGCTCTTCCGTGTCCTCACCACACTGTCCTGTGATAGTAGAGATTTTATTTTTGCAGATGGCTCCACTAGATCGTTCACTAAGTCACATTGAAATCCTACTCCTGTATCTAGAGAGAATGGTTTAAACGTTCTCTCAGAATCAAAGTATATCTCGAACAGAGAAGAACTTGCATAGCCAAATCTCACTATTGTCTATACAGACTTCTAAAACAATCTATGGCCTAAATGTTACTGTTTGTCCCAATTAGAGCAGGCCCAGTGAATCAATGGCCTGTTACAGACTGCCAAAATAAAGCTGCTTCGGGTCTCTTTGGAGGTATGTTGTTTAAATGATGCATGGGTCCTAAGAGTTTGGAGGTCGCGCCAAAGCCGCAATCCATTCCTAAACACTGGAGTACAGCTTTGGTGCAGCTTCCGGATTCTTAGGGTGCAAGCATCATTTAAACAGCATACCTCCAAAGAGACCCAAAGCAGCTTTATTTTGGCAGTCTGTAACAGGCCAATGTAACTTAAAAATGCTGACTTACCAAATTTGTCATTTTGCCAATGTGTCTACTCTAACCAGGATTTATTATTGGGATTTAGGCCAATATTATACTGGGCTTGAAATTCTAGTTCCACTTATTCTTTTGAAAATTATTTTGAGCAGTTCCCATTATTCTAGATGCATTGCTCTACTTTCTTGACATAATTCTATTTTGTGGAATTCCCTGCCCAAGTGCCCCTCAGGGATGGCATACAGCTTTCTGTTGAATACATTCTTATTCAGGAAAGGCTTTGGCCTGCAGATTCAATGATTTTCCTGCTGTTTTCTCCTTTCATTTGTATAATTTGTTGGGTTTGTATTGATTTTCTCTGCTGTGTGTGTTACTTTAATGATTTGTTTTAATTTGGTTGGTAAGCTGCAGTGAGTGGCTCAGTTTGTGAGCTAGAAAGGCAGAATATAAACAAACAAGTATTTTTCAATGTTAACACATTTATCATCATCCCACTCCATTTTCAAACATTCTTTTATTTTTTTTTAGATAGGAGGAACTCACTGAAAGAATTCAAAAGTGCCCCCAAAGAGCCAAGTTCGCTAACTAATTATTTAATTTAAACTTTGGGAAAGGAAAAAAAGAGAGCCTTAAAGCGAATTCAAGACTCATTCTAACTTACAAAACACTTTGCAATGAGGTTGCCATTATTTTAGTAGAGAGAAGATGCAGATGTAGATAAATGGATGAAACAAGAAACCAAGATGAAAATAACTAGGTAAAGTCACTTTTGAGGTGTTCTCACATCAGCACCCATCAAAAGCATAAACATGAACCAAAGCTTAGAGTGATGTCAAAATAAACAAAAGAGACATATAGTACAGAAAGCAAAGATGGAAAAAGAATGGTATTCAATTTGGAACAGAAGATTCAAGAGTGCCTGTCAATCATTTAATTTTGCTGACAATCTTGTTGAGCTTTCTTTAAACATTAAGGGAGTTCAAAGGAAGGTGAATATAAAGATGGTGAAAAAGAGAAGAACAAGGACAGTATCTATATATGGGAGGTCAAAATGTGTTGTTGTTGTTTTACAAGTTACTTCTGGGGACAGGGAATATTTAAGAAATAGTATGTTTTGATAACAAATTACCTGACCCTCTACAGCCTTGGAATGAGAGAATCAATATATGCTGATGATTTCCCACAGATAGCATTAAGCTGCCGTAGGTTCTTTGGAGTAAGAAAGGACATTTTGGTGGGAATACATGTTTAAGATAAGAATTTGCAATTCTTTACAATGTTTGACCAAATTAGATTTATTAAATAAGTCATACCATACATGTACACACCCACCCAGAGTACTTTAGCACAAATGCTGCATTTTAAAAAGTGATACTAATTAGAAGTCGAAAGCTTTCATGGTCGGCATCCATAGTTTTTTGTGGGTTTTTCGGGCTATGTGTCCATGTTCTAGCAGAGTTTCTTCCTGACGTTTCCTGACAATGAGCACTAACAAGCAGACATTAATCCTCTTGTGCAGACCCTCACACCCTAAGGCCTGCCATTAGCAACAAACAATATACATACAAATCACTTCTGCCTTTCCAGGTCACACAATATATATAGTCAAGTCCTTTCCAGGCAAACATTCTCTGAAGATGCCAGCCTGACAATGCAGGTGAAACGTCAGGAAGAAACTCTGCTAGAACATGGTCACATAGCCCGAAAAACCCACAAAAAACTATGATACAAATTAATCTCACCTTATTTTCTTTTTATTTTTTTTTCACTAGCCAGTTTGCAAAAAGGCCCCTAAAGATGTTTCATTACATCGAGACATTTAGGTTTGATCCACACATTAAGAAAAGGCATATGATGCAGTTCCACTTTAGAACACAGGTAAGTGAGACAAATGAATAAATAGTTATCCTATCATCTTTACCAGTAGGGAGATTATTTTAGGGGAAATTGGTTTAGGTAAAGGTAAAGGTATTCCCTATAGACAAGGTTGTCAAGTCATGTCTGACCACAAGGGGCAATGCTCATCTCTGTTACTAGGCTGAAGAGCCAGCGTTGTCAGAGGCTACTCTGTGATCATGTGGCCAGCATGATTGCACAGAATGCTGTTTACCTTCCCACTGAAGTGGTACCTATTTATCTACGGTACTTGCATTTGCATGCTTTTGAACTACTAGGTTGGCAGAAGCTGGGACTAGTGATGGGAGCTCCCCCCATCATGCAGCATCCTTTACCTCATCATCCTTAGCCTAGATTTCTATGTGTTTGTGTTTTGGAATCTTTTAAATGTGCTCTTTAATATGGCACAGACATATGAAACATTTATTTCTCTCACTTGCATTCTGTACTAATAGAGTCCTCACAGGATCATATAATTTGATGTTCAGAATATATAAACCAACTCTTAGTTCTACCACAGTATGAAGAGATACTGTAAATTTAGCACTGAATAGCAAGAATATTCTATACTTACTGAATAGTAATAGACAAGTACTGAGCTGTTGAAGGTGAATTGATTTTAAGACATTTATTCTTTGTATTCTTATAGTAAAATCTTCACGAAATCACCATAAAATTAGATAAGCAAACCATAAAGTATATATATTTTGGAATCAACAAGGCCATGACCTACTGTATATACTCACACGTAAGTCGATCTCATGCATAAATTGAGAACAGAATTAGAGGTCAAAATTAAGGATTTTTATATGACCCATGGATAAGTTGAGAGTAAAACTTAGGGACATGTAACAAGGGCAAAGCAAAGGAAAATGATGCCAGAGAACTTACAAAATTCCGGCAGCATAAATATTTGGGTTCACCCTAAAGGCTTGATGGATGAGGAAGGAACTATGACAAATGGTGGCTGTGCAATGTGTGGAGAAGGCGACCAGGTGTGCATGGGGTTAAAATGTAAAGCCCAGACTGAAAAGTAAAGTATTAATATCTATCAAAAAGTAACCACACCCTTCTCTGAGAGTGTTGAAAGGCAACAGCTTACTCCATCCTGAGAGAACCTAAAAGAAGCAACAATTCTATCTACTCTCTCGGCGCTTTTTTGATGGGAAGTGCCAAATTGCTGCTGCTACCACCATTTTCATACCCAGGCCAAAAAGGCCATAAGTGGCAACTCGGATAGTTCCTTTTTAGATAAGCTTACTTATATTGACCAGTGGATTAAGATCATCCAGGCTTTTCGGTTTGAATTTTTTACTAAATTTCTAGACTTATATATGAGTATATACAGTATCTGAAGAAGATCCTCAAAATGTACAATTATCTATTTCAAGAATGTTTAAATGTGCCCATGTCATACGCGGATTTGAGCATACGCTCAAACCTGTGTAGAGCCGCACGGGGCGGCGCGTCCCATTCAAATGAATGGGGCACGCGCCCATTTGAGTGAATGGGGCTTGAGCATACACATTTTTTGGGTTACGGGGTGTGTGTGTGTGTCTGGAACAGATCACCCACCTAAACCAAGAGCGCACTGTACTGTATGCTCTTAATATAAAAAAGTTCCTCCTCCCCCATCCTGAATTCTGGGCATACCCGCAAGAAGACTGAATTTAAGAATATAGTAGTAAAAAAAAACATCTTGAGGCTTTGTACAGTATGGTGAAAAAATAAACTAATTCACCTTGAATTAATCTACAACAGTTACATGAGAAACAAAACAATGTGGATTTCAAGCTAGGAAGGAAGCTGCTTTAAGCATATAGAAAGCCAACCAATGTTTAAATACAGTCAGAGCTGAGTGTATTTCTAGTTTTTGCTTGCTCTGGAAAGTACATTTCACAAGTCAATTTCAGCAATATGCATGAGCAACTAAAAGTTAAAATCCAAAAGATCTATGACGCTGACTAGTTTTAAATTAGAAACAGGAGACAGATGGAAATGAGAGAAACAGTAATTAGGTATTGTTGGAAGGAATAATTTTAATTAGACATTGGGCTGGATTGAGGAAGTGGTGCATGGTATGCTACTACTATAGGGCTTTTTGTGTTCCCTTCTTGGTTCAGCGTGTAATCCTAAAGGCTGATGACCTGGGGTAAAAATCTTGTAACACAGTGCAGTGGACTGCCAATATAGTGGGGAGTTGGTGGAAACTGTGCCCCCTTATGCGAGAATGGAAGACATTTTCTGCTAGCAAAAGGAACGTTGGCATCCAATCCATGATTTGGATTTATCAGCTGTGTCGAACAGGCTGAAAGAATGTTTTTATTTTGCTTTTACTTTCTTCAGAGGTGGAACTCTGACCAGGGTGACAGTTCACCTAGTTCACCTGTAGAAAAAATAGCTGGCAGTTGCATCTTTCTTACATTAGGTTGGACCTTGCTATATTGTCTAATTTGGTGTGACTACTTTTTCAGCACAGAAAAGAGATTTAACAAATACTGTTTATAAAAGCTGATGTGGCTGAATTGCCGAACTTTTCTTTCCTCATCTCCTACTAGAAGCGAATACACTGGATAAAGATTTAGCAGTTCAGCTATTAAAAAAAAAAAAATACCACAGAGCAAATCCACTTCTCTATATCCTCTATATTATCCGCTATACTATTGTGACATACCAAAAAATGTTGGGGAGTAGCAGTAAAGGTTCTATCATTAGCTGAAAGTGGAGCTATGATGCCATGGAATCTTCACAGAATCAATTATAGATTTGGAAGAGACCACAAGGGTATGTTTGCCATAACTGTCTCCCACAAAACCAGAATGGGGTAGTCTGACATCCTGCTCCTTCCTGGACTCGCAAGAGGAAACTACTGGTGATTACAAGCCCCAGCGGCATTTGTGGCTGGAAGTCCTGCCCCTTCCTCCGGCCAGAAGCCTCCCTGATTGGTTGGGAGGCCAGGAGGGAGCGGGATGTCTAGTTGTGCTTTTTGCTGATTGAGGCAGTGGCAGCAGGTCGGAGGAGGAGGCCCAAAGAAGGAGGAGGATGTAGGCTGGAGGATGAGGTGGGATAGGTCCGGATGAGACACCCCAAACTTGTGAATGTACCGGCCAAAACTGGGATATAGCAACCTTACACAGGGGCCATCCAGTCCAATTCCCTGCCATGCAAGAATGCACAATCATAGCATTCCCAATAGTTGGCCATCCAGCCTCTGTTTAGGGAGCATATTCTGCTACTGAACAGCTCTTACTGGCAGGAAGTTCTTCCTAATGTTTAGGTGGACTGTCTTCTCCTTTAGTTTCAATCCATTGTTCCGGGTCCTAGTCTCTGGAGCAGCAGAAAACAAGCTTGCTCCATCCTCAACATGACATCCCTTCAAATATCTGAACAGGGATATCATATCTTAAACCTTTTCTTTTCTAGGATAAACCAGCTCCCTAAGACTCTCCTCATAGAGCGTGGTTTCCAGAACTTTCACCATTTTAGTCGCCCTCCTCTGGATATGCTCCATGTTCTCAAAAAGCTTCTTTTTTTGAATTGTGGTGCCCAGAACTGGACATGGTATTCCAGATGAGGCCTGACCAAAGCTGAATAGACAGGTACTATTAATTTCCTTAGTCCAGACAATATACTCATATTGATGCAGTCTAGAATTGTACTGGCTTTTTTAGCTGCCGCATCACACTGTTGACTCACGTTCAATTTGTGGTCTACTAGGTCACCTAGATCACTTTCACGTGTACTATTGTCAAGCCAGGTGTCCCCCATTCTATATCTATGCATTTCATTTTTCTTCCTAAGTTCAAAACCTTATATTTCTCCATGTTTAAATTCATTTAATTAGTTTTGTTCCAGCTTTCTAATCTATTAAGGTCAATTTGAATTTTGATAATCTCCTCTGGGCAATTACCTACTCCTACTAATTTGGTGTCATCTGCAAATTTAATAAGCATGCCCTCTATTCCTTCATCCAAGTCATTGATAACAATGTTGAATAGCACTGGGCCCAGGACAGAACCTTGTGACACTCTCCTAGTCACTTCTTCTCTCCAGGATGAAGAGCACTCTCTGGGTTTGACCCATTACAAATCCATCTAACAGTAGCATTGTCTAGCCCACATTTTACTAGCTTGTTTGCAAGAATATTGTGGAGGACCTTGTCAAAGGCCTTACTGAAATCAAGATATGCTACATCCACAGCATTCTCTTCAGCTACCAAGCTGGTAATTGTATCACAAAGAAAAAAAAAAGAGAGAGATAAGATTAGCCTGGCATGATTTGTTTCTGGGAAACCCATGTAGACTTTTGGTTATTTTGACATTCCCTTCTAAATGTTTACAGACTCTCTGTTTAATGATCTGCTCTTGTATCTTTTCTGATACTGATGTCAAGCTAACTGGGTGGTAATTGTTTTGGTCCCCCCCCCCCCCCGCCTTTTGAAGATAGGGACAGCATTTGACCTCCTTCAGTCTGCTGGGATGTTTCCTGTTCTCCAAGAATTTTCAAAGATTATTGACAGTGGCTCTGAGATTACTTCTTCTAATTCCTTTAATACTTTTGGATGTAGTTCATTTGGTCCTAGAGAGTTGAACTTATTAAGATTAACCAGGTATTCCTGTACTATCTCTTTACTTATTCTGAGCTGCATTTTCCTACATTTCCTCTGCTCCATTTTCCTCAGGTTGAGCACCCTTTTCCTTCTGTGAGAAGACTGGGCAAAGAAGTTGAGTAGTTCTGCCTTCTCTCTGTTCCCTGTTAGCATTATACTATCTTCTCCATGAAATGTCCCTACCATTTCCTCCTCCTTCTGCTAACATAAGCAAAAAAGCCCTTCTTATTCCTCTTAACCTCTCTAGCAAGCCTAAGCTCATTCTGCACTTTGCCTTTTCTGATGTTCCACTACACATGCTAGTTATTTGTTTGAAGTCCTCTTCGGTGATTTCACCCCTTTTCCATTTCTTATACATGTCAAATATTCAAATGTTCTCACTTCTGAGAGAAATGAACCTGTTAACAACAGAATACTCATCATCAGGTTTTTGTATTGAAGTGCAAAGCAACTTGGTTTGGATTAACACCTGACACAGTAAATACGACAAGAAGGAGCTGGGTAGATAACAGATGTGAAAACTGGAAACTTAAAAGCTGTTTAGGAAGTTATTCCAGGAAGCAGACAACGGCTCCGATCCAGAACACATTACTTAGGAGTCATTACTGAAGCCACAAGCATACACTCCAGGTGATCAGTTGAATGTTCTGGATCATGCTTAAATCCATTATTTGATTAATGTGTTAAAAAAGAAGACTAGCAACCTTTAGGATTAAAAGAAGTGTAAATAAAAGCATTCTTCAGAACTACTGTTTCCCCAAACAACTTTCTTTAATTCTTTTCTGTTTAATAGTCAACAACAGCCAGCTATACATGCAAAATGAATGCATGCACAATGACTGAATTAGAAAGTACTGAAAGGGTGAGAGTGTCATCTCATAAACCATAGCGGTTTCCCTCATCTTGAACACTGTGAACAAGGCTGGTCACCCCATCTTAAAACAGACATACAGGAGGAAAAATAGGATGATCCAGAGACGCATGATGAAAATGATAAGAGAAATGGAGAGACTTCTGTGAAAAGAGATTGAAAAGATTAGAATCAACTGATTTAGACATAATAAAAGTAAATTTGCCATAAATTATATGTTAATTACTTCTGATGAGTGCAATGATTCTTGTCTTCTTGTACAAATATTAGAAAAATCAAACAATGAAACTTTATATGCAATCCACTAATTTCCTCTAAAACTTTAGTATTTCATTTCATTGCAACTTGCCACATAGTAGATCTCTGAATGGAGAGTTGGCAATTATAAAATGAAGAAATATATAATAGCAAAATAGAAAAATTACCTAATGTTTATAAATTTTCAAAGTTTCATATAGAAAACCCACTGGTGACTTTTTGGGGAAAGGATTCCTACACAGCTTTTGTGTTATCCTTACTGATAGTCTTTTATTGGTCTAATCAAGCGATTCACAAACTTTAGTCCTCCAGATGTTTTGGACACCAGTTCCCAGAATTCCTGACTGTTGGCCAAGATGGCTGAGGGTTCTGGAAGCTGAAGTCCAAAATACCTAGAGGAACAAAGTTTTGGAATCACTGGTCTAACTGCTTTTGCCAAACCACCATATTCTGTATAGCTGGTAAGAGAATCAGATGAACTGAACAGGCCTTGTTTGGCTCTTCTATCTGTTTAGAGAGTATGAACGTTCACCAAAAATATATTATTGTCAAGAACTGCTTTATCTCCCAGGAGTTCAGTAAATAGGTCTTCTGTATTGCAAACAGTAAAATTTTATTCAAAGGTATTAGCAGGAAAACACCTGCAGACAGAAGTACCATCGTCCACAAACACGGATATAACATTAATAATGTCCTACCCCAAAGTGCTGGGGGCTTCATCTTAATTTGTTTACTAATGAAAACATACCAACCCTTTTTTCCATATCACCCTCATTTGCCCTGCTCCCAATACTATCCTGGTCTCATCTCTACTTTCTGTTTCCCACCACCTGATTTTGAGAAATTTCCTCCCTGACATATCTGCATCAGGAAAAGGGGCATCCCTTTGAACCACCACAAATTATTTTCACTAGTATTATGCCTCCCATCATTCTCACCATATCCCAATGTATTATTTACATTCATATACTTCTTCTGCATAGCTAAAACTCTGTAACACCCAGCTAAACATGCTTATATATCACAATAACCATGTTATGACAGAATACGCCAGATTCTGACAATTATTAAACATTCAGCCTTAAAAACAATCAACATTTAGTCTCCATGTTTCCCACTTTTTCCTTTCTTCCTGAGATGTTTTCACAAATTAAAAAACAGTATTCCAAATTCTATCTGGAACTGAACCATTATCTTCAATTCTACAGGGACAAATTTTAAACTGGGATAGATTCAACTCATTAATATAACTGCAAGAGTGGTGGGGGTGAAAACTTCAGATGCCTTATGGGGAATAACAGGATAGGTAGAAGCCTTTCAACACAAATAAATTCTAGTGGCAATATGACATACAACAGACTAATATTTTGTAGCATTGATCCAACTCTTCTGTCATACTGCCTGAAATGCTGTGTGCACAGGCAGCATGTAAAGGGGACACATGGTCTTCGATGTCTGTACTCTAATGCACAGAGCATGGGAAATAAGCAAGATGAACGATAACTCCTAGTACAACAAAGCAAATATGATATAATAGGCATCACTGAAACCTGGTGGGATGAGTCTCATGATTAGAATGTAGAAATGGAGGGGTATAACCTTTTTAAGAGAAATAGGCCAAACAGGAAAGGAGGAGGAACAGCATTATATGTCAGGGATATTTACATCAGTGAAGAGATCCAGGACATCAATACTGGAAGCCAGGTGGAGAGCGTCTGGATAAAATTAAAGGGGAGGGAAACAACAGGGATGTTATTGTGGGAATCTACTACAGACTCCCCAAGTCAGATGGAGGAATTGGATGATGCCTTTCTAGAACAGATGACCACACACTCAGAAAGGAGAGATGTAGTCGTGATGGGTGACTTCAACTATCCTGATATTTGTTGGGAGTCAAACTCAGCCAAATCCTCAAAGTCTAGCAAATTCCTCACTTGCCTCGAAGACAATTTTTTCATTGTCCAAAAGGTGGAAGAGGAAACAAGGAGGTCAGCTATTTTAGATCTTATTTTAACCAACAGGGAGGACTTGGTTAATGCGATGTAAGTGGTGGGATCATTAGGTGGAAGTGACCATGTTCTCCTGGAATTTGTTATACAGTGGAAAGGAGAAGCCAGGCATAGTCAGACACGCATTCTAGACTTTAGGAGAGCTGCTCTCCGAAAGTACTGGGGGTAAGTCTGTGGTCAGGAATACTAAAAGAGTTCAGGATAGATGGGAGTTTCTCAAAAGGGAGATACTGAAGGCACAATTTAAAACAGTTCCAATGAGGAAGAAAAATGGGAGGTGTCTCTAAAAACCAGGATGGATGATTAAGGAACTTTCAACTGAGCTACTCTATAGTAAAACTGTCAAAAACTGTAGAGATGTGATACCTTCCTCTGACCCACTCACTGCAGCTGGCCTCAGGAGAAGAATGTGAAAGGGGCTAGGCACCTTGTTATCATGATACTACCCCCTCACTGTCAGTAGGAGAAAGTAAAACTAGAGCTCTGCTGGGGCCTGGTTATAGTTTTATGTTCCCCATCATTAGGTTTTTTTCCTCTCTTCAACCTACCACTCACCTTCAATAGTCCTTCCCAATTCAGTTCCATTCTTCCATAGTCTTTATTTGTTGGTTTGTAGTCATTTTATGAAGCAGGAACATATTCCTTATTCTTTATCACCTTACCAACCCCACTAACCCCACGTTGGCCATAGATTTTTAGGTTAGGTTTGAGTTTCTCTGCAATCTGTATTGTTTTTAAGAACATTTAATTTTGTATCTGTACTATCTGTTAGACACAGACATAGTAAACCTCACAGAGGCAGCCATAATACATTAAAAAAAAAGAAACTCCTGAAATACCTAGTCAGTGGGTAGCATGGAAAGTAGACTTTCCAAATGACAATTTGGATTAGAGTCTAAATTGCGTTGGATTAGCTCCAAATCAGTCTGAACCTGAATCCAATCACCAAATTGCTATGGAAGCAGTATCAGAAACAGGGATGTCTTGCATAGTTCTGCTATGTGGACCACACAGAATTTCATAGAATCATAGTTGGAAGAGATCCCAAGGGCCAGCCAGTCCAATCCCCTGCCATGCAGGAACTCACAATCAAAGTATCCCTGACAGATGGCCATCCAGTCTCTGCTTAAAGACCTCCAAAGGAGACTCTACCACACTCCGAGGGAGTGCATTCCACTGTCGAACATTTCTTACTGTTAGGAAGTTCCTCCTAATATTAAGGCGGAATCTCTTTTCCTGTAACTTGTATCCATTGTTCCATGTTCGTCTCTGGAACAGCAGAAAAGAAGCTTGCTCCCTCCTCAATGTGACACGCCTTCAAATACTTATAGAGGATTATCATATCAGCCCTTAACTGTCTTTTCCAGGCTAAACACACCCAGCTCCCTAAGTCTTTCCTCATAAGGCATGGTTTCCAGGCCGGGGGCCCTCCTTTGAACATGATCCAGCTTGTCAACATCTTTTTTGAATTGTGAAGCTCAGAACTGGACATAGTATTCCAAGTGAAGCATAACCAAAGCAGAATAGAGTGGCACTATTACTTCCCTTGATCTAGATACTATACTTTTATTGATGTAGCCTAAAATTGCATTGGACTTTTTAGTTGCCACATCACACTGTTGACTTATGTCCAACATGTGGACTCCTAGACCCCTTTTACATGTAGTCTTGTTAAGCCAGGTGCTCCCCCCCCCCCCATTCTATATCTATAGCATTTCATTTTTCCACTCTAAGTTTCTCTGTAATTAAAATTCATTTTTTTGGTTTTGGCCCAGCTTTCTAACCTATTAAGGTCATTTTGAATTCTGATCGTGTCCTCTGGGGTATTAGCTACTCCTCATAATTTGGTTTCATCTGCAAATTTGATAAGCATGCCCTCTATTCCTTCATTCAAGTCATTGATAAAGATGTTGAATAGCACCGGGCCCGTGACAGAACCTTGTGGCACCCCACTAGACACTTCTTTCCATGCTGAAGAGGAGCCATTGTTAAGCACTGTTTGGATTTGGCCTTGGATCACATACTCTGATTAATGTGCCTACAAGCAAAAGCCTTCCAAGTTTTTTGTGAGGTTTTCGGGCTATGTGGCCAGGTTCTAGAAGAGTTTCTTCCTGATGTTTCGCCAGCAACCGTGGCTGGCATCCTCAGAGAATGCTTGCCTGGAAAAGAGTTGGGTTCCTTCCTATCTTTCTTCTAGTGAAAGATATCACCCAAAGTTTGATTCAGAATCTCTTTAATGTGAAACATGAGCTGTTCCACAAGAAAAGGGCTCTCTGGTATGGTTCAGGAATATATGATTGGGTCTTTAGGCTGGCTGCTGAGGGATATCCCTCATACATTCTTAGAAGGCTCTAGTTTGTTGCTGGAAACTGAAAGTTCAGGAAACTGTGGAGCTCGGCAGATGGGAAGCTCCACGCCACCTGTCTTTGCCCTGAGTTGGTCACTGACACGCTGCAAAAAAGAAGCTGCCTAAGTGGCTTTTTTTTTTTGCAGCGCCACAAACAAGAAAGGGCTCCGCCATGACGCCACTTCTTGCCAGCGATATCTGGATGCTGCATGGCGCTTGTGTCATCATGGCAGCCCCCGTGTGGACAGGAGGCTGCCATGATGGCACTGCCATTATGTGCTAGGGTTCAGGAGCGTGCGGTTGCTGCGCACTCCCAAACCCTAATTTTGGCTCAAGGACGGCGCTTTTCGCCTGTCTGTACCGGGGCCTGTGCCGTGGAGTGTGCTGTGTAGGATCTGTCCTGCCTGTGTCTCTTTCTTTCTGTAAAGATTGTTGCTGGCTAGGCATGCAAAATGTAGAACCTTCTTCTTATCACTTCCATGGTCAGGCACAAACACTGATTTCCTCCCTATGCAATGAGCTAATGGATGATATTCATATAAGAATGTGTCAAGTCCAGCGACTCCTTCAGTTCAAAAATCCTGGTTTCAATAGTACAACTTAGAAAACCTTTGTTCAGCAACCAGAGATGTCACAGAATCATAGAATCACAGAGTTGGAAGAGACCACAAGGGCCATCCAGTCCTGCCATTCAGAAACTCTCAGTCAAAGCATCCCCAACAGATGGCCATCCAGCCTCTGCTTAAAGACCTCCAAAGAGGGAGACTCCACTACACTCCGAGGGAGTGTGTTCCACTGTTGAACAGCCCTTACTGTCAGAAAGTTCTTCCTAATGTTGAGGTGGAATCTTTTTTCCTGTAGCTTGCATCCATTGCTCCGAGTCCTAGTCTCAGGAGCAGCAGAAAACAAGTCAGCGTCTGTTGTCAGAACTAAACAGCAAGTGCTAGCAAAGCATAATTAAAGCACATGCTATTTCAGACCATTGACAGGCTTTCTTATTTGTTACAAAAGCAAATCAACCTTATTCTTTTCCGTTCCCATAACAACACCTTCTTATTTCTTCTGCCTGTATTCCAGAAAAATGATCTTGGGTAGTCTCGATCCAAGCACTACTCCCTTCCTTCTGCTCTTTCATCACAAAGGAATGTGATCAACAATCCCTAGCAATAAACACCCTACTGCATGTCCCATCATTTCACCTCAGTATGGTATAACACATTATTCCTAATTACATCCTACAAAATAACTATCCCATTCTAGATTAACATTTAACCATGGTAGGCAGCTCCTGACATAGTGTGGTTATGCCTTCTCTGTTGCCTATTCTCATTTCCCTACACAGCAAATGGCTCCCTGCCAGCCACGATGAATATTTAGCCCTTGTCTCTGTGAGGTATGCACATGCTTCATGTGTAGACAAAAAAAATACTCATGAGCAGTCTCTGTACATCTGTTTTAAAGGGATCAACACAAATATCTGTGTACAGGAATTCCTGTAGGCTTCCAGTTGCTGAATTCTTGCTATCTAAACCATGACAGTTACCATATATACTCATGTATAAGTCAGCCTCATGTATAAGTCGACGGCAGTTTTTGGATCCAAAATCATGGATTTTGATATGACCCATGGATACGTCAAGGGTCAAACACTGGAGGATGTTACAAAAGATCTAAAGGGGGAAACAAAGCACCACTTCCCTCCCTATATCTAACTCTCTGGACATCTCCCAAGCATCAGTCTCAACATGGAAAAGGGGAAACAAACCTCGGCACACACACACACACTCTTTCCGTTACAAAAAAGGAGGACAGACCCCACTCTTTCTCTGCCTTTCATCCCAGGACTCCCAAGGCTCATAGCTTGCAAAAAACAAGGACAGACCCCACTCTTTCGCTGTCTTTCATCCCAGGACTCCTAAGGATCAGGGCTTGCAAAAAAGGAGGACAGACCCCACTCTTTTTCTGCCTTTCATCCCAGGACTCCCAAGGATCAGGGCTTGCAAAAAAGGACAGACCCCACTCTTTCTCAGCTTTCCACCCCAAGGACTCCCAAGGATCAGGGATTGGGAAAAAAGGAGGACAGATCCCACTCTTTCTCTGCTCTCCACCCCAAGGACTCCCAAGGATCAGGGATTGGAAAAAAGGAGGACAGACCCCACTCTTTCTCTGCTCTCCACCTCAAGGACCCCCAAGGATCCGGGCTTGCAAAAAAGGAGGACATACCCCACTCTTTCTCTGCTGCAGTAAAGGCATTTAACCACTGTGCCACCAGGGCTCCTACAGACCCACTCTTTCTCTGCTCTCCACCCCAAGGACCCCCAAGGATCAGGGCTTACAAAAAAGGAGGACAGACCTTTCTCTCTCTTTGCCTTTCAACCTCAGGATTTCCAGGCAAAATGGGGGGACAAGCCAGGGCATACAATGTGTTTGTGTCCTTTGACTCAGCAGCAGCTTGTTAGCTCTGGCTGTGCGGAAAGGCTGAGAGGGACAACAAAGACATACACAGAGAGGGAGAGAGGGAGAGCACGTCGGGGCTTCAAACAGTGAGCCGTTACAAGGCTACAGAGGAAGGTGGGCACTTATTATTTCAGGAAATTTATAAGCATAAACTCATTGCCCCATCTATAAGTCGACCCATGATTTTGAAGTCCATTTTGGGGCATAAATTTTTCAACTTATAGTCGAGTATATATGGTAATACAGAGAAGAGTGCTGTAGCATGATCAAGCATATAAAACAACAAGCCTTGCTGAAGTATCAACATGGCTTCTACAAAGTTAACATAGCTTTACCTCTCTAAACCTTTAGAGATAACTGAGAATGTCAATGAGAATGTATTGATAAAGATGACCCAGGAGGTGTATATTTGGATATTCAAAGCCACAATCGAAGCTCTCAATTAAAAGCAGAAAAGAACATGGACAGGAGAGTAGAAATAAATGGGCAAATCAAATGAAGAGAAGTGGTGCTCCCCAAGGATTTGTTTTGTGTGTGTGTGTGTGTGTAATCGTTGCCTTTTAAGCTTGTTCATAAATGATCTGGATATATAAGCAATTAGTGGGGTGATCAAGTGAGACATCAAATTACTCAGGTGATAACAGAGAAAAATGGAATCGCAAAAAGATCTGGGTGGATGGTAACGGACTGGGTGGATGGTAATGAATTGACAAACATTTTTTAAAATTCTTGACTTCACACAAACACTGCCAGTGTCTGAACTAGTAGTGATTAGTGGGACAGAGATCTTGAGGTTGGAGTGATCAGATTAAATAATTAACCCAGTGTGAGGTAGTGGTGAAAAAGGCCAGTTCCGTGCCAATGTTCATTAGAAAAGTGAGAAGAAATCAGGAATTATGTGCTTTCTTTTAGTGCCAATATTTCACCAATGGAAAAACAGAGAAACACCCTACTGTGACTTCAGGATCAGTATTACAAATCTATCTGTAATTGGGAATAAAGTTGGAATTATCTCAGAACCAACATAGTGTAGTGGTTTGAGTGTTGGACTATGACTTTGGAGATGAGGTTTTGAAACCATGCTCAGCCCTGGAAACCCACTGGGTCACCTTGGACAAATCACACTTTCTCGTCCTCAGAGGAAGGCAAAGGCAAACTTCCTCTGAACAAATCTTGCGAAGAAATTCCATGATAGGTTTGCCTCAGGGTCGCCATAAGTCAGAAACAACTTGAAGGCACACAACAACAACAAAAAATCTCAGAGACTGAATGTGGTATAGTTGTTTGGATCTAGGACTCTAGGAGATCAGCCATAGAAACTCACTGGGAGTCTTTGGGTAAGTGATATACAGTAGAGACTCAGTGGAAGGCAACAGCAACGAATCTTGCAGAAAAAAATCCTGTGATACAGCTTAGGATTGCCATAAATTGGAAATAATTTGAAGACACAAAACAACAATAAGGGCAGGATAAAATCTTACAAAATTGATTATTTGTTTTTCAGCCACTTGAATCTGTGAAGAGACTAGAATCTTGTCTCACAACTGCTAAGAATCCTTAGGAGATTGCCTTATACTTGGTACCTATATTCTTTGTTTCTTCTTCTTTTCAAGGTTTCTTGGGGGTCGGGGTGAGGGAGGGGGCTTGTAACCACTACCTTGGTTTTCCAGCATTATGGAACCTATTCTCATTCCTATTTAATATTAATATTGCCCTCACAACTTTCTCTAGTTCTTCAGAGCAATTCAAAGCTGGTAACTAGCCAATTGAAAAAACTGCAGAAGATGTGACACTTTGAAATGAGAGTGTGTGGTTTTCCATCCTAAGCTCTTGCAGAGTTCATACTTTCTTTAAGAGTTCATTCTTGGACATGAAAATCAGTTATTTATATCCAAACAAAAACCAATAAAACCAACCAAATACAAGCATCCTGCCAGACTAAATATATTTAGATTTTTCTTGCAGAGTAACTCATTCTTGTGCTTTGTAGAATAACCAAGCTTGAGTAATTTTATAGCTTGAGATTTTGTACTAAAATTTCTACTAAGACCAAAGACTGATTCAAAGTAAAAAAAAAATTATATACTTACTCATCTAATTCTTCTTCATCTGTTTTTGCTGTGTCAGCATAGAGGTATTTGCTCATGTCCACGGGCTGAATATTCTTTCTTTTTGCTGGCAGAGGAGGAAAGTCTTTCATGGGTTCTACCATCTCAGGTTCAGGATCTGGCTCATCAAAAGGGTTTACATACTCAACAGCTTCTTCCTCTTTAAAGGGGTTGTATTCATCATCATCATCATCATCGTCGTCATAGAAGGGTTCTTCTAGTTTTGAAGATGAAGTCTTCTTTATAACTGGTTCTACAGAAAGCAACATAAAAGGTTTGCATTTTAATTCATACGTCATTTGCATTATAGCACAAAGACCAATACTAGTAAACAAATTTAGTACAATGCCAAATGTTTATCATCAATAAAAATTATTAGCACAATAAGGTCAGCATCAAAAGGTGTCCTAGGCTAATATAACTTTATAAATAGTTAGGTTAGCTGAACTAATGTCAAGACCTAAGTAACTAGTGCAAGTGCAGAGAAACCTACTCAGAATTTTTTCCAGCACAAGAAGAACAATTTCACAGAATCAACTATACAGGACTATGCATTAGTGACAGTTATACAGATTCAACATGGATGAAACCCAAGGACCACAATAAGAAGCAATCAATTTAAATGGCAAGCAGATAGAGATCAGTTTTCCTTCTTTTCAATTCCTAACTTTGTGCAAAGAAAAACAGGTAGACTACAGTTTCATATTGACCTTTTAATTGCAGTGCATAAGTATTCAAAGCCAGCATCATGGGATAGTACTGGTCACTATACAGAATCAGTTACACACAGAAAGAAGAATAGTATCACCATCATTTAAAGGTGTCCATAATTTTTCTGCTATATTGTTAAAAAGTGAAATGACTAATGTTTGAAAGTAAAAGCTGAATACTAAGCAACCAACCAAAATGCAGCCATATACATACAGTACATGCTTGACAACTACAGTGGGCCCTCCTTATCCACAGATTTTTTTTGAGCACGGATTCAAACATCCACAGTTTGAAAATATTTCAAACTGCAGAAGTTTTGCGGCACCTTAAAAATCAATACTTTATATAGCTTTTATAGGTTATAGCCCACCTATAGTATGCAAAGCCTATGCTATAATACAATTTGCTAATCTTTAATATGTTACAATACTCTTTGGCTGCACCCACACTGCAGAAATAATCCACAATGACACCACTTTAACTGTCATGGCTCAATGGTATGAATTCTGGGAAGCGATGTTTTATAGAATCATAGAGTTGGAAGAGACCACAAGGGCCATCCGGTCCAATCCCCTGCCATGCAGGAATTCACAATCAAAACGCCCCCAACAGACTGCCATCTCAGTCTCTGTTTAAAAATCTCCAAAGGAGCAGACTCCACCACACTCTGAGGGAGTGTGTTCCACTGTCGAACAGCCCTTATTGTCAGGAAGTTCCTCCTAATGTTGAGGTGGAATCTCTTTTCCTGTAACTTGATCCATTGTTCTGGGTCCTGTTCTCTGGAGCAGCAGAAAACAAGCTTGCTTCAGCCTCAATGTAACATCCTTTCAAATATTTAAGCAGGGCTATCATATGACCTCTTAACGTTCTCTTCTCCAGGTCAAACTTCTCCCTAAGTCTCTCCTCATAGGGTATGTTTCCAGACCCTTCACCATTGTTGTGGCACCAGAGCTCTCTGACAGTGAAAGCTAAGTACATCACAAAACTGCAATTCCCAGAATTACACAGCATTCAGCAATGGTAGATAAAATGGTGTCAACCTGGATTATTTATGTAATGTGTATAAAGCCTTTGTTGTTGAAAAGAATTTGTATATTTGTGAGTCACAGTATCCATGATGTGTGATGATTTTAATGTTCATGCTGGTTCTGGTCCTAATGAAAGGGAGAATGCCTTTGGTTTCGGCTGCAATCAGGTTGTTGCTGTGTGCCATCAATTCATTTCTGACTTATGGAGGCCCGCAGGTGAACTTGTCACAGAGTTTTATGGGGCTGGGAGTGTGTGGCTCACAGTCACCCAGTGGGTTTCCATGCCAAGCAGTGAATTAAACCTTTATCTCCAGAGTTGTAATTTAATGCTTGAACCACTACACTATGCTGGTTCTCAAAGTTTTTATACTTGACCATTTTTCTTTGGATATATTGAACTAAGAAGGCAGAAGGTTATTTATGTTACTGTCCTGACTTCAACTGATGGGTCTTCATGGCAGTCCCCCCCCCCCCCCCCCCAAATAATTCTAATATATACTTAACATTCCTTAGTAGTAAAGCAGATAGTGTTACTGATTACATCTTCTGTTCTTTAAAGTTATTGTCCTGTAAGTTGAGCTATAACATTTTATATTGACTGGATACTGGATTTGGCCACAACGGGAAAATCCTAACCAAGATACAAGTAAGGATTGTGACTTAACTCTTTGAGGTTTCTACTGCCAATAAAGTTGAAAACCATCCTGTTCAGAGAAGCCTTCCCAGGCATTGCATAATTGTCGCTTACTATTTGATATTCTTTTGGTGCCTGTTTATCGAACCATTTCCTGTATTGCTATGTACTGTATATGTATTATCCTACTTGAGAGTATGTATTTTCCCTGGAAGAAGATTAACCATCCATTATGAAGCCAAGCCCTCCCTCCAGTCCATCTGCCTTGGTCCAGGCCTCAGAGGCAGAGAGTAACTGCTGGACCTCATCCCCTTTCCCTCCACCACTCTCTTCTCCTTTTGTGTCATGTCTTTTTAGATTGTAAGCCCGAGGGCAGGGAACTGTCTAATTAAAAAGATTGTATGTACAGCGCTGTGTAAATTTACAGCGCTTCATAAATAAAGGTTAATAATAATAATAATAAGGGAAAATATTTTCTTTCATGATAATTGGCTGAATTTTAACTACATAGCACATAAAGGTTTTTTCCCCCCAGATGTCACATTATGGAGACTTCTTGAGAAATTCAATGGTCTTGGCCCAAATAAGAGGCATGGGGCTTCACAAGAGACAGAAACACTCTTGATTCCAAGAGAAGTTACTTTACTGCTGATAATTGAATTTCAATTTTACTGTCCTTTGTCTAAAATATGGCCAAGAAGGGAGTGGCCTCTGCTATACTGAGATTCTCCTAAACCATAAGAACAACAGCAGAGACAATATCAATACAAAATATAGGCCTGTGACTCCACGCTGTCACTTTTTCTTCCTCCATCTTCTGATGAAGAAACCAGAAGAACTTTGACATCTTGAATTATGTGTTCTATGCATTTTAACTGGTATCCACTTTGTGGATTCTGGTTTACTAGATTGGCCAGAAAGTGATCATTTATCTATTCTTTTGTATATCTGTATATTAGTTCCTCAGCCGTTGCTTCACCTATTGATTTGGCTAAGGGAAAGGAACAATACCTTGCGGAAAATTTTTAAAGTTGTCTCCTTCTATTTAAAACGAGCCCAGAATCATCTGAACAGCTCTTAATTTTTGGACACATGCCAAAACGTTGTCAAAGAATATTAAATTACAGTAGATTATTACTATTTATGCAATCCTAAGGCCATTTTTAACTAGAATGGTCCATCAGCCTAGAATAGCCTCTGGCAAAATGGAATGGTATTATAGTTAATGTAGGCAGGCAAGAAGGTTTCGACTCAGAGGCAGAAGGAGTGAAGACAGAGGGAGGAAATATTGTACACAGAGGATTAATGGTACACTCAGAAGCAGGAGGAGTGAAGATCAGAGATAGGAGCATTGGCAACCTAATATATGCAGATGACATAATACTACTGGAAGAAACAAAGAGTTGAAAGAATTACTGAAGAAGGTCAAGGAGGAAAGTGCCATGGTTGGATTAATACTGAAGATTAGAAAACAAAAGTAATGACCATGGAAAGTCTACATCAGGGGTAGGCAACCTTTTTGAGCCGGGGGCCTGGTTGCTGTCCCTCAGACAACTGGGGGGCCGAAGCCAAAAAAGAAATAATTAAATATTTTTTAAAAAAAATTTAAATAAATAAATAAACCGGGACAAATGTAGGACAACATTTTCAAATGGTGGACACTTTTTTTAAAAAAAAGGAGGACACGCAAAAAAAATTGCTGATTTTTTAAAAAAAATCTTAATATAAATGCATGTTTCTGAGGCGTCTATAGCAAATTGCCCCCCTTGCCCCTGCGCGTGAGAGGCCAAAGGCCCCGGCAGCAATCAGCGGCAGGTCCGGGCTGGGGCCGGTCCCAAGGCCTTGCTGGGCCGCATCCGGCCCGCGGGCCGCAGGTTGCCTACCCCTGGTCTACATCAATTCACCCTAGATGAGACCATTGAAACAATTAAAGAGTTCCCATATTTTGGTCCAAATACTGATCAGAATGGAGACTACAATCAGGAAATCAGAATATGACTAGGATTGGGAAGGGCAGCTATTAAGTTTACCACACAGGCTCCTGGCACAGAACAAGAACGGTCCAAAAGGAGCCGGGAAGGAAACGGAACAAGTGGGGGACAAAATTTTACTGCACATAGGAAGTCCCTCACTCGTTCCATTTCCTTCCCTTCCATTCCGAATCCATCCCAGAGGAGGCAATTTTTGAGAACTTTTCTAAGCAGTTCTCAAAAATCGTGTCCTCTGAGACGGATTGGGAACAGAAGGGAAAGGAACGGAATGGAATGGGGACTTCTGTGTGCAGCAAAATGTGTCTCCCACTCATTCCCCACTCGTTCCCAGCCCCTTTTGGACCGTTCTTGTTATGTGCCTGGAACTCCTGTGTGATAAACTTATATGAAAGAAAAGGACAGGATCTTGAAGTGAAAAGGCATAACTCTGAACATTAAAATGAGAATAGCCCTAGCTGTTTTATTCCTCAACATAATGTACAAATGTGAGAGTTGAGCAGTGAAAAAAGCAGACAAAACTCATTTGGGATGTGGTAGAAAATTGCCATCCTTGATTATGCCACCTTAGTAGTGGACTAAGCTCCTGATGAGGATATGATTCCATCAGAGGTCTTCAAGAAAAATAAACTAGTCCACCATATAAAATACTTATGACCAAACAGTAAATAATTACACAGCTATATGTTATACTGTGATAGTAACACAACTCTATAAACATAACTATAGTACATCTAGTGAACAGGTCAGTGATGCTACTGCCAATAAAAGAAATGCAAACACACAAAAATACACAATCCCACAATCACCTTATTCATCTACACATCTTAATTCAACCATATTTCAAACATTAAAACATGACAGGGTTAACCAATCTTGACAATCATCAAGGTAAAGATTAGCAAGGATAGAAGACTAATGGAGGAAATTCGTACAATAAAAGGAGTCCCATAAGGTTCCCTGTTAGCATGTTTAATTTTAATTTTAATAATATTGTAACTATGTAAAATTGCCTGTATAATTTTCCACTTTTAGTAGGAAAAAGTAAAAGGGCAATCCTAATATGCCTAAATATCTGCAGGCATATTTTGATGAAATAAATTCAGCTACAAAAGATCAAATTAACAAATTAACATACACAGAAGTCAACTCATGCTATTTTGAAATGTTTCTACTCTGGGGTGGCAGATTGGTAATTCCTGTATTGAAGGAGCTTCTAGGTAAAGTAATTCCCCAAATACAATATGCATTGAGAAATGAAAGATTAGGAATAACAATGTCAATGACCTGGAGGTTTGTCAAAACAGGTTTCTGGGGTACTTATTGGCAGTAGCTCTGAGGACCCAGTTGTGTTCAGAGTAAAATGTGATATCTGCAAAAGCTAGGACTCAGAAGGCAGCCCTTTTGTACTATAAGAGGATCTTGGATATGTCAGAGGATGGCCTCCTTAACCTGTATTTGTGTAACAATAAAAGAAAGGTAGCTGGGATAAGTTATGGCAAGATTTATTAACATGTAAAACCTTTTCAACAGACATTTGATTTTTATTATACCTGAGTTAAAAGCAAACTGCGGAATTAGATTTACAAATTGGATAATAATCAAGTTGTGTTGTTGTGTGCCTTCAAGTCGTTTCCGACTTTTGGCAACTCTAAAGAGAACCCATTATAGAATTTTCTAGGGCTGAATGTGTGTGACTCTCATGTAAGAGTTCAATATTTTACAAACACTTACCTTTGCCCCTATGAGAAATACATTTACTGAATTATGTTTCCAAACTATGCCAACATCATCATTTGGATGGCAGATATAGAAAGATTCCAAGAAAACTTAAAGCTCTGCATCTGCGGTATGGGAGACTTACAGGATATTTCACACTATTTATTGCCAGTTATATCAAAATCCCAAGGAGAGATTCTTGAGACAGATTTTGTTTCCTTTACAGGGTAAGAGCTCTTGTGTGAAAATATATTGGTTATTGTCAGGCTGTGACCCATTTGTCATATAGGCTGCATCCACACTGCAGAAATAAGGCAGTTTGATACCACTTTAACAGCCATGGCTCAGTGCTGTGGAGTTCTGGGAAGTGTAGTTGGTTGGGGCACCAGAGTGGAATTCTGGGAAACTATACTTCCTAGAATTTCATAGCACTGAGCCATGGCTGTTAGTGGTGTAAAATTGCATTATTTCTGCAGTGCAGATGTACAGAACAACCTTATTTGTTAAGGCTGATTAAAGTATTTGTGCTCTCTTGATGAAAGTTATTTCTTTATGCTATACGGGGACTTGTTAATTTTACTTTTTATATGTATATACTTTATGTATGACAAGTGTACATACCTTCTTTTATCACATATATAATAACTTTTAGTCAAATACAATAAATGAATATGCCTATGCTTAAAAGAATTTGCAGATATTCTGTTTCAAGAACCTTCCTGGGCTCTGGAAAACCTGACCCACATTCAGTATCCTTTATCTGTCTGTCTATGTCTATGTATCTCTCATCCATCTGTAGCTAGAATTCTAGATACAAAGTATGGTGCTCCCAGACAAAGATTCCATTGTCCTGTTTATATATATATGACAAAATGGAGCTTATAATTGATATGGAATGTAGTCTACGCAATCAATCATCAAACAAATAAGCTATGCATAGATGCTGGAAATAGTTACATTTACTATTTCAGAAAGTGTGTTTAAGAGTGTGGCAAGACCACAGGATTAAATGTTAGAATCTGAAAGGTGAAATGAGGACATAAAAGTGATGATTTAAAAAATAATAATTGAGTATGAAGTAGGAAACGTGTGTTCATAAAGAAAGATATTTGTGTACTTAGCAAATAAATCACTTACAATAACAGTACTTATATTGTCCTTTGAACATTCAAAGGCCTTTACAAACATTATCTAATTAATCTAAATCCTTCTGTCAAATATAGTTACAGCAGAAATTTGGGATGGATTACTAATGCAGAGCAAAGCTAAAAAGGAAACACCACTGTGGCTTGAACTACTAGTAGTTAAGTCTCTCTTTAACAGATTACAGATTAACAAATGTTTAGTTTGAGAAAATGGTTATTTATATAAAAAACCAACTGCAAGACTGCAGTTTCATACAATGACAATAGAATTCTTCTGCTTCTTCCCCAGCTAGGTTAACTATGTTTTCGCAGGTCATAGTCCACACAAAACATCACTACCCATATTCAATACTAATGATAGACTGCTGCATATGTTAAGCACAGATGGGTAAATGAATTCCATGTAATCACACATGCTAAAGAGTTAGTGTTTGTATGCATGAATTTCAGAGTTCAACAGCAGAGAAAATAACACAAATTTAATGTAATTAATATGTGTTCAAATCTGCTGACAGATCTAGAAAGAAAGTTAAAGAAAAGTGTACGACCTGAACATGTTAAAGATGCTTTTCAACAATGAACCACCAGTATGAGAGTCCCCAAAATAGGGATAATAGGTGAATGTGCTGGTCTATGACCGCAATGAAGATTCTGTTCTGTTTTAGGTGGGGACTTAAAGGCCTTACATATTATTAAGCCTAATAGACCATGACCCAGAAGAATTCTGGATTGAAACCAGTGACATTGTCAGAGAGGAAAGCAAAAACAAAACAAAACAAAAACCCACCACTATCTGTAGCCAAAATGAAAGAGAATCTCAATGGATGACAGATGAAACTCTTCAAGTAGATAAGGACTGACAAGAAGCAAGAGTTAAAGGTATCAGAAATAAAGAGTCAGAATCCTGAATGCAACTATTCAATTACTTGTACACAGGGACAAGGAGAACTATTATAATAATTCATGCAGAGAAATTAGGAAGTGACAATAAACCACAATATCTGAGAAATCAAAGGGAGATTTAAATCAAGGTTAGAGATTCATACAAACAGAAGCAAATCTTGTATTAACTAAAATATGCCAACAAATAAGGAAAACTAAGTGATGACCAACAGACTGAAAATGATCAAGATATATCCCAATACACAATAAAGAAGATACAAAATAATGAAGCCATTATAGGACTGTATCATCATCACCGTATCATGATTAAAATGAAAAATAAAGAAAAGTGGTATATTAAAACAGAATTGAATTGTTACAATATTAAAATAGATTGCTTATATACCAAACTATTTTTTATTTTATTTTAAGGCAAAGCAAAACAGTGCAACAAAGAGGACTTAGAACTCCTCCACACACACACTCCCCAATCTTTCTCCTGGAGATGCATAGGGGCGGGTTGCAAGGAGGCCTTTCCCTCTGCACACGCTCAGAGGCACACTTTCCCCAGCTACATTGTGCCTTCACTCGTCCCAGAACACTTAAGGCGGAGAGCCTTTTTTTTTCCTCAGAGGAAGACTGGGATTTTTGGTCTTTTTGTTGTAAAGGGCCCTAGTGAAGGACAGGCACCAGTGAGAAAAACTGCCTCTAAAAAACTACAAAATCCCAGGATGCCGTAGCATTGGGTCAGGGCAGTTAAAGTGGTGTTAAATGGCATTAACTCTGTAGCATGTAGCAAAGTAGTGGTTCTCCAACTTTGATTCTCCAGATGTTTGGGGCTTCAGCTCCTGGGCATCTGCCATACTGCCTGGAGTTTGGAAGTTACTGGAGGGCAAGGACTGGAGAAAATAGCATTCTTGAAGTACTACCTATCCATTTGAAAGTATTCAAGGGTCTCTGCTGCCACACTGCAGAATTAATGCAATTTTTTAAAATAATTAAGTATTTTTGTTTTATAACAGCAATACAAAACAATTACCGTAATACATAAGTAACAAAAAGCCTTGGAGGACTATATGTAAACTTGCATAACAGCTATCTTTTGCGGGGTAATAGCAGTAACAAAGTCCTAAAGACATCACTCAGATTCGCTAATTGATGAAGTTGGGATCCAAGTATCTTTCCAAAGAATAGTTTGATGAGTAGGGGTCCGATAGCAAATGAGTTGATGTTGATGTAATCCTCAAAAAAGGTATGTGGTTTCTTTTGTCCATTAAAATTTATTGCTTATTAAAAGAATAAAAATAGAGTTTAAAAGTTAAAATTGTTTGAAACACTTAAAATGATACAGCACCACAAACTAGTCCTTTAAAAACATTCTGTTTTAAAAGCCTGCCTGCATAAGAAGGATTTAACATGCTGGCGGAAAGACAACAAGGAAGGGGCCATTCTCATTCCCCTGACAATGGAGTTCCAGAATCTAGTGGCAACTGAGAAGGCCCTCTCACGTCCCCACCAACTGTGTTTGTGATGGTGGTGGAACTGAGAGAAGAGCCTCTCCAGAGGATCTCAGGTTCCAGGCCAGCTCATACAAGAAGATACAGTCTGCCAAATAGCCTGGGTCTAAGACATAGGGCTTTATAGGTCATAACCAACACTTTGAATTGTGCCCAGAAACAAACTGACAGCCTGTGGAGCTGTTTCAACAGGGGCATGGTGTGGTCTCTGTAACTTACCCCTGTTAACAATATGGCTGCAGCTCTTTGGACCAGCTTCAGTTTCCAAACACTTTTCAAAGGCAGCCCCAAGTAGAGTGTATTACAGCAGTCCAAATGGGATGTAACCAAGGCATGTACCACTGAGGCTAGATGCGGCATTTCAAGGAATGGGCACAGTTGCTGCAAAAGCTTTAAATGTGCAAGAGCACTCCTGTCACTTCAGAGCCCTGGGCCTCCAGATTCAGAGCAGAGTCCAAGAGTACCCCCAAACTGTGAACCTGCGTCTTCAGGGGGAGTGTAATCCCATCTAACACAGGCTGGATCCCTATTCCCTGATCTGCCTTCTGAATTACCAGGAGCACCTCTGTCTTGTCTGGATTAAGTTTCAACTTGTTTGCCCTCATCCAGTCCATTACTGATGACAGACATTGGTTTAGGATCAGGAAGCCTCCTTGGATTGGAGTGGAAATGAATAATAAAGTTTGATGTCATCTATATATTGATGGCATTGCACCCCAAAACTCCAGACGACTCCCCTAGCAGTTTCATGTATATGTTAAATAGCACAGGGGACAACACAGAACCCTGAGGGACTCCATAGGCCAATGGCCAGGGGGTCAAGAAGGAGTACCCTAGCACCACCGTATGGATTCGCTCCTCCAGGAAAGAACAGAGCTACTGTAAAACAGTACCTCCAAGTCCCATCCCAGACAGGCGGCCCAGAAGGATACCATGGTTACTGGTATCAAAAGAATTAACAGCAGAATTAAGAATGACACACTCCCCCTATCCAGTTCCTCGTATAGGTCATCCACCAAGGCGACTAAGGCTGTGTCTGTTCCATATCCAGGCCTGAAACCAGACTGAAATGGATCTATATAATCTGTTTCATTCAGAATATGAAGTGGAAACTGTATGCAGAACACTTGAGAGAAATGAATCACCAAGACAAGATGGCATACCAATAGAGCTGCTTCAATCTACAGAGACAGAATCTACACTTTTGTTGTAGTTCTAACTAAAATCTATCAACAAATATAGGAGTCAGAAAATTGGCCAACAGATTGGAAACATTCAATGTACATTCCAATCCCCCAAAAAGGGGATACCAAGGATTACAGCAACCACAGGGTCATTGCATTAATTTTCTATGCCAGCAAAATGGTGCTCAAAGTTTCCAACAAAGATTTTTACCATATATGTAAAGAGAAATGCCAGATTGGGTTCAGGAAAGGCAAAGGCAAACATACTGCAAACATATTTTGGATAATATGTAGTGGTCCACAAATTGTGACCTTTCAGAGATTTTGGACTTCAGCTCCCAGAAGCCTCAGCCATGTTGGCTAATAATCTGGGATTCTGGGAGCTGAAATCCAAAATCTCTTAAGGAGCACAGTTTGGGGACCACTGGATAATAGAGTGCACCAAATAATTTCAGAAGAAAATCACTCTGTGCTTTATAGATTATAGCAAAGCCTTTGATTGTGTAAATCATGAAAAACTGTGAATCACTCTTAAAGAAATCACATCACCCAGTGGTCCTGATGTATAAGCTGTCCTCAGGACAAGCTGCTACGATCAGAACAGAATCTGGAAAAAAGGAATGGGTTCAGGCAAGGCTGCATTTCATCACCCTAGCTATTTAACTTGTCTGCCAACAAGTAAAGCAGGATTAGACTTGGAGGAAGGAGGCTTGAAAATTGGAGGAAGGGTCATCAACAATTTATCAGATGATATCATACTACTAGCAGATAATAACCAAGATTTGGAATGATTACTGATAAAAATTAAGGAAGAAAGTGGAAAGCAGGTTTACAGCTGAACCAATAATTATCACGTGATGATTTACATAATTTAAAGCAGGCCATGAAAACAATGAAATAGTTCAAAATTCCCCATACTTTGGCTCAGCCATTAATCAGAATGGAGAATGCAGTCAAGAAGACTAGGCCTTGGAACAGCAGCTATGAAGAAACTAGACAGATCCTGAACTGTAAGAATAGATAACTGAATTGAATAGGATCATCCATGCCATTGTATTTCCCATTTCTATGTATGGTTGTGAAAGCTGGACAGTGAATAAAGTCCATAGGAAGAAAAACAACTCATCTGAATTGTGGTGCTGAAAAAGTGTTCTACGAATACTGTGGACTGCTAGAAAGACAAATAAATGGATCCTAGAACAAATCAATGCTGAAATCTCCCTCGAAATGAGATGACAAAACTGAGACTGTTGTACTTTGGACATATCATCTGATGACATGATTCTCTGGAAATGACAATAGTGCTTGTTAAGGTAAAAGACAGCAGATAAAAGAGGAAAACTGAATTACAGTGGGAGCCAGTGCAACATGTATTTTGTGCATTTGATTGGCCCAATAAAGGTATCATTGTTGTGAATTTTGGATGCAGTTTTAGATGCATCTTCCATGACTTTAGGTTTGTTCTGCAGTCCTTGGTGAAGAAGTCTGTCAAGCATTCTAAATGTCCAGGTAAACCAGACTACTAATTCACTCTTATCAACATACTTATTGGGGATCTCTAAGCTTGTCGCTAAAATGTTAGTGTGGCTGAACTTACCTGTGCAGAATACATGTTAATTCTTCTTCAGCAAAACACAAATCTCTACACTGCCATGAATTATACTTCTAAGAAATTTACACGGAAGAGATGTTAACCTGAATGTGTAATTTCCTGCATTCCTTTAAAAAATATTTGTGTTACACTGGCTCCTTTCCACTTCTCTCGATAATTAGTCACAAATTATACATGTTTGTTAAAAATATGCAATTTCTCATTAAAGTTATTAAGAATGCTCAAATGAATTATTAATTTTTAGTTAATCGGTCCAAAAACATAATACAGCAAGGCTCCAAATGTTGCCTCAGTATTCTGGACTCTCTTCTTAAAAAGTCATTTCTAGCATGAATGTCTATCAAACGTTTTCTGCAGTGGGACAAGTAATTTGTTCACCTTGTCTGACATAAAAACAAAAGCCAACAGATGAGCATGCTAGCCGTTGGGCTTAGCACATCCTTCCACCTGCTATCAGAGGGCCTCATAAACAAATGCAGGAAGCAGACATGCACAGGCTTGTCCCATTTCAGGCATCCCAGCATGGGACACTAAGGCTACTTTCTGCAATATGAAGCAAAGGCCAGAATGATATGAAGCAAATGGGAAGAGATAAGCTGATGTACAAAGAGGTCAGGAGGAGCAACTGAGGAAGAACCATCCAGGGTGCCTGCTCCCTGCTCCCATTGCCTCCTCCTTTTTCTGTGCCCTTATTGTGTCTGAGATGATAAAGTGCAGTTTTAAAAGGGAGGAGGGCAAGAAGAAGAATTGTGGGCCTGGAACTAATTCCCATTTTGGTAAATTATGGCCTAGCAAGTTCCGATTATTACATCTGAAAGAGATGAGCAGAAAAGGAAAGCCCAAAAAACTTTTGAGAAAAACAGCCAACGAAAGGTATTCAATGCCACAATATTCAATGCCACCCTAAGATAAGGAACAACAAAATATGCAAAACAAGTTCTATACCTTCCATATCAGGGTCTTCAAAAGGGTTTAGATCCATTCTGTCAGAATCTACAAATGGATTTGAACAGGAATTTGCTAAATCTTCATCCTCTTCATCCAGGAAATTAAGCTTGTTGATAAGTTCTGAGAAATCAAGGACACTACTTTTCAGTACAAAAACAGTTGGAACAGAACATGGAATGATCAATTTTAAAATTTAAAGAAATATTTTATTAACTGAAATATTAAAGTATCTCTGCAAAAAGTGAACCATCAGATCATATTTTATACTGAACTGTTAAGCTGATGTACATTGTAACACACTAATATTTCTAGCTCAGCAATATGAGCAGAATCAGGCACAGTTTCATTAAATAATACTTTATTAGCAGTTCTCCTCTACAATGGAATCTTCCCATCTGTGGGAGTTCAGTTCTGTCCCCAACCCTCCGCTGGCAGATGGGGCTGAAATGCAGATAAGTTGTGCATGTTATTCAATGCGTGCCAATGTGCGTGTGTCTGTGTCGGCATGCATTCACCACCACTGAATAATGTGGGGCATGACAATCTGCGTACAGTCAAATCCACAGATTGCGAGCATAATGATATGGAGGCCCACAATATAAAGAAACAATGACTTTCTGAAAACATCTCTGAAAACCTTTTTAAAAAACAACCAAAACTTTAAAAGGTTGGAAGTTGTATTATAGCGAAACATCAACATGCAACATACACGAATCCTCCAGGGCATCATAATGATGTTTTAAAATATCCTAGCAGCAAGTATTATATAAAAATCCGTAGTCTCTTAATGCTATTTTTTTCCATTAGTGTGTCTAGGCATGATAGGAAACCTATCAAATCCTCCCCACTCCCACGTTGTTAGACTACAACTCCCACTGTCTCTGAGCACTTGTCATACTAGTTGGGGCCACTGGGAGCTGGAATGGAATAATATTTGGAAGGTCACACTTTGCTTTACCCTGGAAGATGAAGATACATATATCATGAGGCCATCTGTTAGTTGAACTTAGAAGACTGCAATGGATGTCAAGCATAAAGATACAACTGACATTTGAACACAAACAGAAATCAAGAAGATGACAGCTCACAGTAAACTACAGACAATAAGAAACAGAAATGAAGGAGGAAAGCTCATAAACCTTCAGAGGAACTGGCTGATTTAGCTGAAAGCATATTTGCGTGCTTTATGCAGTCGTCTTGATCTTCATCTAAGCTGCTCAGAGCATTCAACTGGTTTACAAATTCTGTAAACAGAAGCCAGTCAACACAATTGTGAGGGAAGGTCATGAAAGGGGAAAGAAGTACAAAGCATGCTGTTATTAGAACAAGAGAAAATGGAAAGAAAGGAAGAAAGAAAGAACATGTGTTAATTTAGGAATACATTCTAGACTTAAAGAATCATCACAATTATACTTAATATATCTTACCTCCTATACAATGACTTTCCTGAATATTTTATGGTAAATAATTTTGTTTATTTGTATACATTCTTGACAAAAGTCTATTCAACTCATAACAATTCAAAGTTGATATTTTAATTAAGACGGCAGATGCAAAGCTATTCAATAATGTTATCTGATAAAACTTTTATCAGTGTGAAATTACTGGCATGGGGAAAGGAACATGTATCTGAATGATGCATCAATACTTTTAAAACACTTTAAAGGAGTGGTTATGATCTAGGCTTTGGTTCAGGCAAAAATAAGTTATATTGTCCTTGATCTTCACACAGATAATGTTCTTCTTAAAAAGTGGCAGAAGACAGTTACAGATGGCAAAATGCTAACAGGGGACAGAGAAAAGGCAGAATTACTCAACACTTTCTTTGCCTCAGTCTTATCAGAAAAGGAAAAGAGTGCTCAACACGAGGATAATGAAGCAGAGGACAGAATAGGGGAATTTCAACACAGAATAAGTAAAGAGATAGTACAGGAATATCTGGTTAATCTAAATGAATATAAATCTCCAGGACCAGATAAACTACTTCCAAGGGTATTAAAAGAACTGGCAAAAGTAATATCGGAGCCATTGGCAATAATCTTTCAGAACTCCTGGAGAACAGGAGAAGTCCCAGCAGACTGGAGGAGGGCAAATGTTGTCCCCATCTTCAAAAAGGGAAGAAAAGAGGATCCCAACAATTATCATCCAGTTAGTCTGACATCAATACCAGGAAAGATTCTAGAGCAGATCATTAAAAAGAGTCTGTGAACATCTAGAAAGCAATGCCATAATCACAAAAAGTCAACACGGGTTTCAGAGAAAGAAGTCATGCCAGACAAATCTAATCTCTTTCTTTGATAAAATTACCAGCTTGGAAGATGAAGGGAATGCTGTGGATATAGAATATCTTGAGTTCAGTAAGGCCTTTGACAAGGTTCCCCATGACATTCTTGCAAACAAGTTAGTGAAATGTGGGCTAGACAACATAACTGTTACATGGATTTGTAATTGGTTGACTGGCCAAACCCAAAGGGTGCTCAACAATGGCTCTTTTTCATCCTGGAAAGAAGTGACCAGTGGGGTCCCACAGGGGTCCGTCCTGGGCCCAGGGCTATTCAATATCTTTATCAATGACCTGGATGACAGAATTGGGAGCATACTTATCAAATTTGCAAATGACACCAAATTAGGAGGAGTAGCTATACCCCAGAGGACTCTGAGATTATATTTGCCATTTCTTTGAATACCCTTGGATGTAGTTCATCTGGTCCAGGAGACTTAAATTCATTTAGATTAACCTGCACTTCCTCTTTACTTATTCTGTGCTGCATTTCTCCTATTTCTCTGCTCCATTTTCCTCAGGTTGAGCAACCTTTTCCTTTTGTGAGAAGACTGAGGCAAAAAAGATGTTGAGTAATTCTGCCTTTTCCCTGTCTCCTGTTAGCATTTCTCCATCCTCTGTGCAGCAGCCCTACCATTTCCTTCTTCTTCCCTTTGCTACGATTATACCCCCCAAAACCTTTTTTATTGTTCCTAACCTCTCTAGCAAGCCTGAGTTCATTCTACACATTTGCTTTTCTGACTTTCCCCCTACACAGGCTAGCTATTTGTTTAAATTCCTCTTTAGTCATTTACCCTTATACATGTTCCATTTAAAACTTAGCTCAGCTGCAAGTTCTTTCATCATTAATCCTGGTTTTTGGAGACACCTCCCATTTTTCCTCCTATTTGGAACAGTTTGAAATTGTGCCTTCAGTATCTCACTTTTGAGAAACTCCCATCCGACCTGAACTGCCTTCTCTTTTAGTATTCCTGACCACAAGCTCTCTCCCAGTATTTCCCTGAGTTTACTGAAATCAGCTTTCCTTAAGTCTAGAATGCATATCTGACTATATTTGGCTTCTCCTTTCCACTGTATAACAAACTCCAGGAGGACATGATCACTCCCACCACTTGCACCCCCTAACCAGGTGAACCCTGTTGGTTAGGATTAGATCTAAAATAGCTGATCCTCTTGTTGCCTCTTCCACCTTTTGGACAATGAAAGTGAGGAACTTTCTAGACCTTAAAGGTTTGGCTGAATTTGACTTCCAGCTAATATCAGGATAGTTGAAGTCACCCATCATTACTACATCTCTCTTTTCTGAGTGAGTGGTCATCTGTTCTAGAAAGGCATCATCGAGTTCCTCAGTCTGACTTAGGGGATAAATGATATATTGAAATAGGTATCCTGGTGCTGAGCAATAACTATTTTAAGTTAAAACATTACTTCAAATATGTTCACTACCTGTGGTCCATTGTGTAACAGCCAAGGAACTATAGAGGTAATGAGAAGGGCTGACCAATACAATTTAAATCCTATAGGTTTTCTCAAAATGTTTTTGGAAGTGAATTCCACCTCCACTTTCCAAAAGGTAATGTGCCTGTACTAGATATGTGTTGTTCTGCAGCCATCTGGAACCCATTTGACAGAAGGACAGGTTGCTTACCTGTAACAGCATTTCTTTGAGTGGTCATCTGCGAATTCACATGAATGGGTTAATCTGCGCCTGTGCAGTAAAGTTTGGAAACTTCTAGAATCTCTGGGCAAACTTTAGATTGCAATGTTTTGGTGGTAGCTCTGCCCACCCTATATAAAGCCTGTATTGGTCCCGCTCTTTCTCAGTACCGAATAAGCCGTGCAAAAGTGATAGCAGAAGTTAGTCAATGAGCAGGACACTGAGGGGAGGATGGGTGGGATTTGTGTGAATTCGCAGATGACCACTCAAAGTAATACTGTTACAGGTAAGCAACCTGTCCTTCTTATTCGTGGTCTCTGTGAATCACACAAATGGGTTAGACTGACAGGCTTTGGTCAGTGGAAGAGGGAGTGTCATGACACCAATTGTAAAGTTCAAACAAGTTACATTTATTGAACAAAAATAAACTTATAAACCAAAGTGCATTTGGATCGTCACATTTATTTTGTGTCATATTTTTGTTTCAAGTAAAAAGGCACATAGGAACCAATGCATTTGTCAACAACAAACCAAACCATTAAGGTAGAATTGTCAATTCAGTCATGCAGTGCAAGTGCAGAAGGAGAAATTGAAACATCAACAACAATCAAGAACAATAGCATAGAAATCATATGCAGCAATATCAATGTAAGTGTATACAGAACCTGAAGTGCAAACACATTTCAATGTAAACCTGACAGTAACACTGCCCTCCCAAAAGCTGCATCCTGTCTGGGCCTGGTGTCCAGCCTGTAGTGCTTGATAAATGGCAATGGCTGGGACCAGACAGCAGCTCCAAAGGCACCCAGTCAGAAAAGCGGAGGATGCAGCTACTGCCCGAGTTGCATGGGCCCAAACCCGAGTAGGGAGAGATCTACCTGAAAGTTCATAGCAGAAGTGGATGGTACCGGACACCCATTTGGAATACCTCTGCACAGTCACAGGTAGTCCCCTTTTGGCCTCTGAGTAGCAGACAAACGGTCTCTCACAGTGCCTTGAACCCAAGGTCCTGTCCATATAAAAAGCCAGCACCCTGTGAATGTTCAAGGTGTGGAGCTGGAGCTCGGTATCAGTGGTTGGGTTCAGGGCGAAGATCGGCAAAACAATGTCATGATTCATGTGGAAGGCTGGCACCACCTTTGGAAGGAAGGTGATATCAGTACGGGGGACCACTTTGACCTTGTGGAACCAGAAGACACAGAGTTCGCTTGCATGATGAGCAGAGGTGATGGCCACAAGGAAAGCTGTTTTCTAGGTCAGCAATCTCAAGTCAGAAGTGACCATAGGCTCAAAACATTTATCTGACAAAAAGGAAAGCATAAGATCCAAGCTCCACGTCAGGGTCGGTACCAAGGATGGAGGATGCAGGTTGTTAAATCCTGAGGAATATCCTTACTAGAGGTGCTTGAAAAGGGAAAGCAAGAAATAACAAGCTGAGTCATGATCGAACACAAGGTCCAGATATTGTTGAAGAAGGTCATCATGAGATGAGGACTCCACGTCCACAATCGCAGCCTCATCAGCCTCGGTCCCGAGGCAGGTGTGATCACGATGGCGTGGGGAGACACGGACCCATAGGTCAGGCTCCTCCACTCTCTGAGCCCGATATGGAGGCAGAGATCAAGAAGAGGCTAATTCCTCAGGCTCAGAATCAGTGTCCAATTGGATGGCACGGGACACATCAATGGGCAGCATGCTCCCAGGAGCAGTTGGGCCCGATAATAAGACTTTGGGGTTGGTACCGACTGAAGCCAATGGAGCCTTGACTAACATCGAGGAGTCTTTCGGACCAGATCTCGTGTCTGGAGAGGCCAAACGAGCCCTTTTGTGGGAAGAATGTTCAGAGTGTTTGTCCTATCCAGAAGGAGAAGATTTCTCACCATAGGAAGACTTATCCTCTGAATGTTTGCGTTTGAAGGACCTTTTCTCCCCATCCTTCTCAGATCTCTCCTCCCCATCTTTATCAGATTTTTTCTTCCATCCTTGTTGGACCAAAATGAGTGATCCTTTGAGGATTTTTCCTTGGCCCTTTCCCCACTCATAGGTTTGGATTTTTCCTTACTGGAGGTGGAGAAAAAGGTCACAGCAGAGCCATGTGAGGCTGAAACAGAGGCAGAAGTGTAGGGGCCCTCAGCAGACAGTGCAGAAATGGGCCTAAGGGACTGTTCATATAGGGAAGACTTCAATTTAAGGTTTCTATGTTTTAGTGTCTGAGCCATCATCGACTTGCAAAACGAACAAGCACTGGGGATATGAGACTCCCCCAGGCACAACACATTAGTCGTGGCAGTCAGAGGTGGGGATTTTAGCCCAACACTTATCACAATGTTTGAAGGAAACCATTTTCCAAATTCAAACAAATCAAATCGACAAGAGATAGAATGGTCAAAAAACAGTCCAGAAGTCAACTAGATTTACAAACAACGTCCAATGGATGAGGCAAAGAATAGTCAAAGACAAGCCGTAGGTCAAAACACTATAGGTCAAAATCAAAAGCAAGAGACTCTATAGCTGAAGTTCCTTCAAGCTGCTAAGCATAGCGGAATAAGGGAACTGAGGAAGATTGGGACAGATAGGGACTTTATATAGAGTGGGCAGAGCTACCGCCAAAAAGTTACAATCTTAAATTTGCCCAGAGATTCTTGAAGTTTTTGAGCTTTACTGCGCAGGCACAGATTAACCCATTTGTGTGATTCGCAGAGACCACAAAAAAGAAATGAAGATTGATGAAAGCCTGGATGAAGAATCAGGGAGAACATCCACAAAAAACTGCAAAAAAATATGTGGGCTAGGAATGAGCATTCAGGACAACAAACAACATGAACTGCAGAAGCTCGTTAGATCAAGACCAACTCAACTTCTGTTGGCAGTGTACTTTATGAAGAAAGCAAAGTCATCCTTGCAAGGAACATAGTATCAAAATATATTGTACATCTGTGGCAATGCTACATAAAAAAGTTTGTGGAATATGTCATATTGTATTCGCTGAACATAATGTATGGCTCAGCATAGCATAGTACGTCCACATGGGGGCCTATGCTAGGCTAAGTCATATACCAACCCCAATTTTATCATACAGCCTCCGAAGCCTCCCAGACAGTTTTGTGGAGAGCAGGCAACTCTTTTTGTTGTTGCTAACTGTTTTTGAGCCAATCTTGACTCATGATGACCCTGTGAATGAGGCATCTCCAAGACCCCTTGTCCTCCACTGCTTTCCTAAGGTCCTGCAATTCCGGTCCATGAGTTCAGCAATCTGGCATGCCATTTACTTCTCTTTTTATTACCTTCTACCTTTCCTAGCATTGGTGTCTTTTCTAATGAATCATGATATGGCCAAAGTACATCAGCCT
Source organism: Sceloporus occidentalis (assembly GCA_023333645.1). NCBI lineage: Eukaryota > Metazoa > Chordata > Lepidosauria > Squamata > Phrynosomatidae > Sceloporus > Sceloporus occidentalis. The sequence continues at coordinate 7,812,838 of JALMGF010000004.1, read as the reverse complement.
CAGTTTTGTCATTTTGGCTTCCAGGAAGAGTTCAGGCTTGATCTGCTCTAGGACTCATTTGTCCTTTTGGCCATCCATGGTATCTCTCATAGCACTCTTCTCCAGCACCACATCTGAAATGGGTTGATTTTCTTCCTGTCCACTTTCTTCACTGTCCAACTCTCACATCCATGATGGTGATGGGGAATACAATGGCTTGTATGATCCTAACTTTAGTGCTCAGTTATATTTCTTTACACTTTGGGATCTTGTCTAGACCTTTGATAGATGCCCTTCCCATTCCTAGTCTTCTTATTTTTTGCTTGCAATCTCCATTCTGATCAAAATTTGATCCAAGGTATGAGAAATCTTTGATGGGTGCGCTTTATGCGGCTTGAGCATACGTTGCGCCCCGCGTGCCGCTGCACACGAGCCCCATTGTTTACAATGGGGCTTGAGCATAGGCGGAATTCGCCTTACGCGGAGGGATCCGGAGCAGATCCCCGCGTAAGGCGAGGACACACTGTATTTCAATTTCCTCTTTAGGTTGAATTTATGTAGATCCTCTGCGGTCATTAATTTTGTATTCCTTATGCTCAGCATTAAGCCTGCCTCTACAGAACTCAAACACCAATTAAAATGTAGAGATACACTGTGTCCATGGCTTCAGAGAGTTTTGTCTGCTCTCCACTGAACAAGAGAACAGACAAGCAGGGCATAGATATTTACTTATTTTGTTCTCACATTCGGATATTAAGTTTTTAAAATATTTTCTCCAAGATGGTTCAGATGGTGCTCTTGTGCATTTTCTATAATTTTTCACATTTAAAGACTCTTTCTATGAAAAATTCATTTGTGCAAGACAAGGGTTTTTTGTGTGCAAAAGCCATTTTTTGCCAAATCTATTTTATTTGTTTTGCAAAAAAGATCCAAAATCTAAACAAACAAACAAACACACCACCCAAACAGTTACACCTTTATAGGGTGTTTCAATTTTGTAGCGAAGAGGAGGGAGAGTCTGAAGAAATCACCTCCACTACATGGGAGGGAGTCAGCACATGGAAAAAAGTCTGTTGCCTGCTTGCTTGCTGCTCTGCATCTTTTTGGTGACTACCATCTGCTCCAAAAGCTTGCACTTCCTGCATAACCTGGTCCAAGGTACTGACTAACAAGCAAGAGGACCACCTGCCCTCTTGTGAGGGAATAAATTCTGGGCACCTACTATGGCAGGTTTGCTCTTGAAGGGGATAACTTCCCCTTCAGGGGAGCCGCTTTGGGGGTGGAGTGAGCCATCCCTAAACTGTGGAATGATCTGACAGAAGAGATTAGACAGCGGAATGCACTGTCTGAATGTAAAAGAGCATTAAAGATCAGTCTCTTCTGGCAGGATTATCCAGATGATTTTTAAATTGCAAATTTTAAATTTGGATTGTTTTAATATGTGTACATCTTATTTTTCCTTTTTAACTGATGTGTGTTTTAATGGATGTGTTTAACTGATGTTGTATGTTAATTGTTGTTGTCTCCTGCCTCAATCCATGAAGAGAGGTGAATAAGTCGTTGTATTAATACTGAACCAATGTCGGTTGTTAGTAATGGACTGGATGAGGCAAACAAGACAGACACAAGACAGATCAGGGAATAAATACCTGTTCTGGATGGCATTATACTTCCCTTGAATTCTCAGGGGCACAGCTTGGGTGTTCTTCTGGACTTAACTCTAAACCTGGATGCTCAAGTTTCAGAAGCAGCCGGTAGTGTGTTTGCACAGCTAAAACTAATGCACCAGCTGCACCCATTCCCTAGGAAGGCACATCTGGCTACAGCAACACATGCCTTGATCACATCCCATTCAAACTACTGTAATTGTACATAGGGCTGCCCTTGGAAACTGTTCAGAAATTTCAGTGAATCCAAAATGCTACAGCCAGAATGCTGACTGGGGCCAGTTACAGGAAGCATATAACTCCCTTGTTAAAACAGCTTTACTGGCTATTGGTTCATTTCTGGGCACAATTCAAAGTATTGGTCATGTCCTATAAAACCCTATGTGGCTTAGGTCCAGATAATTTGAAAGATGGTATTTTTCCACATGAACCCATCAGAGTTTTAAGATCTACAGGGGAAGACTTTCTCTCAAGTCACACCACCTTCACTGGGTGGTTTGTGGATCATTGGCTACAGTACAGGCATTTAACCACTGCACCACCAGGGCTCTTAGAGACTGGGTCATAAATATCCAGAATGGTGGGATCAAGGGATGGCATTTTTACTAACACTTTTCTAACAGCCTCCTTCAGGCAAACCTTGTCTTTTTTTTTTTAGCCATTCTATGCACCCATTCAGCCAGTCCCCCTCTGCCTTTTTTTAACAAATCAGGAAGGGCAAAGATCTAGAAGACATGTGCTCATGCTGTAAAGTTTTTAAATCAATTCCCTCTGGGAGCTGCTTTTGGCCCTACTCTGGGAGAAAGGCAGCACACAAATTAAATAAATAAATAAATAAAAAAGACACTCTTTCTCATCAGCAACTAAAAAAATAATATTGCATGAATGCATACCTGGCAGTCAGTAGTATAATTCCAGTAGGCAAGATTACATTATGAAAGTTGGCCATAGTCAGATTTGTAGGCATCTCTGCAGCCTTCCAAGAGTACCAGAAATGCCTGCTGTCTAAAACACTTGCCATATGCATGTCACAGGATGGTTTTTAACATTTCTTTATGTGTAATTTCAAATTGTGCAGTTCAAACACAAAATGTACTAACATAAATTATTATTCTGAAAAAAAAAAGTTTTAAAAATCATACCCTCTGTAAACAAGTTGGAAACAAAAGCAATTTTAACTATAACACTTTATGGAGAAGAGGAAGGAACAAACCGGTAATTTTTGCAGCCTTTTCTTCCTGGTTCACTCTGTTTTCTTCATCATCTTCATTATCTTCTTCAAAATCATCTAAATTTCCAATATCTGCTTGCTTCATACTCATCAGACTTGCCAGGCTTTGCATGTCTTCATCCCTAACAACATCAAAAAAAACCATGATGATATTGTCATTGTTGTTTGTCATTCAGCTACTTCAAATAAACTGTGAACACCACTAGTATCAATCATATTTTCTTGCCGCATAGCATTCAAGATTCCACTCATTGGAAGTGGCCAGATATATTAAATCTCTACTTTTATGTTAATTCAATGGCAATTTATTATCTCTGATTGGATTCACCCTAGTTTGCCCTCCACCCAAATAAACAAAGTACTGTAATTCTAATCACCAAGAGAGAAACCAATGTGCCAACGTTATTTACACCAACACAGATATCAGTTCTACTGGTGTACAGAGACAACCTGTAATGTATGATGCTAACAGAAGCCCCTTGCCTTTTTCATACCTAGAGAAATATGTAGAATACTGTAACACTAACATTTGTCCACTATGTATCTTCTGAATGTTTACAACAACTCCACAAGGTAAATTTATATTGTCATTTCATATTATGAGTTAAGAGGTTGGTTACCTCAGAACCAAGATGAAACGACACTAAACATTCCCAAATGAAGGCTCATTTTCTTAACCAACTATGCAACAGGAAACTATTGTGAGAATGAGATATTATAATGAACTCAAACAAAGTACAGTTTACCTGAGAATATTCTAAGGATCTGGTGCTGTAAACATACACATAATCACTTTTGTTGCAGCGTTAAAAAACAAAATAAAAGCAAAAGTCAAAAGTTGCACAAAGAACTTACGTTGCTTTTCCTTCCCTCAGAAAAATACATGATAAAGAGAACTGCAGGGTGGCAGATATAACTTTCTTAGACAAAGGCTTGAATTTCAACTTGACATCAGTCTGGGTAGGCATGGGACTGGCATATTGCTTCATGTTAATATTGCTCGTAGCAAGAGCTTTCCGGCGTCCAGAAGGAGATTCCTAAAACATGAAATCAACCACTATGAAGCAATATGGTTATATATGTAAGAAAGTATGTTACTATCATTATGTATTCATTATTTAATTAACACTCTGTCTTTCTTCCACGATCCTCAAAGTGGTCGTTTATTTAGTCACTGATAAAATGCAGGCCTTTAACAAGATGGTTTTCAAACCTCGCAACGTGTGTAATAACTTCTAACAGATCAGTTTACAGATGAACAAAAATTAATGTGGGGTAAATATTATTAGGAAATAAACTGATGATACAGGAACAGGCAAGGCTGCATATTATCATCCTATTTATTCAACCTGTATGCAGAAAATGTTGTATGCAGAGGATTACTGGTAGACTCAGAAACAGGAGTGAAGATCAGAGGTAGGAGGATTAACAACCTAAGATATGCAAACAATACAATACTGCTAGCAAAAACAAAAAATGACCTGGAACAATTACTGAAGAAGGTCATGGAGTAAAATGCCAAGGTAGGCTTAATGCTGAATATTAAGAAAACGAAAATAATGACTACAGAAGATCAATAGGAATTCATCTTACATAATGAGAAAATTGAAATAGTCACAGTGTTCCCATACCTTGGGGTTCAAATATTGATCAGAATGGAGATCACAATAAAAAAAATAGAAAAAGACCAGGACTGAGAAGAGCAGCTATGAAAGAACTGGACAAGATCCTAAAGTGCAAAGATATAACTCTGAACGTTAAAGTGAGGATAGTCCTAGCTATCATATTCCCTATCACCATGTATGGATGCAAGAGCAGGACAGTGAAGAAAGCTGACACAATGAACTCATTTGAGATGTGGTGCTGGAGAAGAGTGCTAAGGATTCCGTAGATGGCCAAAAAGACAAACAAATGGGTCCTAGAAAAGATCAAGCCCAAACTAGGATGACTAAATTGAGACTATTGTACTTTTTCCATATTATGAGAAGGTATGAATCAATATTAAAAAAAACAACAGGGAAGGTAGAAGGCAACAGAAAGAGAGGCATGCCAGATGGATGGACTCAAAGAGGCCACGGGCTTGAGCCTGCAGGACCTAAGCAGAGCAGTTGAGGACAGGGGGTCCTAGAGATGTCTCATCCACAGGGCTGCCATGAGTCGAAGTTGGCCCGAGGGCAGTTAACAACAACAAACAGGGTAACATACAAAATGAGGTAACAAAGAAGTGTCATATTTTTCACTTACTGTTTTCATAATACATCTTGCATTTGGATAAAGAACTGTAATATTTTAAAATTCATCACAATAGCAGATTAATATTGTTCTCATTTGTACATAGAAATTGAAGTTTCTGGCTCACACTTTTCCTTTAACAAATGTCAGGACTTCTGACCTTAATCTTCTTCACTGACTGACAGCAGCAACAAGAGCAAAGAAAACTCTAATTGTTTGTGATAGTTGCATCTGTTCAACTTGATTCAATATGAACTATTTGCATATCCTTAAGTATTCCTTCTGAGAGGGTCTAAATCCTTCTCAAGGGTTTGTTGCATTTTAATAATTAACTCATATTATCTACATGCAACAATGATCCTTGTTAATATTATTATGCATAATCTGACAGAAAAGAGTAGCACTCCTGTCCAAAAACCAAGGTATTCTTCATAGATTACATATTACATTCTGACATTCTACTTGGCAAAAAGTGTCAAGCACCTTCAGGAAAGGCTGCCTGAATGTTTTGATAGTGCTAATATACTTTACTCGAGGCAAATGATAACAGTGACATTATCATCCTAGTCAGACAATATTTAATAAATGGACCACAGACTGGGTAGGAGGCTTGGCCAGTTAGAATCGTCCTTGTTATGATTTCCCATGTTGCAAGGGGAGCATAACTCAATAGGCCTGAACAGTTTTTTATTTACAAGGCACACAGTATGATATGATGGTGTTCCGAAATAAAGGCCCATCAGGCTAATGTCTCAATCACTGTATATACCTCATTTTCCATAACACACCATGCTCAACTTAATAAACAGAAAAAAATACTATAATTATGTGGCATTAAATCAACTGCAAATCATGAAAGGTATCAAAATTTTAATTTAATATAATACACATCAGCAGGTCAGCTCACAATATTGAGCATCTATAATGTAAAATTATATTTCCCAAGGAGGTGTTAGAATCTTGTTAGTATTCTACCAGATAGTGTTTGTAGTGTAGTATAGTAGTTGGGGGATGATGGGGCTTTAGCTGCAGTAGAAGAGTAGATAGTGATGGTAGTGCATAGCAGGGCCAGGTGTCTTATCTAGTGGCCTTGAAGGCCTGGCTCTTCGAGCGCTCAGAGCTGGGAATGTGCTTTCACTTCTGTGGGAACCAGGAGGGGTTTCGCTTGGCGGGTTTCTGCTTGGGAGGGGATTTGGCTTTTGGGAATTCTGTTACTTTGTCTTTGGGAGGGTGTGGTCAGTCTCAGCTAAGAAGCTGAGTGAGGCACATGTCTGATTCTGGATCTATCAATAAAGTGCTGTTGATTGTATCAATCAAGCTGACTGGTTGATTGTCTGGGATTCTGGGTGCTAACTCTGACAGGAGGTCACTAAAAGACACAACTGTAAGATAACTTGATTAAAACATACACCAAAAATCTAAGGCATTCCAGACATCTTACCATGAAAAACAGAAAGGCGGGATACAGACGGGCAGGAGAAGACGTCTTGGAGGTGTATTTAGCTCAATGCGGAGCTTCCAGACCGCCCGCCCCGGGGACGTGCTTCAGGTGTTGGGGCTTCCACACGGGGGGCAGTGAAGACGCCTCACCTGGGTCCGTTTCGGACCCGTAGCTTCCATACCGCCGCCTCGGAGGACGCCGCAAAGAAAGGGGCAGCTTCCGCACGGGCGGCTCAAACCGCGGCTTTTTTTTTCTTTTGCCGGCTGGCGGATGCGCAGCTACAGCGCTAAGCAGCGGCGGCAGAAAGCCTATGTGCGCATTTAAAGCGCCCAAGCCCCTTTAAAACTTTTTTCCCCGCTCTGCCCAAGAACAAAGGTGGCAGAGGAGAACGTGGTGCCCATCCTGGCATCATGTGTCATTCTGCACAACATCTGTGAGACCAAGGGCAGGGTCCTGGATGAGGGCATGTGATATAGGCGCCGTTTTGTGCTGCCCACCCTGGGAGCAATCACGGCGGATGAAGAGGATGCCAAGAAGGATGCAGGGGAGGCTGTGAGGAATGCCCTGGCAGATTTTTTTCTGACAAGGAGAATCTGAAGGATGGCTCCTGTGCCATCATCTGTGATGTCAGAGTGCAATGTTCTGTAATACCATAAGCACATGAATAAATGTATCCCATTATCCACAGTTTGAGTCTGCCTATCATTCCTGGTCTGTGCTGTTTTGCCACGTGCCTGAGGGGGACACACACAAACACACACACACAAAAGGTCTCCTGGCGCCTGTTTTCCTGGGTGAAAAAGATACATCAGCTCCAACTGCCAATTGCCCCTTTGACAATGTATCAATCCCCCTCAAATTCAAGCTTTCCTAATGGCCCATTTGAATGTATCAATAGGGCACCCAGAGGGCATCTATTGGGGGAGAGATTCAAACTGCTCCTCTGAAAGCTATCATTGGCCTAGGACCACCTTGGCCTAACGGCCCTGAGCCACAGGTGCCCATATATACCCGTGCGCAACTGTGCAAGACCCCAGGACGGCGATCAACATGGCAGAGCCACGCAGGAGGGTCCCGATCCGCATGGCCTACTGGACCGATGAGGAGGTCGGGATCCTCCTGGACTCCCTGATGCCACAGGCAGCTGCGAGGAGGGTGATGGCCAGCACCAACAAGCCCAACCGGGGGCATTTTCTCGAGGCCTCTCGATCCCTCCGAAACCAAGGGTTTCAAAGAACGCTGCACCAATGTAGAGTGAAGTTTAAAACTCTCAAGGCAGCGTTCTTTGAAACCCTTGAAGATTTCGGAGAGGAGCCCCCGGTTGACAGGCGGCCACCATTCTTCTCGCGGCTGAAGGACCTGTGGATCAGGGGAGATCGGCCCAGACCGGAAGATCGCCGTCCTCCAGGTAAGTCAGAGCTCTTGCCATGCCCTGTCCTACCCTCCTTGACCCTTCCCTTGCCCTCCTCTCCTTCCTGCATGGTGCCAATGCCATCCCTCCTCTTCCCTTCTGCAGGCGTGCGGCCGAGGCGGAGGCGGAGGGAGGGAGGGCACCGTGCCAGGTCGCCCTCTCCACCATCCTCGGGGGACGAGGATGTCCCCGAGGGTGGGCCACAGCCGGGACCAGCTGCTGTGGCCCCTCCGCAGCCAGAGCAGGCTCCTCTGGCGGCAGGTAGGTCCCCAGGGTGAGGGGTGGGGGTTGCCTGACTGCAGCCCCCACGACACTTGTGCCCTCGTCTGCCATGCCAGCATGGTAACTTGGGCCTTTTCTTCCTCTTTTCCAGGGCTTGAAGTCCTTGCTGCTGTTGCTGCCGCCGAGGAGCCTGGCCCGAGCCGCCGCCTGCCAGGGGAGCCAGGGGACTTGGCCCTCGATGCCAGGACCCTGGATCGGGTCCTCCAAGCCCGGCAGCAAGGTAAGTGCAGAGGTGAACCCAGGGAAGGGAGCGGGGGCACCCAGAAACCCTGCCTGTGGGAGTGGGTGATGGGCTCCACAGGCTGACCCTAACCATCCTCTTTCTTTTCCCCCCACAGAGAACCGGATGGAGAGGAGGCTCTCTGCTATGGAGGCGGCGATCCAGAAGCTGGGGGAGAGAGTGGAGGCCATAGAGAGGAACCAGCTGGAGATCCTCCGCCGGCTGCCCGCCCCACCGCCTCCTCCCCCTCCCTGAAGCAGCTTCCCTCCCCTGCCCCCTCAGCCATCCCCCATTCACCACCACCCTTCACCCTCCCCCTTCCCTTTGTAAATAGTTGTAAATAAGATTTTTATTATTATTGTGAATAAAAAAGTTTATTTTTAAAAAAATTTGTGTGGTTTTTTTTTTCTTTTGCCGGCTGGTGGATGCGCAGCTGCGCAGCTACAGCGCTAAGCAGCGGCGGCAGAAAGCCTATGTGCGCATTTAAAGTGCCCAAGCCCCTTTAAAACTTTTTCCCTCGCCCTGCCCAAGAACAATGGTGGTCTCCTGCCAGCTGGTGATCAGCTGGTGTTGGCATCCTTGTCCTCTTGCACTTTGCCAGTGTCACCAGTATCATGGATGCCTCCTCTCCTTTGGTCCCCGTGCTCTTGCTGAATCTACAATGCGCAGCCACAGCTGTCGCCGCTGCCACCGCTGTCCCCCTGCCATCCCCCATCACCTCCCTTGTACATATGTAAATATTTACAGTTTTAGCGGTTTTTATTGTTAGGTGAAAATGGCACAGGAATGTGTGTAGGGGCTCACTTTAAAGTCCAAACTTTCAAAGCAGCGCATGCGTACATGTTGCTCTAGGGTTAGGGTTAGGGTTAGGGTTACGAGTCTTAAAATGCGCTGCAGCTGTGCTGCAGCTTCCACACCTGCATGGCAGTGGACGCTGCAATTAAAGCCTGACTGCAAACTGCGCATGTTCCAAGACCCCAACTCATTATGCGACGCAGCAGACACGGAGCTTTTAAATGGGCAACTTAAATTAGCGGCGTAGCAATTCTGGCGTACCGGTGCAGCAGCTCTCATGGCTTCTTCCACTTCTCGATATGTGTCAGCATTCAGGTAGGACTGCTCCAGTTTCTGCAAAATGTTTGGCTGGGACCATATAGCTATGAGGTCAGCCGTCTCCGCATGAGACCAAGACGTCCCCCTGCCTTTTTTCGGGGTGCTGGTGGATGGCTGTGCCATCCTGCCTGGTGGCAAAGGGGAGCCGCCGCACAGCTGTGCCAGGAGCAGCCGAACTGTGCCCGTTCCCAGGTGAAAATGGCGCAGGAATGTGTGTAGGGGGTCACTTTAAATTCCAAACTTTCCCTTATCACTTTCTACAACCAAAACATCCGCCGGCAAAACTTACAACTTCCCGCGGTTCCAGCAACGCATGCGCACATGGAGCTCTAGGGTTAGGGTTACGAGCCTTAAAATGCGCCGCAGCTGTGCCGCAGCGTCCACAGCTGCATGGCAGCGGACGCTGCAATTAAAGCTTGACTGCAAACCACGCATGTCCCGGACCCCGACCCAATATGCGACGCAGCTGACACGGAGCTTTTAAACAGGCAACTTATATTTGCGGCGTAGCAATTCTGACGTACCGGTGCAGCTGCTTACAGACGCAGCTGCGCACGTACGCCGCAAATCAAAAAGAAGCGGAGAAAAGCAGCACCTTTTTAATGCCGCCTCTTCCCGCTTGGGGCATGCGGGCGGCGCGTTCATGGCGGCATTCAGGTAAGGGCCGTCTGAAGGCTCTACCTTCATGACGTCATGAATACACCCCTTTTTGCCCGTCTGTATCCCGCCAAAGAGACCTTCCTGTCACCAGAGCCCCATGTGAGTCAAGAAAAGACAGCCTTAGTCCCATGGAAACTTGCTGGATGGACACATGCTTGGGATCAGAAGTGCTTTGGATTTTGGATTTTTTTTTTGGGGGGGGGGTGTTGTAAAACCTGTATTTGCACATAGGTAGATATTGAGATATCTTGGAGATGAGACCCAAGTCTAAACACAAAATTCATTTATGTTTCATATATACTTTATACACATAGCCTGAAAATAATTTTATACAATATTTTGAATAATTTTGTGCATTAAACAAAGTTTGTTTACACTGAGTCATCAGAAAGCAAAGATGTCACTATCTCAGCTACCCATGAAAAAAAGTTTTGGATTTTGGAGCATTTTGGATTTCAGAATTCTGGATAAGAGAGACTCAGCCTGTAGCAATGTATTCCTGGGCGTCCTGAGTATTTAATAAACATCAAGCCTCTGCTTAAGATACAGAAAAGTGTTTAGTGCTCTTTGAGATAAGAGAGGCAGAGCTCGTGGATGACCATCTCTACACCTGAGACATTTTTGTCTATTAGGGACTGGCTGTTTCTGTGCTGTCCAGAAATGCTTCCATATAAACTACACAGGGGTGATTAGTAAAGTGTGAAAGTTGCCAAAGCCAGGAATACTTTGTCATCTGAGACAGAAGATCCAAATGGCATCCTCTGTTCCACCATGATGGAAGCATAACAAATGGGTGATTTACTGCCTTTGAAAAACATGTCAGAATCTGGTATTTGACCAACTCAAGTCATTCCTTCCCCTAATTATTGCGAAGCACCCCACTACATGTTATCTGTTTCTTGATGTATAAATTCCTACCAACAGTATTTTAAAATAGAACAGTTATGTCAGTATAAAAAATTTCCATGGTATCAAAGTAAACATGTTTACATCATACCAACGTACAAACAACCAGCCCTCTCTGTGGGAATAATGCATAGCCGGCTTAGTTAGTCTGGTGCGTTGTTAACAAACTAGCAAACCTTAATTAGAGCTGCATACAGTGCAGCCCTGAGGTCATATATGGTCCCCCCAGTGCTGTTTCTTCAGCCCTTAAAGCTCCAGACTCCCCAAACTGCTCTTTATTTGCTCCTCCGGCAAAACTAAATTGTCTGCCCTGGAATCTTCCCCGAACAGCAATGCACCTTTTAAGCATGAAAAAATGCATTACCCATTTCCCCCAATGCCTGAAACAGACATCTGGCCAGTTTCAGGTTTCTAAAGTAGATACAGAATGGATATGCAGCATATTTAATCCACTGTGGAACAAAAACAAATGTTTAAAATCTTAGTGACAGGAAAAGCTTTCAATTTATCATTGAAATATGAGAGACCTAAAGTCAGTTCTAACATTTTTCATCAAGGTGATATTTACAGATGGTACTAAATATAAATGAGTTCCTCTACAGGTGTATGAAGTGCATCTCACATCTGTCCTACCTTCCCTTGATTTTGGCATATTATTTCGCTTTGACTTTTATTTCCATGAGTCTTTGAACAGTTATGGTTACATTCAGGATTAATTTCTCTAAAAAACATGTTTAAATAATATCTTATGGAAGAGCCAGTGAGGCATAATGGTTTCAGCATTAACTATGACTTTGGAGACCAGGGTTCAAATTCCTGCTCAGACTTGAAAATCCCCTGGGTGACCTTGGGCAAGTCGCACTCCCTTACCTTCACAGGGAAGCAAAGGCAAACACCTTCTGAACAAATCTTGCCATGAAAACCCTATGATAGTTTTGCCTGATGGCTGGCATAAGTCTGAAAATGACTTGAAGGCACACAGGCCACACAATGTAATCCAAGAAAAATAAAATATTTCAGAAGCTGTGTTTTTAAAAAGAGAATGTTAGAAATTCCTCAGTTGCATATGAAAGTTAGCTATGTTAGGTTATTAAAAATGTAACAGAAACTTTAAGAATTCAGAGACATAGCCGTGTTAGTCTGGAATATCAGGATCATATTATGAAACTATAGAAAATTGAGTATTAATGCAGTGTGATATATAGGAATTTTTCAACACTAACAGGCTTTCAGTAATGATAGACTTTACAGACAAAAATATCTTTAACAACTGCTTCCTTAATAAAGAAATAGCTAAGATAGCAATTTTTAGTTGGCCATTTAATCAACTGAGTTGATTATTTTAAAACAGAAGGCACACATGTTACATGCAGTGCCTCTTTCCTTCTTGCTTCTGGAACCTAGGTCAGGATTCAAGAACTGGACATCTAGTAGCAGAGAGCAAAATCCAAGGGAACTGGGAGAACATGTTTCACTATTCCCGACTGGAGCCCCTGCACTTTGGAGTCAACCAGTGCCAACTAAAAAACAAAACAAAAACAGAGGCTGCAAGGATGAGAAAGGATGGGAAGAAAGTTCAAAATTTTGGAGGTTTGCTACATGGTTTTACTGTCTTCTGTCACCTCTGCAATGGGTCACTCAAAGTTGTACTCTCTCTTGTCACATGATCAATCCAGGACAACATCCACAGTGACAGTGAAGCATAGAGTGAGATTAGGCACCTTTAGTCATATACTGAAACAATGTAGAATTCCTTTAACTGAGGCCTGGCAGAGACTGGTGCAATGCGCCAGCTTGGGGCCGATTTTAGGGTTCGAGAGAGCGGAGTGTCTGCATGCTTCCGTGCCATCTGGGCACCATCATGGCTCGCCCCGTCCACACATGTATTCGATGAACATATGTCATCTTTGCACGCAGGAGCGGGTTCTTTTTATGCCTCCTGGAGGCTGCGCCATTTGGTTGGTGCGTCCTCTGTGTAGGGCAAAAACGGGCGGCTGCAGGCCGCCCTTTCGGGGTGGTCTGTACAACCCCTAAGTTTCAGTCATTCTAGTACTTAGAGAGGTATAAAGATCTCACATATGAGCTTTTATTAAAATATAATTTGCAGAAGGAAGACAGGGGAATTCTTTTTTTATACATATAAAGAATAATAGCACATTTAAGAATTAATACTGTCTCTAGACAAACTTTCTGCTGTCTGCTTGTGGCTCAGTTCTTTAAGTAAAATACTGAACAATATTGGTAACGTTAAGTATAGACTATTTCACTGCAAGAATGATATGCACCTAATGAAGCATAAACATTTCCTTGAAAATGATGGTAGGCACACCTTAGTTACGAATCAACATTTCCTCGTATTATAAACAAACAACCTTTCGATTGTGCTGGCACAGGCCTGACAGTCATCCATGGTTGTGTATTAGTGAGTCTAACCATTCTTGAATTTGTATGATGTTAAGCCTTTGCCATTCTCAGAGTTTTTGTATGATCTTTAGATCTTGTTTTTGCCATTGTTTAGAAAGCAAAGCACGTGATATGTAAGGCAGAGTGACTCACTGGGAATGGGAATGGGAACATGGATTCCAATGAACAGAGTTCATCTGAACTCAACTCACCCTTTGAGGAAATTAAGGATGAAAATCAGATTGAAAAATCTGAAATCTTCATCATTTGCTTTGACAATTTAGAACTAATTGTTTTTTTAAGCTTTTTCCAAATCATTAAACTGTTCACTTGGAAAAGTTAAAATAATTCATTCCCAATCAAAGTATAATATTCAATATGCAAACAAGTGAACGATCCTGATCTCTTCTAAGTGTTCAGTTTTCTGGTAGCTGAATATCAGTTTTATTACATTCCAGATGCAGACATATTTGAATCAAATATATACTCTGCAATTCTTCAATTGCTACAAGAAAATCTTCTGTCTTCCTTGAGTACAGAACCAATAATACTAACTTTGAGATATATCTTGTCCATTATATTATTTAACTGATATTACTATGTATAGGACTTATTATTATTATTATTATTATTATTATTATTATCATTATTATTATTACATATAGCATCCTCTCCACATCAATGCAGTAGTGAGTTACACTTATAGGGACTTGTACTTTGCTGAATGTGCACAGGATTGCACACTTAATTATTCATGATTCTTATGAAATCATTGGTTTTGTGAATTTGTAACAGCATTAATTTCCTATGCAAGCAAAATTATGCTTAAAATTCTGCATCACAGATTCCAGTAACATATGGCAAGAGAAATCTCAGGATATGCAAGCAGGGTTCAGGAAAGGCAGAGGCACTAGGGACCACACTGCAAACATACAATGGATAATGGATGCACCAAAGAATTTCAAAAGAAAATCAGCATGACTGTAGAAAAGCCTCTGACTGCAATGATCATGAAAAGCTATAGAACGCTCTCACAGATATGGGAGTCCCGCTGCATTTGATAGTTCTGATGAGAAATCTGTACTCAGGACAAAAGGCCACTGTTAGAACAGAATATGGAGAAACAGAATGGTTCCCAGTTGGCAAGGGGGTCAGAGAAGGCTGCATTTATCACCCTATCACTGTATGCAGAAAACATCATACAAAGAGCAGATTTTTCTTAGTAGGAAGAAACATCATCAGTCTAAGATATGCAAATGATAGCATACTACGAGCTTTTCTAGATCTGATCCTAAACAATAGGAATGACCTGATAAATGGGTGCAAGTGGCGGGATCCTTAGGTGCGAGTGATCATGTCCTCATGTTGTTTGTTATACGTGCTGGCCAATTGGCCGTAATAAAGTTATTATTATTGTTGTTTGTTATACAGTGGAAAGGAGAAGCCAAGTATAGTCAGACACATATTCTAGACTGTAGGAAAGCTGATTTCAGTAAACCTAGGGAAATACTGGAGGTGATCCTGTAGTCAGGAATACAAAAAGAGAAGGGAGTTAAGGATGGATGGGAGTTTCTCAAAAGAAAGATACACCAGGCACAATTTCAAACTGTTCCAAATAGAAGGAAAAATGGGAGGTGTCTCAAGAAACCAGGATGGATGACTA
The DNA here is from genome assembly GCA_023333645.1 of Sceloporus occidentalis. Lineage (NCBI taxonomy): Eukaryota > Metazoa > Chordata > Lepidosauria > Squamata > Phrynosomatidae > Sceloporus > Sceloporus occidentalis. Next base: position 7,797,630 of record JALMGF010000004.1, on the reverse strand, counting down.
AAGACCTTTCAGCTGAGCTAAGTTTTAAACAGAGCATGTATAAGAAATGGAAAACGGGGGAAATCACCAAAGAAGAATTTAAACAAATAGCTAGCATGTCTAGGGGTAAAGTCAGAAAAGAAAAAGCACAGAATGAGGTCAGGCTTGCTAGAGAGGTTAAGAACAATAAAAAGGGCTTTGGGGGGTATATCCGTAGCAAAAGGAAGAAGAAGGAAATGGTAGGGCTACTGCACAGAGAAGATGGAGAAATGCTAACAGGGGACAGGGAAAAGGCAGAACTCCTTAACACCTTCTTTGCCCCCATTTTATCACAAAAGGAAAAGAGTGCTCAACCTCAGGAAAGTGGAGTAGAGGACCCAATAGGGGAAATACAGCACAGAATAAGTAAAGAGGTAGTACATGAAAACCTGGTTAATCTAATTGAATTTAAGGCGGGTTACAGACTGCCATTAGGGACGTCCTGAGGACGTCCCAGTTTGAAAAAGGGGCGTCTCTTCTAGACGCCCCTACTCCTATTACAAACAGAGTCCGTAACAAATGGCGGCACCCTGCTCATACGGGCGCTGCCATATTGACGTAGCGGACGCTCTGCGTTCGCACATGGCGCCCCAGAAGTGACGCCACGAGTGCATGCCTAGCGCCTCGCAACGTCTTTTCCGGGGCCCAGGAAGGAGCACAATTTCCGCGCTCCTTCCTCGGAGTGTCCGGGACCTGCGTGGTTTGGCCGCTGCGGCTCCCGGATGCTGCAAGCGGCGGTGGCAGGAGACCGCCGCAATCCGGCGGTCTGTAACGCGCCTAAGTCTCCAGGACTAGATGAACTACATCCAGGGTTGTTAAAAGAACTGGTAAATGTATTCTCAGAGCCACTGGCAATCTTTGAGAACTCCTAGAAAACAGGAGAAGTCCCAGAAGACTGGAGGAGGACAAACATTGTCCCCATCTTCAAAAAGGGGAAAAAAAGAGGATCCCAACAATTACCGCCCAGTTAGTCTGACATCAATACCAGGAAAGATTCTACAGCAGATTATTAAACAGAGAGTCTGTGGACATTTAGAAGGAAATGTCATAACCACAAAAATCAACATGGGTTTGCGAGAAACAAGTCATGTCAGACCAATTTGATGTCTTTTTAAAAAAAATAATTAACCAGCTTGGTAGATGAGGGGAATGCTGTGGATATAGCAGATCTTAGGTGGGCTGCATTTTATTACCCTACTTGTTCAACCTGTATGCACAAAATATCGGATGACAAGCAGGTCTGGACTCAGAAGGACGAATAAAAATAAAGGAAGGGACATCCACCATCTAAGTTATACAGATAACATGATACTATTAGTAGAAAACATTGAAGACTTGGAAAAACTACAGGTTTCTTGTTCTTGTTGACCCCCTTACCAACTGGGAACCATTCTGTTTCTCCATATTCTATTCTAACTGTGGCCTCTTGTCCTGAGTACAGACTTCTTGCCAGAACTATCAAATGTAGAGGTGCTCAGGAAGGGACCTGTGGCTACACTCAATAGAACAATCGGATGTTAACAAGCACATAATCACACCTCCACTTAGCTCATACAAGCAATCAGCCTTGACCCAACAGACAAAAGATCACCATACTACAATAGAACAACAGACACCAGTGGCCACTAGACTCCTAACAAACCAGCCAGCATTCTCCCAACTGACCCTCACCCTTGACCCAACAAACTCTTCCAAAGGACTTTGTGGGACTGGGGAGGTTTAACCCCATAGTTATCATGGACTTCTAAAAACTGATGGCTTACCCAGATTGAAACAAACTTGTAAGGTTGTTTCCTGATTTAGTGTGAGTATTTCCAAACATAGACCAGATTCTTTCACATGCTGCAGAAGTTGGTGTTTGACAGAATCCCAGACTGCATTCCTGAACCAAATCGCTATATTCTGCAACATTTGAAAGTATCTTCCCAACATCAAGTAATAACTGTGATGCTTGTTTTGTAACCCAGTCAAATGCAGTAACAGTGCTATCATCACTTATATTCCCACCTTTGAACCTTGGATCCAGCTGATTTGCAGTAACATGAATTGTAGGGCAGCAAAATTCTTCCCTTTTTAAAATAAAATCTTTCACTTTGCTTTCTTCTACTTTGCTTTCCACCTATAGTTGTAGGTGGAGATACACTGAAATTGTTAGAAATGGTTGCTTTTATTTTGGCCATTTAATAAGGAATTTTTGACAGAAGTACACTATCTGATTCAGATGCAGTGACTGCTGCAGAAATTGGCTTTAGAATCTTCAGGGAATTCTGGAGCTGAACCCAGAAGACATCCTCATCATGAACAGTGTTTCTCACACGCCTGGGTACTTTAAGATCTTCAACTATTACTGTTTCTTCAAGAGCTTCTTTGCTTTTTATTAAACTTGCAAAGAGATTACCACCCCACCCAACAGAGCTTCAGCGTCACTATTTTATTCTTCGCATTTTTTCTACTTGAAAACTGCAGCTACAATATGAGTAGCTTTTACATGTTTCATAACTTCTTTTGCTTGTCTATAGATCATTTGAAGAGTGTCTAGTTTCATAATATCATTGAGAAGCATGAGATGTTTTGCAGTAATATGTGGATACTTATGCATTATGATCTCCCATGCTGCTTTCATATTGCTGAAATAGTCAGTCAGCAAAGCAAATACCTTACCACTCCCAATTTTCTGTAGGATTTCACATATTTTACAACTGATATACTCTCCAGTATGTCTGTTTTCTCCTGTTTCAATTCTTCTGTAAAGAACTGCTTAGGTGTTATCACAAAATTTGTAATTCCTTCCCTTCTCACATTTGTCCATCCATCTGTAAGTAGTGCAAGACACAGTGCTTTGTTGATTTTTTCTTGCGCAGATTCCATTACACATTCGTATTCTGACTCGAAAAGAAGCTTGCACAAAGAATATCTGCTGGGCAAACGGCATGATGGTCTTAATAATTTCAAAGCTTCCTGCCAGTATGTATTGCCAGTTATTGAAAATGGCATTCCAGAAGAATATATTGCTCTTTCAAATGTTTGATCAATTTTTTTTCCTGATCTTCAGGTGTCATCTTGTCTACATATGAAGTTATTGAGTATTTTAGATGCAGTTGTTTACAATATTTGTTTACTTAAAGATGGTGCTGATGGGACAACACTTTATGATGATGCTGATATTACAGATGAAGCAGGAAGAGGTCGTCTTGAACAAGAACACTGAAGAAAGCTATGTGCATTTTCAATATTATGGTCCTCTTCACTTAGATCCACGAAGGATGTTTTAATATCTACAGAACACTTGTTACATACAAGAATGTGTTTTGTCATACTGGTAGCATTTGGAAATGCAAATTTCATCTGACAGCATTAGCAAATCGCATTTTTCTTCACATAAGAAGAAGGGTGCAGGGGAAAGGGACGGGTGCAGGCTGGCTCAAAGGGGTGGTCTATATCCTGCCTATGTTAAAGAATTTTTAGCATAATTATGCTTATGTGGGGAAATTAATGCTATGGTCCTATAGTTGCTGCAGTCTTTTATGTCTTCTTTTTTGAGGAGGGGGATGTATATGTATATTGATTGTTTCCAGTCTGTTGGCCATTGTTCTGTTTTTCATATTTGTTGACATATATTAGTTAACATTAACGTTGATTCTCTCTGTGTGAATTGTAGGAGTTCAATTGGGATATCATCTGTTCCTGATTTATTTTCCCCAATTTCTCTTATTGTAACTTCCACCTCACTTTTTAGAATTTGGGGGTTGTCTTCACAAGGTACTTCATTCCACGTGTCATTCATTTTTTCATCTCTTTTATATAACTTTATAGTGTATTGCTTTTTATTTCTTCATGGTATTGCAGTACGTTCTTTTCCTGTCATAGAGCATCCTGGCTCTTGATTCCAACTTTCCTTTGGGTTCCATAGACTATATGACCATAAAAGAAAAGGTGATGCATGAAGCAAGTACTTTATCCAAACCTAGCAATATGCTGGTCTGCAAATGTTTTTCCCTTTCCCTCTGCTATAACAGATATCATGGTTGACAAAAATGGTGGGTCTCAACTGGTGAAACAGCACTTTTCTAACAATAAAGTGCTTGGGTTTAGAAGACAGCAATTTATAAGGTTGCCAACTTTAACCTTTTTTTGCAAGTGCTGCAATTTTTAGGGTGTTCTTATAAGTTTTTAAAGTGAAGAAACTGACCAACTTATTTGCCATGAGAATGCTTAGCTTCCTAGCTGTGTGAAAATAATTTGCCAACACTTATTATCTAATGGACAAAAAAGCTAACAGATTATGGGCCCTCCTTTTTTCTCATTATTTAAAACCAAGCTAGTAAAGGTTCGATTTTTGGAAGATATGTAATGAACATGTTTTATTCACAGTACTAATGTGGGTATTCCTGCAAACCCAAAGTTGCTTTTAATGTAACTTCTAAGCCTTAACATACAAGAAACAGACACATGCATGAATGTTCCTTTGCATATCTAAAGACTGGCAGCAAAGTGCAACTATTCAGAATGGGGAAATCAGCATTGTTATAAAACTTTAAATGATATGCAATCTTTATACTTTCACTACTTCTTGCCACTTGGCTTTGGGAATAAGTCATGCCTTCTGTAAATATAAAATATGTGCAAATTCAATAGTGGCAAGGAGAGCCACTGCAGTAGCACTGCAGCAACATTCTTATTGCCCTCATGTTGTTGTTGTTGTTGTTGTTGTTGCTGCTGCTGCTGCTGCTTTTGTTACATACTTTCAACTCAACTCTTACTTCATAGGGTTTTCTCGGTGATATTAATTCAGAGGAGGTTTGCCATTGCTCTTTTGTAAGAGACTGTGACCTGCCCAAGGCCACCCTGTGTGCTTTCATGGCTAAGTGAAGATTCAAACCCTGGTCTCCTGGAGTTCTGGTCCAACATTCAAATGACTATATCATACTGGCTCTCACTGCCCCCATATTTGCCTGCTTTCCAAAGATCTCATTTATGTACTTGCCATCCTTGTGGGATGGAGACATATTGGACTGCAAAGGGAGTGTCTTTGTTATGTTAAATTTCCTGGACTTTGAAAATCTCAGTTGCCAGATGGCCAGGAGGAGGAGGTTCCAGCCTGCAAGATATGGCTCTCCATACTAGCTTAACTAAGAAGAGAAACAGTAAAATGCAGGCTAACATCTTCAATTTTTTTTCTCCTGTTTGGTTAGTAACACCTTGTCTGATGAAGAAGCCAGTGAAGCTTCGACAGCTTTCAACATGTATATTGTGCATTTTGGTTGGCCAAAAATGGTATCACTGTTTGGTGGATTTTTGATTGGATTTGCTAAATGGCCAACACAGCTACTCTTGGATGTTAGGGAGATGGCAGTTTTAACTATCTATGGAGCTGAAATAGAACTGAACTTGGACAACAGGGTTCAGTCACAAACTTCACTGGGTACATTTCTGGAAGATATTATCTTGTTGGTAAATATGCTACTCTGGTTTGCAGAGAAAGGCTGAGATAGAAATATGACAGAGAGATAAATATCTTGTCAAAATTATTATTATTATTTTTGCAAGACAAACACCCGTTGCTTATTAAAAACATGTTCAAAGAGCATTTCAGCTGTATGCAAAGTATGCATACTAGGTTATCTGGAGAAAAAGTGTGCCAGCAGAAGTTCAGTTCTGTACATATTCCAATTATATAGCATCCAGCATTTGTGAAGTTTTTGAATCAGGTAGCATTAGAAATTTCCTTCCCCGACTCCTCCTCACAAAGGAGGATAACAATTGGCAGCAGGGAAAGACAATGCTTTTAGATGATTTGGGTCCCACTAAAAAATCTCTGCTGGTAATAATGTTTTCCCCCCTTGCTACAAGTAGTCCCAAGTAAAAGAAGTCCAGAAGTTCCTGATTCGTGGTCTTTAAAGCTACATCACAAGATATATATTGCTTAGGCTATGCTGAAGAGATCACTGCTTCACCAGCAGACCAAAATGGATCACTACAGAATCTAATTTGTGGAAGTATAGAGCAATTAAATGCTAAAATAGGCAAGCTACAGGAAGCTCTCTCAACTGAAGAGAGTAAATTATAAACTATGTCAGTTAAAATAATTTAGACAGTTGGATGGAAGATTTTGAGGGCCAAATGCAAGCAGCACAATCTGTGATGAAAAGGTGCTTAAAAGCAAAATCATGGCTCGAGATATTCAGAACGTTTATTAAGGATGATGATGCATATGAATGGAGAAGCTAATTTTTTTAATATAGAACATGCCAAGAATACTCAAGTTCTCAATTATAAGTGTGAGAAATGACAAAAAACTTGTAAAAAGAACAGCAGCAACTTGGGGTATAGCAAGAAGAGTTCGGATAATAGTTGAAAAACATAAGATCTTTAAAAATATTTTCATTACCAAACCCATGATAAAAATTCAAGGGATTCACCTTGAATATGAAAAATACCATGACCTTGGTGAGAAATGTGCATTTGGACAGTGTGGAGAGTGAGTAATGGTTTAGCATGAGACACCAATACAGGAAAAGAAAAAGAAAAAAGAATCAGAGATCTTGGAGGGATTGCCCAAAATATTATATGGGGTAGTGGCATGTGATGTCATGAATCATCTCTCAGGCATAAGTAGTCACATGGCATTAATGTGGTAATTTTTCACTCCAGGAAAGACATTAATTTATCTATTCCTTAATGTTATAACTTTTTATAAAGTCACCTTGGGGTCCCAAAAAGTGAACCTAAAGTGAGTTGTAACTGTTTATGGACTGCTAAACCCCATAAACTCACTGTCCATGTGTTGATGCTGATGCAGCATCGGAACACAGGCAGGGAGTAATTCCATGGTCAGGACAATCCTCCAAGAAAGCTTTATTGGGGTGGGAACCTTATTGGGGACATCTCTCCCCCCAATAACCCAGATAAAATTGAAGTATACTCAGTGGGCAAAAGATGTTCACCGATTCTTGACAAGGACACAGAAAACTAAAAGTCATAGGGTGGAATACTAAAAGGACCATCCCATATTCATTTGTCTGTAGGTTCCACTTGTAAAAACAATTTATTTTTCACTTGGAATATTGGTTTCAGTGGTAGAAAATGGCAATTTTCACACAACAGGGTGTAATGACTGCATGCTTTGAATGTAAAAGGGACCAGGTTCATGCCCCAGTATCTAGATGGAAAGACCAAGAATTACTGTATTGCCATTTAGTGTAGATAAGCAAGCTAGATCAACCAAACAGTGATTTGATTTCACATAAGGCAGCTTCTCATGTTCCTCAGTATCAGATGACGTTACACGGCTAATTCTATTGCAATAGTTAAATCTGAAAGAACCCACATATTGGATTTCTTTTTATACAGAACCATAAGGAATTTTATTTTCTATATCTTCAAATTATTTGATTGATTGAATACTGAAACTGCTCTGTTCGTATTGTCTTTTCAAATTATTTTAAAGAATTATTTTTATTTTTTCAAAAATATTCTTATTTCAATTTGTTTTTCAAATTTTAATTTCTGTGTTGTTTTTAATTTTGTTACCTGGTGGACATTGCTTTAGGGGCCTTAGTGAACTGGAAGATATAAATATAAATTTTAAAAAATCTTAAAAAGATATAAAGAAATAAAGAATATTCTATGTGCAGGAGTGGAAGATTCAGTACAAAAAGAAAGGAAAACTACTCTGCCCCACTTCTTCATCTAAATCCTGCATGCCAGAGTTCTGTCCTTCTATATGGTTAACATCCAACAGTGTATGTTGGTACTGAATGTCAGTGATACCAATGGGATCAGGTATTAGCTTACTTGCTTATTAGCTTACTTGCTGTTCACCGCTATGATCTCTGGAATAGCGGTATATAAATAAAACAAATTATTATTATTATTATTATTATTATTATTATTATTCCCCTTCTCCTGCTGTGCCACCCAAAAATCTGCTCTAGAGGATTGCCCAGAGTGAGTGGATGTTCTGCAAGAGGGAAGAGGACAACTGATTCTGATAGAGTGTTGGGTCCTGACCTAACACTCAAGATCTATGCACTATTACCTAAAAAGAAATCCCACTGAAATTAGTATAACTTACTTCTGAGGAAAATGTATACAGTCTGACTCTAGCCTCGCTATGGAGAGATTCCTATATTCAGACATATAATTTCAATGCTTTTTCATTAAATGCTGTTGTATAATGAGTAATAATGTTCTGATTGTATAAAATCTATAAGCAAAACTGGATTCCTGTATTTCAAAAAGGATTTGTGTACTGTAGATAGATCAGCTTCATACAATAAATGCACACCTAGCCCTATTTACACACCTGTACACATTTCAGAATTCTAGACATAAAATCTTATTACATGATGTGTACATCAAAATATTCACAACATTAACAAAAGCTGATTAATTGATGACATTTTAATAAAAATGTTGGGATTTTTTTTATTAACATAGCAATAGTTTTCTTCAGTCAAATATTGAAACAGAGTGTCATAGCCAGAAATGGAACGAATACCTAAGTCAAACGTGAAATAGTGGGAGTAGCTGCGTTTGGGAAGGTAGCTAATACTGGTTGTCTCCTCCCATTTGAGGGAGACAAGATCTATGCTCATTCATTGCACTTATTACACACTGTGGAAGAACCAACCCCTCCCAGCTTCAGACACAACTCACCAAACATCAACAAACTTGATATTCAGCTAGAAAATACCAACAGAAGGGGACAACAAAGGTCAACTCAGTTATTTATTCTTCTCACCCTGAGAGGAATAAATAAACACAAGAATGTGGACTCACTTGAGGATTAAAACCCAAGTATATCTAGATATATGCAAGTTCCTGCATGCAGCTCTCCTCGGTAATCAGAGCCTGTATGTTGCACTGGGGGGGAAAGCAGTAATCTCTTTTGTATGTACCTATTTACCAGCTTAGCAAAGATTCAATTCCACAGCCCATACAAATACTGTTATGTGCCTGTGTTTCTCCAGCCCCCAATTCCTACATAGGTAAATCTCTAAAACCTTCTGATATTCTTTAAAGCAGAATAAAAAACCTCTGGATTAAAACAGGAAATCAAAAATACCTCTAACTCAGAAGGAATAAAATTTTACCTTTGGTGTTGATTTCTTTTTTCCATAACAAGTGAAAATGTTCTAGTGGCTTCTTTTTTTCCCTGGCAGTTTCTTTTTGAACAACAATAATATGAAAGAAGGGAGAAAAGAAAATTGTCTCCTCAACCACACCTACACTTACAAAAGTGCAATACAATTTTTGTACCAATATTCTTCGTAACAAAAGGGAAATTGATTTAACATATTTCCCAGTGTGGGTTACTCCTATCTGCTGTGATAATCACAGAAACAGCCTTTTCAATACTTGGAAAATGAAGCAATTTGTGGAAATATCCCAAAGTATTAATCTCCAAATATTTTTCCAGCCTATTTTTACCATATTATATGCCAAGGTTTAAAACCCTATAAGCATCAAGAAACAAGAACTCTAAAAAGCAATATTTAATTTCCAATATTTGCTTCAACTTTATGTTCCATTTTAATTTGTAGCTTCCATTAAAAGTTCCATCACAAACAGATTTAATTTTCTTTCCAGAGAATGCACAAATTAGTTATGGATGGTTAACAAAGCGTTCCTTCTTTTATTTGCTTTGGCTAAGACATGTTTTGTATTACATTCATGTGAATGAAGTACTTCATTTTGTATGCTGGCTAAATATATAACTCTGCTGATAAAGAATGTCACATGTTCACAGTTACATATTATAATAAACAAAACGATGTGTGTTCTTTAATATTTTATCAAACTGTGTTTCTAGCTTTTATATAAGAAAACCTAATACTCAATTATTTCTTCCTTTTCAGTATTATGAAATATAATCCCTAATGTTAAAAAAAAAAGCCATCTGAAATAGATCAGGTTGGTTTAAACAGACCAAAATCCAAAGGTTTGTACCTACAGCATAATATCAATAGATCTTAAACGGATGGCTTGATATTCACCTTTCCCAAATTGCTAAAAAAAAAGGAGCGAAACGGAAACATTTAAAAAAATGTCTGAAGCTAAATGTCATTTTACTCACACATTACACTTTTCTGGAAAGGAGATCATCTTATATGTGAAATTGTACACATTATACAGTCGGCCCTTCTTATACACAGATTTTTTATACACGGATTCAAGCATACACAGTTTGAAAATGTTCAAAAAAGTATAAATTTCAAATATCTATTTCTATTTTTTATAAGGGACACCATTTTGCTATGTCATTATATTTAATGGGACTTGAACATACATGGATTTTGTTATCCATGGGGGATCTTGGAACCAAACCCCAGCGTATAACAAAGGTCCACTGTACATATTTCTAGGCATCAAAGTGCCGCAGTTTACAATCCTCTGTATTTGGGGAACTAGGAGAGAGAAGTCTTTACACAATTTTCACACGATGACCATTTACACTGATTGATAGACTGTCACGAGTGAAGCAGTTCTCAAAATGGGTATTTGTTACAATAGGAAACCATGCACTGTGTAAAGCCATTGGCATTATGAAGGCATATGCACCTACTATTATTTGTAGACACTTAATTAATAGGAGGCTGGGTGGCACATCTAATCTTCAGCCATGGACTCAATTAAATTAGTACTTCTCAAGCAACCAGTCACTCTTGCTATCTTTTAAAAATTTATTTACTATGGATTGACCTCCTCTTTTCCCTTCCCATTAGTGATGTTCCATAACTGTCTATCTTAGATTCATGTAAGTAGCACTCTAATTACAACAAAAACAAAGGTGTGGTGGCTCCTTAGTTGTTTATTTTGCCGAAAGTTACAAAGGACAAAATCTGACTAAAACATGTGGGAACCAGAGCATGGGGATCGGGAATTTCCTTTTCTCACTATCAAAGCTATAGCAGAGAGGATAACTATGATGGGAGCCTAGCAGCTTCTTTGGGGTAATTTCTAGAGTGCATTAAGGGCTACTTCAGGTAAAATGGATTTAAACGTCATTAAGCTTCTCACATGTGAATTTGCTTGGCATTAACTGGTGCTACATTTCTTGTTGTGGTGGTGGTGGTAGTGTGCCTTCAAGTCATTTTTGATTTATGGCTGCCCTAAAATGAACCTCATATGAGGTTTTTAGTTGTTGTTAACCACCCTTGAGTCGATCCCAACTCATGGTGATCCTGTGGATGAGACATCTCCAAGACTCCCTGTACTCCATTGCTCTGCTTAGATCCTGTAATGTAATGTAATAAAATTTATTCGGTCTTTGACCAGGATAAAAACAAAACCACACAAACAGCTTAGATCCTGTAAATTCATGCCCATGAGCTCCTTAATAGAGTCCATTCATTTAGCATAAGGACTCTTTCTACATCCCTCCATCTTTCCTAGAATCATTGTCTTTTCCAATGAGCCATTCCTTCTCATGACATGACCAAAGTACAACTTCAACTTTATCATCTTTGCTTCCAGGAAGATTTCAGACTTGATCTGTTTTAGGAACCATATGTTTGTCTTTTTGGTCATCCATGGTATCCTGAGCAATCTTCTCCAGCACCACATCTCAAACGAATTGTTTTTCCTCCTATCCACTTTCCTCACTGTCCCGCTCTCACAACCATACATGGTAATAGAGAAATCAATGGCTTGCACAATTCTAACCTTTTGTGCTCAGTTGCATATCTTTACAATTTAGGTTCTTTTCTAATTCTTTCATAGCTGCCCTCCCTGTTCCTAGTCTTCTTCTTATTTCTTGACCATTCTGATCATTGTTTGATCCAAGGAACAGGAACTATTTTAATATTTTGATTTCCTCATTGTCTAGGTTGAATTTGTAGATCTTCCGTGGTCATTCTTTTTGTATTCTCTATGTTCAGCAGTAAGCCTGCCTTTACAATTTCTTCCTTGGTCTTTCTTAGTAATTGTTCCAGGTCTGTGATATTTTCTACTAGTGGTATAGTGTCATTTGCATATCTCAGATTATTAATATTCCTCCCTCCTATCTTCACTCCTCCTTCTGTGTTCAAGCCTGCTCTTCATATGGTATTTTCTGCATACAAATTGAACAGATAGGCTGAAAGAATGCAGCCTTGCCTGACCCCTTTGCCAACTGGGAACCATTCAGTTTCTCTATATTCTGTTCTAACAATCGCCTCTTGTCCTAAGTACAGATTTCTCATCAGGACTAACAGATGTTGTGACATTCCCATGTCTTTAATGGCTTTTCATAGCTTTTCATGATCTATGCAGTCGAAGGCTTTGTTATAGTTTATAAAACACATGTTGATCTTTTGGCATTCTATGGTGTGCTCTATTATGAGGGTTTTACATAATAAGAAAATGGTAACAACAAGCTTTGGCCACAGGTGTACAATATTAAAACAAAACAAAAATAGGGGTTGCTTCTTTTTCACCACACAATCCTATACTTTAGGATCAGGAGCCATTATTACAGTTGACATAGTAAGATATTCCCTGCAAGGAATTGTCTCCCTTTGAGTGGGGGAAGTAGGAATATGTCTCTCCTTTGTTGATGCAACTAAGGCAGCACTCCTAGTTTTTCTTGTTTGCCAAGGCTATTGCTTTGCTGGCCAGTGCTGCCTAGCAGGACATTGGCCCTGATCCCGTTTCAGTCATGCAGGCACTGGGTGTGGTGAGAGGAAACAAACAATGGAAGGGGAATGACCACCCAGGCTCACCCTGCCACAGCTAGACAGCTGTACCTAACTAGAAATAAGGAATCCTTGCCCTGCTGTCTCAGCATATTTCCTTTCCCCTGCCTTTCACAAAAGAATACAAAAACAAAACAAAAAGGGAATTTTTCTGGGATGCATATGCAAAAGAGTTTCTGGAAAGAACATGATATTTCAGCTCTGCACTCAATAAGAGTAGCTGGTGGGAGAGGAGGATACCCCTGGTTCAAATATGACACATGTCTCCTCAGGGAGATTGTAGAATTCTACTTGCTGATACCTCCCATTATTCATACCTTTAAAAGAAACAACACAATTACTTGCCCAGACACTCCCCAACCTTCGCAACTGCCAAAGATCCCTCAAACATGACAGTTTTGCATTTTCTCTAGAGCCATGGAGCCCACACAGACTGGTGTTTCACAGGAGTGAGAAGCAAACATGTTGTCACCAACAAAACAGTATCTGTGATAGACGTGAATGTCTTCATCCTCCAAACACACCAAGGCTGTCCAGGCACATTACCACAGAAATTACAGGGAAACAGATTAAAGCTTACACTGAAATAACATAAAGAAAGGAAACAATAGATGCATTGTTCTATATCTGTTTATACCTAATGTTCTTACAACACCATATGAAAAGTGAATGAATAGATTAGTTAGCACAAGAGCTTTAGAAAAATATAGCAGATCCAAGAGAACATCTGAATGTTAATTTCATTTCCAAATGACTGACTGTAGCACAGAGAGATGGAGTAGTAAGTTAAAGGGATTTTTACCTTTGTTTGTTTTATATAAGACAAAGTCAGAAAGTGTGTGTGTGGGGGGGGGGGGGCAGAATGTAGAAACTTCTCATGAATGGATAGAGAGGAGGATAGTTGTGTTACCTGTAGCCAAGGCAATTCTCATCCTAGGAACATAAAAGGGGGTGGGGGAAGCAGAGGCAATCAAAAGTTCTGTGAAATGCTTCACAAATTACTAAGGCAACCTTTTCATCTTCTGCTTCCTATAATTAACCCATACAATTCCATATTGTATTCATAAAATCACACTCTACAAGATTAACACCAAGATAATTGATTAATAGTTTGTGTGTATCTAAAGGACCTAGCTGGGTAGAACAGTTGGAAACTGTAACATTACATAAATTACATTGATAAGAGTTTAATACAGGAGTGGAGGAATGCTTACACTGGTGACTCTGTAGAAGTAGGAGTTTTAGAGACAAAAGTTTAGGTCATAAATGTCGGGCCAATATGAACCTGTCTCAAATTTTAAGGTCCTTGGAAAAGAGCTTTTTTCTGTCCAACCACCATCACAGGCACATTTAGTGAAACATAGGAGAGAGTCTTCTTGGTGGCTGCTTCCAGGCTGTGGAATTTCCTCTCATGCAAGGCTTTCCTGGCCTCGTCTTTGCTGTCTTTGCACCGGCAGACTAAGACCTTTCTGTTTTCCCATGCTTTTGAGTGTTAACTGTCTGTTGCAGAAAGCCTTTTAATTGTGGTGTGCTGTATTTTTAAAATCATTTTAATGGCCTTTCAAAACTGTTTTGAATTAGTGTTTTTTAAATATCTTTTTATGGTCCATTGTTTTAATTCTGTTATCTGATATTGTGAGCTGCTTTGGCCCTTATATTGGGAGAAAGGTTGTATACAAATTAAATAAATAATAAGTACTGTGCCCTCATCCAACACATCTAGAAGGCACCAGACTGGGAAAGGCTCATGTACTGAGGTTTTCTCAGTATGGAGTTCTGAGAAAGTATTCATATTCACAAATGGCACTACCTTTCCACAGAGAATTTTTCTCTTTCTATGTACGGTTGTAAAAGATGGGCAGTAAAGAAAGCTGATAGGAAGAATATCAACTCAACTGAGATGTGGCACTGAAAAAAAGTTCTACTGGTACTGTAGACTGCTAAAAAGACAAATAAATGGATCCTAGATCAAATCAAGCCTGACCTCTTTCTAGAAACCAAGTTGAGATAACTGAGACTGTAGTACCGTATTTTCCGGCGTATAAGACGACTTTTTAACCCATAAAAATCTTCTTCAAAGTTGGGGGTCATCTTATAAGCTGGGAAGGAGCGCCGCGGCCGGCACAAGGGCCACTGGCCTTCCCTTCCTTCCAGGCCACCGTGGAGGCCGGGAAGGAGCGCTGCGACCGGTGCGAGGGCTGCTGGCCTTCCCCTCCTTGGATTTGGAGGAGGAGTCTTATACAGCAAATACATCTCAAAGTCTAAATTTTAATAAGAAAAGTTTGGAGTCATCTTATACGCCCCGTTGTCTTATACGCAGGAAAATACGGTACTTTGGACATATTATTATTTATTATTATTTATTATTATGTATTATTATTTATAGTATTTATACCCCACTCTTCAGCCAAAGGCTATCATATCATTCAAGGGCATGACTTCCTAGTGAAGTCAGTAATACTTGCTAATTTAGAAGGGAACAGAAAAAGAGGATAGACAGACTCAGTCAAGGAAACCATGATCCTGAGTCTGCAAGACCCATATACTTTTAATCCCCTATTTTAATATACCAAATCTGGTTACCGTCAATGTCCATATGTTATTGTTGACCACTTCAGAGTAATGGACAATGGTCATACATAATGAAGACACAAAAATATATACAGTAGTCCCTTCTTTTATGCAGGGGATCTGTTGGGGACACACACACACCCATGTAAAAGAAATTCCGTGTATGCTTGAGCCCCATTAGAAGTTTTGGGGCTCATGCTTGCGGCGGCACAGCAGCATGTGGGCGCACTGTACAGTATTCCTCCACAAGTATCTGAGGTTTCCAAAACCTTCAAAAGATGTGTGGGATTGTCAGTTTTCACACAAGTAACTACACTATAATGCACGCACACACATATACATATTTTAAAAGCTTGCAATGCATTGCCACCCAAATGAGAAAAAATTATTTGAAATAAGGTAGAACATTATCTTTATGACCATGCCCTAGCCAAGATACCTTTCCTATATAAGATAAATACAAATGAAATGCCCTTCAGTTAATTGGAATACCAAACTGCTGAAAGCTGGAGAAGAAGAACAATTATGATCTGCAGCAGAAGGAAATTACTAAGAGATCTGAATCAGTAGTGTAGCTACAGGTAGCTTGCAGTCATGAAGTAATGCAAGTTAGATTTTAGCAGGACTACAGTAAGAAAAGATAAGGGAAATAAATTGCATTGTATATATGCAATATATAATCGGCCCTCCATAGCCACAGATCCAAGGATTCAACCAACCTTGGCTTGAAAATATTCCCCCTCCCTCCAAAAATTCCAAAAAGCAAACCTTGATTTTGCTGTTTTATATAAGGGACACCATTTTACTACACTACTGTATATAATAGGACTTGAGTATCTGCAGATTTTGATATCCACAGTGGGTCATGGAACCAAACCCCAGCAGATACTGGAACCCAATGTGTATGACTTGGATCGCTTTCCTTAAACTTATTAGTAAATCTCTTTTCCTTTAGATCTATCCTGCCATCTGTGAAGCAGAGAGCCACTCAATGTAATAATGTACAAGAAGGAAAGTAGGCACACTTTTAAAAGCCACAAACTTGGCAAAAAGTGTAATTGAGCTGTTCTGGCTAGCTAGGATGTTAACTGACTGTTCTCAAGGGCAACTAGCAAGTTAAGGAACTGGCATCTAGCTCACATAACTGGAATTTCATGCTATTGTCTTGGAATTGGCTTAAGCAGCAACATCTATAGCATTTTAATTAGTTACCACAATTGGCTCATCTAAAAATGACACATACAGATCTGTAACAATTATATGTTAGAAGGAGTAATTGTAAACCAATATTAATCCAAGCTTAATCTAAATATAATCAAAATGGAATTGTTGTGTTCATTACCAGAAAGGCAGTAGATCTGGGACAACAAATTTTATAAACTGCCTAGCTGTCTAGAAGAATAAGAATTATTCTCATACAGTAAAAACAGACAGAGAAACACACTATTCAGCAAACTGCAAGCTACCTGTAGTTTAGAACTACAGTTGTGCCCATCTAATGCTGAACTGAACTCTATAAATGTCAAGCGCAACCATTTGATTGAGACTTTTTATGCTGTTGAAGGCCAATTTGAAATACACTGGGCCCTTGGTATCAGCAGGGGATCTGGAACAAATCCTCCGCGGATACCAACATTTGCGGATGCTCACGTCCCATTCTCCTTAATGGTGGCGCGGCCACAGGGCCGTGCCACCATTGGGATAATGGGACTTTGCCACTCTACCCCTCCCCAAAGTCCGACTCATGGCTGCCTCCCCCTCCTCCTCCCCCCACACACTGCCTCTGCCCCCTCAGCACCAGACATCCTGGATCTATCCAGCTGCTGGACCAGACATGGCTCTGGAGGTCTGAGTTCAAATCCCTCCAAGTGAACCTCCCGGGGGGGGGGGGGGGAAGAACCCTGGGCCATGGGGGCCTGTGCTTTTTTTTGGGGGGGGGGGAGAAGAGGAAGAGGAAGGATCCCTTCACCCTCGGAGAGAGGGGAGTTGGAACTAGGGCCAGGATCGAGGAGAAGACCCCCCTCTGTCTGTCCCCTCCCTCTCCTCCAGACTCTCTTTTTGATGGCAAGCAAAGACCTTCTTATTTAGACAAGTCTACAACTGGTTGTCGTAGAAGGATGTACAATTTGTGTGCTATTTTTAATATGTGATATATTTTAATGTGTTTTAAGTTCATGTTTTAAATTGGATTGATGACCATTACTTTTTCAATTTTTTCCACTATAGATTGTTTTAGTTATTTTGTTTTAACTACAGTGCAAGCCACTTTGGGTCCCATGATGTTCAGTAATTAATGTAATAGGTCTACTCTAGTTGGACAAACAATCTGATTTAAACCACAATGGTCACTCACATAAAGGAATATGAGATTCTACCACATTTTTTAATAAATAAATGCTGTATAAAACATCATTTTTGAACAGTCACTGCACCTATTGATATCTAAAAGCAAAACAACAAACAAAAACAATTATCCCATTTTGTGAATTTCATAAGTTTTATGTTAACTGTAATAAAGTTCTTTAACTTTATTAGGAGCCAACATTGTTGCAGTTAACTTTCAAGTTTCCTTTACTGCAAACAAGAATGACTGCCATTGTCGCATGACACACCATTTGTTGCTTTAAAAAAAGAAAGAACAAATGTGTGGGTTTAAGCTGTTTCCAGAATCAGTCCTCAGAATTACTACTCAGGTATAATCTACAAAATTACTGTGAAGAAAGCTGAGTGAGCATTTGTATAACAAAAGATTAAGCACTACACTTTAAACTGTTACACTGTATTTATAGTCAATATGAAGAGATCTTCAAATATAAGCACTAGGCACTGCTCAAGAACAAAGGATCTGAAAATTTATCTGACCTTTGACATGAATTTGTATCATTCATTTATGTTAAGTAAGTTTTATCTATGTCTTACACTACTTATCTGGGAGTGTGCCCTACTACACTCAATGGGCCTTACTTCTGATGATGGCTATTGTGCAGGAAGAAGTCAGATTTGCACTTAGTGCTATACAACTCCAAATTACTGGGGATTTTGTCATTTCACTAGGAAATTAAAACTGTCTCATTCAATTTTCTTAGAATAAAGGAAAGCACAACGTATGACACCAAGGAGCAAAACTGTGCTGCAATCTGTTCAGAAGATTAATTTACTTTGGTTCCTTGATTTACCAAGTGACTAGAGGGCCAATCCTCACTGCAGAAATAATCCAGTTGGGACACAGCTTTAACTGTCCTGGCTCAATGCTAGGGAAATCTGGAATTGTAGTTTTGTGAGATATTTAGCCTTATTTGTCAAAGAACACTGGTACCACAATAAACTACAATTCCCATGATTTGCTAACACTGAACTAGAGCAGTTAAAGAGGTCTCAAACAAGATAATTTATGCAGTGTCTTTTGGACCATAGATGCGGACTCAGCAACTAGAAACTAGACACAAACGAATGGTACTGTAAGAGAGGAGTTGATTTAAAAGATCAATTATTTGAAACGGTATGATTCTATCATTTTTTTAAACAATAGGGAGTCTTGACATCAGTGCTTGCACATATAACAATTATCCAATAATGCTGAATATCTGTTCTTATGTGTAAGCACATAATGTACATGCTGAATTATGTGAATCAAAAGGTAGATTGAGATAACAGTTCAAAATTCATTTGCACAAATGACAAACCAAGCAAATAAAATGAACAGAAATTAAGATGAGGAAATTGTAGAATGCTTTAGTGATGCTAACAGTTATTGAAGAAATGCAATCTAGCATTGGCTTAATTTCAATAGCTAAGCCCAACTAAAGTAAACCCACTGAATTAACAGAATTTACGTAAGTGTTGACTTACTAAATGGTTCATCTTGGTTCAACTGATCTATTCTGGTTGGGACTAAGGAGTGGACTAAGCCTTTGTATAGTCTGTGTTGAGTAAGAATAATTTAGTCAACAAATTAAATATTTCAATACCAGACTGGAAAGGATTAAGACTCCCAGATCAGATCCTACTATAACATTAACTTCTTGTTAACAGTTCTGCACACACCTGGTGCAGTGCCCTATAATCCATGAAACAAGAAGGATTTTGACAAGCTGGGGTGCATCCAAAGCAAAGCAACCAAAATGGTAAAGGCATGGATGCCATGTCCTATGAAACAGAGAAAGTTAAGTGGAGCAAGTTTGTTTCCTGCTGTTCCAGAGAATAGGACCAGGAACAATGGATTCAAGCTACAGGAAAAGAGATTAAACATAAGCATTAGCAAGAACTTCCTAACAATAAGATCTATTTGACAGAAGAATATGTTGACTCAGAGTATGGTGGAATCTCCTTCTTAGGAAGTTTTAAATCTGAGGTTGGATGGCCATCTGTTAAGAGGGGGTTGGACTGGGTGACATTTGGGATTTCTCCCAACTCTATGATTCTATGAAACAACTTGTTATAATTATAAGTTAAGGGTCTGTAAGTCTTTTTTTATTGTCTTGATGCCTAACCTGATGTGCTCAGGACAAGAGGCCCCCATAGGACAAAAAATGGAGAAAAGGAATGGTTTCCAATTGGCAATGGGGGTCAGGCAAGGCTATATTTTATCACCCTAGCTGTTTATCCTAAACATATCATACATAAAGCAGGTTTAGATGGCGGGTTGAAAACTGGAGGAAATGACATCAACAATGGAAGATATACAGATAATTCTATACTACTAGCAGAAAATAAAGAAGACGGAATGACTACTGAAGGAAGTGAACAAAGAAAGTGTAAAGGCAGATTTATAGCTGGACATTAAGAAACCAAAAATAACGACCACAGATGATTTACATAACTTTAAAGTAGACAATGAAGACACTGAAATAGCTCAAGATTTTCATATCTTGGTTCTGTCATTAATCAGAATGGAGACTGCAATCATGAAAATGGAAGATGATGAAGTGGTTGTTCACATGGACTGAAAGATTACACCAGTGTGGAGATGGGTGAGTGGTTAGGAGGCTGGCAGAAGGGGTCAGGAGCAGGTCCCCTGAATGCCACTGCTAGCCATATCTTTTTATTGCCCGCTCACAAATCTATTGTGCATGTATGTGTCAGCTGCACAATCTGCCCATTACACACTACATGGAGTGAAATGATGAGAAACACGTCGGGTTACCAACAATACAATGGATTTACTAAAAACATTAACAAACTGGGCAGTTCAAAAGGAGACCATGAGGCAAAGGGGGAGAAAATAGTATGTACAGTGTGGCACCATGATCATGCTGTGTCAATATGTTACTGGGCATACCAACGTGCTGTACAGGCACTTGATTGACTGTGCAACCAAGCAAAAGCAATAGCAAGTACATTTCTATACTGCTCATCAGTGAACTAGCACTTCTGTAGCAGTTTACAATGTGTAAGCAAATTGTCCCCAACAAACTGGGTATTCATTGTACCAACTTATGAAAGGGTGAAAGGCTGAGTGGACCTTGGAGCCCTGCCTGGGATCAAACTCATGACCTTGTGGCTGTAGCACTGGCATTTAACCACTGCACCACCAGGGCAGTCACAGGCAGAGTGCTCATTGGGCTGGTGGTTGGGTGGGTCAAAGGAGGCACTTGGTAGCTACTAGTGGAGCATCTGTATGCTCATGCACATGCATTTGTGGTGAGAAAAAATAATGAGGTGGCTTATAACCACAAATGCTTGGTTATGGTGGGTCCTTTCTCACAGTAGCAGGGGGCAGTGTGGACTACACATTAGTTGGTGGGCCATTGTGAGAGGTGGTGGTGCGGTTAACATATTCTATACCTCAAATTGGAAAACCCTGGGGGTAAGCCAGCTGTCCCCCTCCATTTGCTCCTGTCCTATGAATCGGAAGGGCAGTTATGAAGGAACTAGACAAGATCCTCAAGTGTAAAGATAGATAGTTGAATGCTAAAGTTAGGATGCTCTATGACAGACCTGAACAACTTAGCAGTAGGTAGGAGCCAAAATTAAAATGAGTAAAACTTCTTCAGGCTGCATATAGATTTTAATTAATTAATATTTAATTTATTATTATTAATTAATGTTATTAATAGTAATTCTGTTCTCCCCCTCCTCTCCTTGGGAGAAAACTGAGTGGTGGAGGAACCTTGCAGGGCAAGTGTTTGCCCCTCTTCCTCCTCCACTGCCCACCCTTCTCCTTGGAAGAAAGCCCAGGGGTAGTGAAGCCTTTGGGGTGAGCATTTGCTCTCTTCCTTCTCTGCCACCTGGCCTTCCCTTTGGAAGAAAGCCCAGTGGTGGAGGAACCTTCAGGCATGAATCCTCCAGCAAATCCTCACCTCAGAAGAAGGCTGAGCAGCAAAGGAGCATTGAAGCTGTTCCACATCCACCCAAATCCTTTGGTAGGCCGCATGCGGCCCCCGGGCTGTGTGTCATGCAGGTCTGCTCTATGCCATTGCATTTCACATTTCTATGTATGGCTATGAAAGCTGGACAGTGAAGAAAGCTCGTAGGAAGAAAATCAACTCATTTGAAAAATGGTGTTGGAGAAGAATTCTGTGGATACTGTGGACTGCTAAAAAGACAAATAAATGGATCCAAGAATATATCAAGCCTGAACTCTCTCCCTACAATCCAAGATGACAAAACTGAGACAGTTGTACTTTGGACATATCATGTGAGGACATGACTCCCTAGAGAAGACAATAATGCTTGCTAAGGTAGAAGGCTATAGGAAAAGAGGACTATTTGAAGGACTGTTTCTGCCTATACAAGCAGCCCAGGCACTAAAATCAGCAAGAGAGGGGTTCCTCTCAGTTCCACCACTTTTGCAAGTGTGGTTGGTGAGGAATCTGGAGAAAGCCTCTCTGAGGCTGCTACCAGACTATGGAACTCCCTGCTCTCTTTCTGTCGGCAGCTGAAGACATTTTTATTTAGGCAGGCATTTGCTGGGTGAATTTTCTTGGAATAATGTGGTGTGGTGTTTGTTTTACTATTTTAATGGTTTTCAATGTTTATAACTATGCTGTTTTTAACCTATGTTTTAAGGTTGGTAGCATTTAATTATTTTTTAACTTTGTAATCAATGTTTTAGCTCTGTCTTTTTAAAATATTGTAACCTGCCCTGAATCCCATTGTGGGAGAACAAGATGTAAATCCTGGAAGGAAGGAAGGAAGGAAGGAAGGAAGGAAGGAAGGAAGGAAGGAAGTAAATAAATAAATAAATAAATAAATAAGGAAGACTGTATTCCAGAGGGATAGGCTCAGTCATGAAAGCCACAGCTCTGAGTCTGCATGATCTGAACAGAGCTGTAGAGGATAAGGTGACAGGGTCACCATACATCCAAGTTGACTTGATGGCAATTAACAGCGAGACTTTTTGTAGTTCTTTTGTAGATCAAAGAATATGATATTACATATAAAGCAAACAATAAACGATTTAATAATAGTTTTCTTTTTATGGAGAAAAATCTAAACTTTTACACTTGGGAGACTGGGTTGTAGGTCTCTTTGCCCTTCCCCCTCTCCTCTCCTCTCCTCTCCTCCCTCTTCCCCTCAATCATTGGCATTCATCAGCTATTTAGCACTGATTAGATAAACAACTGCTAGGTGCTAATTAGTCCTGTCAGAATTTAATAGCTGATAGGAAACCCCCCTTAAGTTAAGCAGAAGCTCAGTTATCTGGCACCTATTGTTTTTTATCAACAGTTTTCTCAATTGCTGTGCATTTTAGGTGTCAAAGTGAAAACAAAGTTGATATCAGTGAAAAAGTTAAATTACCCATCCCTTTCTGAACTGTGATTTTTAGACCACTTACTCTGAAGAAAATCCCACTGAAATCAAAGAGGTTTAATGATCTATGTTTCAGGTCACAGAGTAAACTATGGCCTGTTACAGACAGGCCAAAATAAAGCTGCTTCGAGTCACTTTGGAGATATGGTATTTCAATGATGCATGCGTCCTAAGAGTCCAAAAGCCACACCAAAGCTGCACTCCAGTCCTTAGAACTGGCGCGTGGCTTTGGCGCGGCTTTTGGACTCTTGGGATGCATGCATCATTGAAATACCATACCTCCAAAGTGACTCGAAGCAGCTTTATTTTGGCCTGTCTGTAACAGGCCTCCGAAACTTTTAGGAGCACGTTTTATTTCTTCTTCATTTTAAATTCTTCTACATTCTGCAACAAGTCAGTTGAAACTTTAAAGTCAATCTCTGCATTATATGAGAGGCACACCAATGAGATCACAGAATTTCTCTGGCATGTGTTGGATGGACTGTACAACGTATAATGGAATTCAAAATTGGCCAAGACACACACACACACACATAACCTAATTTTGCCAAAATTCTTCATAACTGCAAAACACTGAGACATTATAAAGTTGCTATATAAAATTAGTATTTATGCTATCAAGGAATTCCACTCAAACCACACTTAACATTTCAAAAATAAGAATGGGATACCCCTTTGCTGGTGGCCTTTAGGAATGCAGTAAAAACATTCCTTTCTTCTGTTTGGTTTTTAAAATTAAACTGTTTAACTATTTAATTGTTAAACATAGTTACACTATTTAACTATGAAGAAGGTTTAACAGTCTTTTCTTGGCTTTTAAATTATTGTCTTTAATTTTATTTATAGTTTGAACTTGATTTATTGATTTCATTTTATTGCTTTATTGTTGTATCTTTCTTGTGGACTCTTGTTAGAGCAGTTCAAAATATTTTAAGAAATAATATACAGCAAATGCGCAATAAATTTAGGTGCAATAAATTTGTTCCACAATTATTTTTTAAGAAGCCTACAGTATGTGAATTATAAAAATGAACAATTAGAACTTACAAGTTTGTCCCTACTGGTGGTCTTTGCTGTAAACAACTGCTCCGATTTTCTGTTGGTGATTCAAAGTATAAAACAACAGCAATAAGGAAGACAGATCACCTCAGTTCTTTACAGCAGTGCTTCATTACCTGCACTGAAAGGTGTATGTGAATGTTATAGGGTGCAAGCTAAAGGGGAGAACACTTTCCCCATACCCCAATTAAATGTATACCTATCCTGGTGGGTAGTAAGTGGGAGAGTAAGCAGCTTTATAAACGTGGACACATCATGAAATCGCTGAATCAAGTCTCTCTGTTCCAGAGTACTTTTTCTACTGAAGATCTTGAGGCAGGTTCACTTTATCAGAACTGTTATTAGGCGATTCAATCCAGCCATGATTTTTTTAAAAGCTAGATCCTAAATAAGATACAGTTCTCATGAAAGTCTGTGGAAAATAGCCCTGCATGTTTTATGTAAGTCTCTGGTCAGAAAGCAACAGAGCTCCCCCCCAACATATATCCAAGTTTAACGAGTTGCTACTTAAATGTTAAACAGTGCTCTGTGAACCATTTTATATTAAAATTGGATAGTTCTGAACATCACACATACAAGAAGTATTGTTTGACACAGTGCCATTTTGATGATAAATTGCAATCTACAGCTCAAAATAATTCTACCCAGGGATTAACATTTCAGAGGCTGAGCCAGAGATTATGTGTGTGGATCTTGAATTTCATCATCTCCCTTTGGCACAATAGCTTATTCTTCCCCTTTTTCATCTATTCTCTCATGAAGGGTCAGGAAAGCTTAGCCTTGCTGTTTCATTCATTTCATCTCTACATTAACCAGATACCTTGCAGTCTTTAGTTCTTACATGTTATTCCATTACAAATACTACAGATAGACTGCACTACAGTTCCCCCTCCCTAATGAGATATGTACTAAATCAAAGGGTGCCATCAAGTGGTTATAGTGCACTAAGCAACACTATGTAGCCTACCATTTGGAAAGGTTTCATCAGGACATGTGAACTAAATTCCCCCTCAATTTAAGTGATCCAACAAATTCCAGTGATGCAAAGAAATGCCATTCCCTTTGCCCACAGTCTTTAGGTTTACTGATTTACAAGCATACATATTTCATCACATTAGTCCCTGTGAGTAAAACTCTTACTACTAATGATGTCAGTTCAACTAAGTGAACACAAGCCTCCTCTGTATTTCCTTTACACATGTCACTTTGCAGTATTATTCCAACCTAAGCTTTTAATCATTCTGCACTGAACATTATCACTGCTATTAGCTTTTCATATTTTAAATTTTAGATTTAAATGCAAGAATTAATGGGCGCATTACATACAGCTTTTGATGAATCCTAGTACACTTAACTTGTGGTTTACATTATACATAGGGAATTTCTAACTATAAAATTTACAAAGATGGTGAAATAATTAAAATTGCCATGCTTTAACATTTGTTTGAGGGGAAAAATGGAGACCATTATTAAGTCAAGGGGAAAAAAATTAAACCCATCATTTGCAAGGTGCTCCTTGTTGTTGTTGCTGCTGTTGTTGTATGCCTTTAAGTTGAGAGTGTGTGATCTGCCTAAGGTCACCCAATGATTTTTTATGGCTAAGCGGGGAACTGAAACCTGATCTCCAGAGTCATAGTGCAACACTCAAACCACTACATCATGCTGGGTCTTGGTAAGGTGATCCTACAGTTTGCCAATTTTCTTTCCTATCATTGGTTATTCCCATTAATGTGATGTTTCATGCATTAGGAGGAGGATTCTTCCAAGAACTTGATAACAAAGCCTTGAATCTATTTAGAAAGCATAGTCTGCTGAACTGTAGAACAATAGAAACTGTATACAGCATATATTTTCCAGTATGATTCACCTTGATAGATGTTATGTGTGAGCTTTACTGAAGTTGCAGTTTACCTCTACTAAAGTTATTGTTCAAGGTATTTCCGACTGGCAGCAATGATAGGGCAAACCTATAATGGGGGTTTTCTTGGCAGGATTTGTTCAGAGGTTTGACATTGCCTTCCCCTGAGATTAAGAGAGTGTGACTTGTCCAAGGTCACCCAATGGTTTCATGGCTGAAATGGGAATAGAACCCTGGTCTCCAGAGTCATAAACTACTACAACACATAGGCCTTCTTAAACTGTATTGCTTTACAGCTAAATGGTATAAAAGATGAAATAGTACTCTACAGTTAAGTCACCAGGAGTCATGAGTGTATAATATTCAAGAACTTAAACTTATTGCTTGGAAGCAGGAGACCTTACAAACACTCAGCTCTCTGAATTTCACCGCAGTGCTGATTGCACTGTCATATGTAAAAGGAAGTCAAAATCTTTGTACCATTCTCTATAACAAGTATCTACACTTCTACACCAAGGCAGAATGGCATAAGCCTAATAATAAAAAATGATATATGAGTGTTGATATTGATTTAAACTCCTGTAACCAAAATCCACCAAGAGTGTTACCTTTATTAGGCAGCTTCAAAGCATATGATACATTATGGAAGCTTTCAAAGCTTCACT
Organism: Sceloporus occidentalis; assembly: GCA_023333645.1. Taxonomy (NCBI): domain Eukaryota; kingdom Metazoa; phylum Chordata; class Lepidosauria; order Squamata; family Phrynosomatidae; genus Sceloporus; species Sceloporus occidentalis. The sequence goes on along the minus strand of JALMGF010000004.1, from coordinate 7,771,030 downwards.
GGCCTTTTCAGGCAAAGATGTGTGACTTTTAAAATCTTTGCCTGATGAAAAAGCCAGTTAAGCTTTGAAAGTTTCCATTATATATTTTAGGCTTTGGAGTTAGCCTAATAAATGTACCCCTACTTGTGCATTTTGTTGAATGAATTCACCATTTTAGTTCTAGCTAATCTGCTGTATGACTGCCACCTGAGTGTGTGTGTGTCTATGTGTTTAAGTTGCCTGCTGACTTACAGCAACCTCGTGAAACTCAATAGGCTTTTCTTAGGCAAGGAATACTAAAGATGGGGTTTTGCAAGTCCCTTCATATGAAATACAGCCTACAGCACTTGGTATTCATTGGCAGACTCCCGTCTAAGTAGTAGCCATGCTGATTCTGCTTAGATTCCAAGCTCAAATGGAATCTGGGCCTTTTAGGGTATTTAGGCACCTGGGTCCTCCAACATAATAATTTGACAGTCAAAACAGCAAAACAACTAGAGCACAGGAAATAGTTTGCCCAAATAGTCTGCTCTGCTCTCACAGTTTTAATCACCTACATCAGTGATGGTGAACCTTTTAGAGGCCGAGTGCCCAAATTGCAACCCAAAACCCACTTATTTATTGCAAAGTGCCATGTCCCTCTAGCTTTCTAGTAACAAACTCTGGCAAACTCTGCGCTGGGGTGACAGCACATGTGCCCACAGAGAAGGCTCTGAGTGCCACCTCTGGCACACGTGCCATAGGTTCGCCATCACTGACCTATATTATAAAGGCCTTTTCCTTTATTTTTCTTTGTTACCAGTGTATCTGTTACACATGAATCTTAATATCCATTCCAAAGCATCCTCTTATAGATTCCCAGGAAAATGTTACTGGCTATGTAATGTAATGTTGCTGAAATAGTTTCAGTGAGCCAATATGAGGTTAACTGCTATGCCAAAATGCCTGGGATAAACAGTATTCAAAGATATATGCAACTCATGACCTTCTAAGGATCCTTTCACACTATAGACCTATAGCGCTATGGTTTCACTTTAACTGCCATCCTAAGAATTCTGGGATTTGCAGCTGAGTGAAAGGCCTTGGGCATCATCAGCCAGGAAGTTGGAGGTCTTTAAACAGAGGTTGAATGGTCAACTCCCAGGAATGCTGGTATTCCTGCGTGGCTGGGAGGTTGGACTAGAGGGCCCTTGTGACTCCTTCAAACTCTTGACTCCTTGGTAGAGAGAGTAAAGCCTGTGACACATGTTGTTCCCAAGCCCACCATGTGCCCTCTTCCAAAGAAAGAAAACCACCAGCAAAAAATCAGTGGTGTGAACTACAGTTAAAAAGCACTAGCACAAAGGAATTCTTTATGGAGAATTAGAACTAGGCTGAGTATAAGAAAGGTGAGCAAAATGGAGAACTAGCCCTCCCTGCTGTGAAGCTTGGTGAATATAAGGAGGGACAGAAAAGGTGTGGTAACCATACATGGGGATACAGTGGCTTAGTAGTTAAGACACCAGTTCTGATGATTGGAAGATCAGAAAGTTGGTAGCTCAAGGCCCAACAGGAAGAACTCCTGTCACTAGTCCCAGCTTCTGCCAACCTAGCAGTTCAAAAACATTGAAATGCAAGTAGATAAATAAGTAACAGCGTTCGGTACAGTTATGCTAGCCACATGACCACTTGAGTTGTCTTCAGCTTTTTAACCACACATGTGCACTCCACAAGTCATACAAGACCAGCATCAGCTCAATGCAGCTCAGCAAGCTCTTCTGCATATAAGGTAGAAGTGTATCTACAAATGCTGGGGCACATGTTTGTTAGCTCAACTGTCTTCTGCTGCTGCAGTCATCAGAAGCTCTCCTTTCAGGACTGAGTGAAAATATCTCACACCTTTATGGGGCCTTTCCCCACTGAGGAACATAAAGGGAGGGCATTGGTGGCTTTGGAAGAATGAGCAAAAATCAAAATAATTTTAAGTGAGAACATGGGTTAATTTTTCAACTAGATTATTTTTAGTTAAAAACAAAAATAAAATGATGGTTTGGCCATGCTGTGCAGCTCCTTTGCCATTCTTTTAAACACTTGGCAAGAATGCCTCAGACTGATGCTACATGATGATATGGCATCATTCCAGGGGCAGTTTTCAAGGGAAAACACCTATGGAAGCAGACATCTATTTATTATTATTATTATTATTATTTGCCATGAATGCTCTTGGAACAATATTTTGTCATAATATAGACTTTCCCCAGGAGACATTCTAGCTACATTCTCAGAAGGAATGGTAGCAGCAGATCAGCTTTAAGAAAGATTTTAACTACAATAAGAAGAAAATTCACCTTTACATTGAAATGCTGCACCTTTTGCCCCATGACTATTTAATACAATATTCAGGTGCAAACACATACCATGAAAATTCAATCAAGTTATGTCATATATTTCAGCTATGTATTTTTAATAACGTTTCCTTGTTAACTAACTACAGTTAGTCTAAAACTGGACAAATTCTGGATGCTGCTAATGTATTCAAATAAGTCAATGTCAATGTTTGTGAAGCTGACTTTTGTCAATAAACTGTAATAAAGAGTAACCACCTTAAATTCTTGACATTATACTGAATAACAATTCATGAATAACAATTCATGAAAGTAAAAACTGTGCAGATGAAGAAGAAAGTGGCAAGCTTGTGCATGTAATTATGAACCATAATTCAAAGTCATGGCATAGAATTCACTGTTTGGACTTGGGTAGGACACCACCATGGTTGGTGTACAGCATGGTACCATGATATGAAACACTATGCTGATGCTGGAATTGTTGCTGGTAAATCTCCCACATCATACAGGCTTTTGCTGAGGAGTCACACTAGATGTACCAAACAGTTACTGGACAGCAGCAGCAGTAGTGTGTGTATGATACTGCAGGAGCATCTCTCAGAAACAACTGCCATGGCACTCTTGTTTGTATTGCACAGAAGGCAGAAAAGGTAAATCGCTCCTGAATGCATTTTACTTTGAAAATTCTATGATGAGACAATCCAAAATGAAATCAGAAGTAGTGCTTTAAGGATGACACTCTCAGGCTGGAAGGCACTACACTAGCTGTTGAAGAAGATCAGAGGACAAGTATGAGTAGTGCTGTGCCTAATAATAATAATAATAATAATAATAATAATAATAATAATAAGTTTTATTTATATACCGCTATTCCAAAGATCATAGCGGTGAACAGCAAGTAAGCTAATTAGCAAGTAAGGATGCAACTGGACTCAAACCAAAAAGTTTATACACTAGGAATATGGAATATGAGAAGCATGAATCAGAAGAAGCTAGAAATTGTAAAGCAAGAAATGTAATGTACAGTCAGCACTCCTGTTCTGGACCCCCCCCCCCATGAGTTCCAAAATCGGCAGATGCTCAAGTCCCACTGTTCTCAACAGAGGCACAGCTACATGTCTGCTCCACCATTAGGAACAACAGGGATTCTTATCTGCCTGCCTGCTGAGGGCTCAGAAGACCAGAGAAGCCACTTCTGGCCGAAACACAAAAAGTTAACTCGGGGCCTGTAGTGTGAATGAGCCCCTCATTTTACCAAGAGAAGTAGCACAGTTTCGTGTTTCTCGGGATATTGTGCTTATGATATTTCTGCTTAACCTGCTTCATCTGGTAAACATAGATCCACTCATTAAATATGTAAAGGGGATTAGGGTTCTCTACAGAGAATACTAGCCTTTTAATTTCTCTACCTGGGCATTTGTGTGATATTCAGCTTATATGTTACCCATAAAAGTGCTGTCTTGTGTTCTAACAGTTTCTGGCCAAGTGAATCACAATTCACAATTTGGCTCTCCTAGAAGTTGGCCAGGATTTTAGAGCCACTCTACTAGTATTATGGCGCTATCAACAGATTTCCTCAGTGGAGTTCCCCTGCTGAGGTCAGACAGCTACCTTGACTAAGCTTTTAGCATTCTTCCACTATTATTATTAGTCTGACAAGACAACTTTGGTACAACTGTTTTGGTAGAGCAGAGTCAGTATTTTTAACTAAGTGTAGGTTGATTTTCTTCTAAAATTCTTTAGTGTGATCTCTTAGCCAATGTATGATTGCAGTATGAACTCTGTTGCCTCTTCCTTTTCTGAAAATAACTTGGGTGTCCAGCATTTCTCTCTCCATATAAGGAAAGCCTTTGTTGTAAAATTTTGAGTGTCAATTCATTTGCATAGAATATTAATGTAATAATTTGACAACTACAGAAATCCGTTATTTCTTGAGGATGAGAAATGATATTCAATATTTCCAATCTGTAAGGCATTGTTTTGTTTTTTGGCAGATAGAATTTGGATGGATTCTGTTTCTGTAGCTTGAAACCACTCTGTAGGCTGTCTGTTACTATTAGTTCTCCCAAGTATACTCGCCCCGACAGTAATTGGTGCAGTTTCGGGGGGGATGAGAAGCCCACTTACACCGGTGCATTTGGCACCAGATTCCTCTTTTTTTTCAGAACTGCAATGACCTGAATCTCCAATAGTGAAAATAAGCTATCATCAATTTGAATTGCATGGGACTCCCAAGTGCCTCATTCCTCTTCCTCCTCTTCCTTCCGCCACTGTCCCCCTCCTTCCTTCCTTCCTTCCTTCCTTCCTTCCTCCCTCCCCTTCCTGCCACTGAACCGCCAACCCTCCTTCCTCTTCCTCAACCTCCTCCACTGTGCTGCCACTCTTTCCTTCTTCCTCCTCTTCTCTCCACTGCCGCTGCCATCTCTTCCTTCCTTTCTTCTTCCTCCTCCATCCTCCCCCCCACCAGTGTGAACAGGAACCAGCTTAAAATGACACAGAGAAATTCGGTATCACTGATGAGACACCCTTCGGTACCAAAAGGTAAGTATGAATGACCATAACGATATTTTGCCCCAAACAAAACTGATATGGACAGTCACATTTGGGATCACAGAATTCACTAGCCCTCCATGGAGAGATCATGCCAAGGATGACGTTCTTCACTGAGAAGAGTTAAAGACTGCAAGTGGCCAATGTTTCAAACAGCTTTCCTCTAATCTTGGAGAGAATAAAAAGTAAAACCAAATGCTCATAAAGCATGGAAAACAGGCAGAAGACTCGGTAGTGGCTTGAAGGTGGTTACAAAATAGAAGTTCCAGTTATGGTTGTTTTTTGTGGGGGTTTTTTAAAATGCATTTTGTAAAACATTTTGCACCTTCAAAGTGCTGAGTATCTTGTATACATTAAGCAGTAACAAAGCCAATTAACTCATTTCAATTTCAGTAACATAACAAAACATGGAAAAATCAAAGAAGAGTAAATATTTCTGCAAGGTGCAATTCCACAAGCATGATACTAAGCAACTTTCATTAGGTCATAGATTTCTCTTTAGAAAAGTAGCATGGCTAGTCAACTGCAATGTAATACTTGCATACGACAACTAATTATATAACAACTTAGAGGGGAAAACAAGAATCAAATGGAAAATGATCAAAAGAGACTTAAACTGGTTGCATGGAGATACTGCTTACCAAAGAAACACTCAAAAGATGTACAATAACTATCAAATACATGAAGAATTATAATCAAAAGTGAACATTTTAACTGTATCATGTTTGCTTCCAAATGAACATTTTTGCACAATATTTGACATTTTGTAGCAAAACCAAATGTTATGCAAAATATTACCCTAGATGAAATATGTTTAATGAAATGTTAAACCCAACCTGTGAGGGAGAAACCATCTGTCAAATCACCTTCCACCCAGTTAATGACTATGTATTGACATTTTGTTTTTTTCCTTTTTCATCATGTCTTGCACTGTCCCCTTAGCAGAGAATCAAGCATTAGTTGTTTGCAACAATGTATGGCCATTGTCCCCCCAGGTGCCCGCAATGAAATGAGATTTGTATAACATAATGCTATCCCAGCACGCAGCATTTTACATTTTAAAAGAATGCTCACTATCAAGAGCTACATCACCTTCACACGCAAAAAAAAAAAGTGTGGCATGATGAACAATCTTAAAAACACATACTTTTTTATTAAAAGGAGAGTTGGGTAGCTCAGCTTACATCTGGAGTATGATTAGAACCCCACTGTAAAACAATTACCAAGGCTCCGTTTTTATATTTGATGTTGGAAAGAGAAAAAGACCTCATGCAGATTCAAGTCTCTTGCATGCCACAGCAAGTATATTTTACTGCTGATTTTCTATGAATAAACATATGCTAAGAATTGCTGAAACAAACTGCTGGTTTTAAACATGCCTAATGTAGTATTAGTGGTTTGTTTCCAGTACTGTCTGCCTCCATTTATCAGCTTCCTTCCTCCAGCTGGCAAAGAATATCATGGATATCAACTCTGGTCAGCTGTCTTGCCCAATATACTCTCCTCTGTGGGGGAAAGGAATATTGCATGGTAACAAGCAGGAAACAGGACTGAGAAAAAATGTCTAAACAAATTGGTTCTGGCCATTTGGAAGGCAGATTGCACTTTACTACTGTGAATCAATAATCACCACAGAAATTGTGTGTCATCAAACCCATTTCAGTGTAAATGTTACAGTTTGGGAAAAAATATTTACTTTTTAAAAGGAGGGAGGAACATTATCTGTTCTGTGACATTCTAGCATTCCTCCTTTCTGTCTTTCTATTAGAGCAATTGTAATATATATATATGAGACACAATAAGGTCATTTTGTGAACTGAAATGTGTCACAACCATGTTCAGTTAAAACCCCAAGGTCATGTAGACACACACACACAGAAACAGACATATATGAACAGTATTTGACTTGTTGCAATACCAAAATCCTGCTATATTTAGCAGAATCCTTCTAGGCCAGGTGAATGTTAAGGTCATAACTTTGGAGGGTATCCTTCCCCCCATCAACATTTCCTTATTTGAACATCAATACTTTTAAAGACTCTAACATTTTTAAACTGCATATGACATATTAAGCAGAAAGGGGGGGGGGGGCTCTTGTGCTATAAAGCAAGCAACCATTGTAGCAGAAACCACTGGCTGAGATAAACAACCAAGCTGATCCACGGTCACAGAAGGCACAGTTTTATTACGGCTGGGATCCTCCTGCATCAAAAGGTGCAAGAGAGACCCCAAATATTCTTTACAGCAGGTTTTATACACAAGCACAATACAGGAAAACCAGACCACCAAACTCTTACCCCACCCCTGACTGCAAATCATCTACGTTAATACATACATTCTATGGCATTAGCAGATGAACATGTCTACGGATTTCGAAACAGCAAAAATTGTTCTAGTTCATTGTGACTTTGTTTATAAAACAGAAACCTCAAACTCTTCTGTTCGGGATATTCAACCTTATCAAGAAAGCACAGTGTTCTCAAAATAATCTTATACAAGAACTGCTCACTCTGACATTAGTCTTTGCAAATGCCGAATTCTAGCTTCTACTGAGACCTCAAGTCAACATCTAGTCTCACCCAAAATCATGACCACAAACAGTTTATAAAAGCATTTCTAATATAATTCTTCAATCAGGCGCATAAGTCCACTTCACCATAAGGTGGCTGTCTGGGATGTATGTTTTGATTTATTCTAATAATACTGTTTAAATTAAGGTTTTCTAATATGATCCAGGAACTCAAACGGAAGTTCAAACTAAGGGCCAAGATGCTCTATGACAAGAAAAAGAACATACTACAAGATCAAGAAGTTATTAAAAAGATGTTGGGTGTATTACACAGAAGGGTTGTATAAAAGAGATGACAAAATGAATGATGCATTGAACAAAGAACCATATAAAGATGAATACATTTTTTTTTAAAAGCAAGGTGAAAGCTATAAGAGAAACTGAGGAAAATAAATAATCAGGATCATATGCCAATTGAACTGCTATATTCCACATAGACAGAATCAATTTTAATGTTAACTAAAATATGTCAATAAATATGGAAAACAAATAGGTGGCCAACAGACTGGAAATGATCAATATACACCACAATCCCCAAAAAAGGGCTGCTGCAACTGTAGGACCATGGCATTAACTTCCCACATAAGCAAAATTATACTTAAAATTCTGCAACATAGACTTCAATCATATATGGAGAGAGAAATCCCAAAGGTGCACGTGAGGTTCAGGAAAAGAAGAGGCAGTATGGACCACACTGCAAAAAAACAATGGCCAGTGGATCGTACCAAGAAATTCCAGAGAAAAATCAGCATATATTTTACAGAGTAGAGCAAAGCCTCTGACTGGATTGATCATGAAAAGCTATGGAATGCACTCAAAGACAAGGGAGTCCCACTACATTTCATAGTTCTGAAGCAAAATCTGTATTCGGGACAAGAGGCCATTGTTAGAATGGAATATGGAGAAACAGAATGGTTCCCAAGTGGCTAGAAATGGAACAAGAGATCTCTTGGAATGTTGCTCAGTTTATATGGTGCTATACAGACTACCCAAAAAGGGTGGTCTTCCGGCGTTTTGCTTTGCTGTGTGAGGGAGCCGCAGCGGACAAACCGCGCAGCTCCCTCGCGCAGCAAAAAGGACCTGCAAAAAGCAGGTCCTTCTTGTGGTGCCATAAAAACGTTGCAGTGTGCCAATGGTGCACTCATGACATCCTTATGACACCGAGACGTGTGGAGGCTAAGCATTCTTCACGTCAAAATGGCGGTGCCCGTGTAGACAGGGCACTGCCATTTTGTCACCGCCAGTAGTACTAAGCTAACCCTAGTATGTACTAGGGTTAGGGAGCATTTCAATGGTGCTCGCTCCCTAAACTACTGCTGCCACCACGCTACATTTTGCCGGTCTGTATCCCGCCTATGTTACCCATAAAAGTGCTGTCCTGTGTTGTAACAGTTTCTGGTCAAGTGGATTACAATTCACAATTTGGCTATCCTAGAAGTTGGTCAGGATTTTAGAGACATTCTACCAGTATTACGAAGCTATCAACAGTTTTCCTCAGTGGAGTTCCACTACTAAAAGTCTGAGCCTTCATCCAGTCAAGCTGCTTTGGTACAAATGCTTTAGTAGAGCAGAGGGGGTTCTTCTGGATCCATTGCTCCAAATGACACCTCAGATAGATACAATCGCCAGAAGTACCTACTATGAGCTTCAGCTGATATGCCAGCTGTGCCCCTACCTAGAGCTGGAGGACCTAAAGATGATAGTGCACCCAGTGGTTACCTCAAGGCTGGACTTTGCAATGCATTGGGCTACCTCTGTCCCAAATTTGGAAACTTTGGTTAGTTCAGAACATGTTAGTCAGATTGATTACCTGGAGAGCTGGAAGTGATCATATTACACCAATGTTAAAATCAATCCACTGGCTGTCAATTAGTTTCTGGTAAAGGTACAAAATGTTGGTTATAACCTTTAAAACCCTGCATGGTTTGGGTCCAGGTTATCTACGGGATCACCTCCTCCCATAGAATCTGCACCATATACTCAGATCCTCTGATGGATGTTTACTCCAGTCAACCAAGATTGGCAAATGTCAGCCAGAAGACTTTTTCTTTAACTGCCCCTAGAGTGTGGAATGACCTGCCAGAAGAGATTCAACAGCTGAATACGCTATCTGCAGAGCGTTAAAGTCCAAATCTCTTCTGGCAGGTCTATCCAGATGTGAAGTTGAAGGCTTTCATGGTCAGCATAGACTTCAATCATATATGGAGAGAGAAATCCCAAAGGTGCAAGTGAGGTTCAGGAAAAGAAGAGGCATTATGGACCACACTGCAAAAATACAATGGCCAGTGGAGTGTACTAAGAAACTCCAGAGAAAAATCAGCATGTACTTTACAGAGTACAGCAAAGCCTCTGACTGCATCGATCATGAAAAGCTATGGAATGCACTCAAAGACAAGGGAGTCCCACTACATTTCATAGTTCTGAAGGAGGATATATATATATACACCAAAATTAAAATGCTGCTAGGATACAGTCAAAACATGTAAAAGCTATATGTAAAGGGACCAGGCCAGTTACACTGCAACAGTAAGATGACTTTCTACAACTCCCCTGGCTTTTAAAAAAAATCAGCCAGTCGAGACAAGATATGCTATGAGTTTTGCTCCAAAAACCTAATCTCCAAGATTCCTGAACTAGAACAAAGTGCTAAATATTTAATATAAGCAAATGCTGTATTAAAAAACTGCACACACTTTCTGATTTTCTGTTACATTCAAAGCAGAACAAGAGTGAGATGGGTGACAAAGTAGCATCTAATTCTGAGCTATAGTTAGACCAGAAGACCCAGGCAACCAGTCACAGTTCACATAATCACATACAGTGGAATATCACAGAGGAATTAGAAGGCCAGAAAGGCATGACTCAACTACAGGCTCCCCGTTCCAGATGTATTAAATACAGATATTTAATTCTGAAATGGGCATTTTTATTTCAGTTAAAAAACTGTTCAGCTTGTGGATGATGGGAAGTGTAAAAAAACCTAAGCTTGTACTCTTTGAAAGAAAATACATCACTGCAATTTCATTTTAAAATAAACTCTGTTACAATATTCATAGTGAAAATGTTTGTAATAATAGGGCAATATTGATTCTAGAAAGTGTGGTAACCTTATCAGATACTACCAAGAATACTATCTTTGAACAGGTTAAAAACTCCTTACTAATTCTTATCCCAGTGCTCCTTCCTTCCTTCCTTCTCCCTTTTTTCTCCCCATCTCATTTTCGTTTCCCTTGGCCTTTCTCTCCCTTTATCACAGCAGCCATTCAGCCTCATCCTCTGTTCCCCTTTCCATCAACCAGGAATCAAATGCTTGTCTATCTCTCTCTTTGAAGAGTCCTTCACATAAAGTACAGACAAAGTTTGTACACAGACCCTGTGGAAAAATGAATCTTCCAGACCTGCCTTCAACTTAGTTTCTCCTGGTCAGAGAAGATATGGCATCTAGTGGCTGATGATTTATTTATTTTTTTAGTATGCTGTGGAGAGATTTTAATTAATTTAAATCAATCCATCAATTCTAAGACCAAATAAACACAACCATGTTACTTTAGTATTCATGGCAAGTTTCATGTACTTGGATTTCACAGTACTGGAACTATGACAGAGGCAGACAGATACACCTTCTCTTTTATGACTCTAGGTAATGACTCTACAGTATTATCATTTGTTTAAACAGAATGAGATATACTAGAAACTAGAAAAATAAGTGGAGAGCTATACTAGTTTTTAATTCTAAGAAAAGAATCTATTGCTTTCTTGGACAGAGGCATGTACTTAGACTTTAAAAAAAAGAAATCAGAATTATTCATCACAGAATTATTTGCCAAAAAGGGCTAAAATGGGGGAGGGGGGCCCCACCCTATCACATCCTCCTATCATGCCAGTTTCTCTTAGAGCAGGAATGAGAACCACACAGCCCTCCAGATGTTGTTCAACTGCACTCCTCACCACTGACTGTGTTGGTGATGTGTGCAGGTAGCTGAACTCCAACAACATTTGCAGGGTCACATTATTCAAGTCAAGTAAGACTAGGCAATTCCAAAGGCATATCCATTTGTTGTGGTTTGCAATAGCAAACAAAATATCAAGGGGAGTCTTGTGGCATCTTGTGGCTAACCAATATATTGTAGCATCAACTTTCATTGTGCACAGATTAATTCAGCAGGAGTTTGTAATTATACATGGTGTGCATATATGCACGCAAGTGCATGAGCGCGCACGCACTTGCACACACGAACACACACACACAAACACTTCCTTTATGGATCCATCAGTAATCTTCCAAGAAAAGAAGAAAAGCTACTGGGTGAAAAGGTTCTTCCACAACTGTACCTCATCCCAAATGGGTTCTGGAATCATCATCATCTTTTATTTATATCCTGCCTACTCCGATTAGGACTGAGGCAGCTTGCAGTAAAACAGTCAAAACATAGTAAAATAACAACATACAACAGTCCCAGGTTCTACCCTCCCCCCCAAAAAAAAATAACAATTAAATCACAGTTATATTAAAAATTCATACTAAAAAGATTAATTAAAACAAATTAAAATAAATAAACTGGAGGATGGGGCGTGAGAAAATCAATAGGCTACATAATAGTCTACTCAGTGGATGGCTGAACTATTCTGGAAAGGCCTGTCGGAAGAGATCCATCTTGCTAGCTTTCTTAAAACTGTCTAGGCTTGTACTATGACGGATCTCATCCGACAGGTCGTTACATAGTCTGGGAACAGTTGCCAAAAAGGTCCTCTGGGTCGCCATAGTTGTTCTGGTCTTCACCAGTTGCAATAAATTCCTCCCAGAGGACCTGAGGGTGTGGGGTGGATTATATGGGAGAAGGCGATTCTGTAAATAGGTTGGACCCAAGCCATGTAGGGCTTTAAAAGTGATAAACAACACCTTGTACTGCGCCCGGAAACCAATGGGCAGCCAGTGGAGTGATTTTAGGATAGGTGTTATATGGTCACTCCTGGTTTTTTCAATGACCAACCTGGCTGCCATATTCTTAACTAGTTGAGGTTTCCGGACTAAGCACAAGGGTAGCCCCATGTACAATACATTGCAGAAGTTGAGTCGTGAGGTTACCACAGCATGTACCACAGTTTCCAGGTCCCCCAGTTCCACGAAAGGGCACAGCTGGCGTATCAGCCAACTTACTGGAGGATCCTCCTGAGAAGATTTTACAGATGGGATATAGAAGATGTGAGGAGGAAGATAGTTTGGGGACGTTCTACTGCTTTAGCAAAAAATCCACTCATTAGGTTGAAGCCATTTCGTTGTTTGGATGGGCATGAGTATTGGGAGGAGGGGCAGAGAATTATAAAGCAAAATCAAAACAAAATACAAGACGTATTATTAAGAGTATGCTATTACTCTCCCACTCAAAATGAATACAAAATCTTGAAGCTCTTGAAGAATGTCCATCAGTAAGAATGCTTAGCTATGACATTTATTTATCTTTTACTTTTGTCCAGTAACAAGGGACTAACATGAATGTAAGAAAACTAAAGCAAAACCTAGAATTGTTACCTACAGAATAATAAACATCAGTGGATAACTAGGAGAATGAAAATGATCATGAATTGTGGCAGGTTCCAAATGTTGTTCACTTCTGACATGCTGTTACATTGCCTGTGGTGAGCAAAGTGTGGACCACAGACATCACAATTTTTAAATGTAAAAATTGTCTGCCCTGCTCTCACTAAAACTTCCAGAGGCTCTAAATGGCCATTTAAATTAGATTTTACTCGACTAAGTCTAATGAACACTTCATAAGAAGGAAAACTCAAAGTGATCAGAGTATCTACATCCAATTGCTAGTTTCCAAGAAGAGTAAACATACTGAAGCAATGAGATTTATGCATGTGTTAACACTGATCCAATTGATTAAATGGTTCTAATCTAGTTGGGACTACTGACTGGATTTAGCACAGCAGAAATTGCAGGAGCAGTATGCATTTGATTAACTAATAATCACTAAGAATGTTTTTCACTTCCTGTTGCTCAATGTAAGAAAGAAGCACTTCAAAAGTACAATAGTACAAACATCAACCATGTAGGGATCATCATTTATTGGCACATGAAGAATAAGCAAGTTTGCAGATCAATATGATTATTTTTAAAAAATTATTAATTATTTGCTTTTATACTTCATCTTCTCAATCAGTAACTGAGTTCAACAATAACAGACCTGTTATTGCAACTGATTCCAGACCAATGTAACCAACTTAATGCCCCACTGACAAAAGTCTCTGTCTTCCTCCCTAACACACACAAAACACTCACTTGGGGCAATGTCAGTGTTAAACAAATGCTCTCAAAAGTTCTCTAAGGCAAATATACTTTTATTTTCTTAAACTAAAAGCTGCATATGTCTTCTCTCACCACTGTGTGGTGCTATCAACCTTAAGGAAAAAATTCCAGCTTTACGCAAAAGTTTATTTGAGGGAAATGGTGAGCTATTTGAGTTGTTTGTTTTTATTTATCCGAAGTGCACCATTTTGAATTCAAGTTACCCCATCAGGGTTACCCCAGGATATTTCCATAACTGCCATATATTTAAATGCACCAAAACTGCCATTCCATGTAGCTGTACACATAAATTCCATGCTGTTAGTTTTAAATCACATTGTACTATTTGTTAATTATAAATGAAAAAAATAGCAATAGATGCACATATACAATAATGTTTAGAAAGTTAGTCAGCTGATACAAAACAGAATTGATTTACATTTCAACTGGCAGTAGCAGCACTCTTATAACTTGGTTTATCCCTCCCTACCATTGGAGGGGCAGACATTGGAAGCCTTTTATCCTGTTTAATGGCAAATTGTTCCATCTGAAGTTACCTCCAAACCAGAATAATGAGAAGCATATTTTTTCACTTACATTTTCTATTACAAATGTCCATTCTTTGTCTTCAAATTCCTCAGCATGAGGATCCTAGAAGGGGGAAATACAATATAAATTTCATTTCTAGCAGTATAGAAAATCTTTAGTTCTTTTATTTTACTCACTTTTTAAACTTTCCTCCCACTTAACATTACATTTGGAAACTGGCAGAGAAATGGAAAAATTATGGATTTACATGTAAAGACAGACAGACAGACAGACAGAGACTTTTGAATTGAATTTTAAAAAAATAAACCAAATTTCATTTTTTAAAAAAGCAATTGATAAAAAATAATGGATATCATGAATATTAACTATACAACTTTTAATTATATTCTATGAATATGTTAATGGTAGTTTATGGAGATGGTAAATAACCTGATCAGTCCTATTATGCTGATGGTATACTCTCTCTCTCTCTCTCTCTCTCTCTCTCTCTCTCTCTCTCTGCTTTGCCTTTCTCTAAATGCAAAGACAGAGAAGGTCAACAAACAGACACTTTGGGGAGATGAGCTGACCAAAGAGGAGAGGCCTGGATCTAAATACAAGGGGTCACATGTTTGATAACTGAAAATTGTGTACCCATCTCTGAATATGTATTTTTGGGCCCAAACAGACTGGCCAAAAGAAAGCTGCATCTGGTCACTTTGGAGGTATGCTGTTTAAATGATGCATGCGTCTAAGAGGCCAGAACCCATGCCAAAGCCACACTCCAGTCCTAAGGACTAGAGCACAGCTTTGGTGCAGCTTCTGGCCTCTTAAGATGCATGTGCTGTTTAAACAGCATGCCTCCAAAGTGACCCGAAGCAGCTTTATTTTGGCATGTCTGTTCAGGCCCATACTAATATTAAATATAGTTCGACAGATGATGACTAATAGAATCCTCCTCATTAGTAATCTGATTAGTAATTTAATACAGGAATTAAAACTGGATTCTTCAGAAATGCTATTTAAATCAACCCTGGATATCACAGAAGTCCTGCTGACTCAATAGATGCATCTTTGAAAACTCAAAGGGTCTGAATTTCACTTCATTTTAATTTATTTAAAAATGTGTAAGTTATCTTTCTGCATTACTATGCCAAATAACAAAACTAAACAGTAATCAATCAATAAAGGCAAAGCACAGAATAACTTTTAAAAAAATGTTGTTACAGTAACACAAAGTAATAGAAATGGTTGTCCATTTAAAAAAAGGAGCCACTGATGTTGAATGCTCCCAGTGATCCAGCCAAACGTTTTTTCCAAAAAGACAGTGATAGTACTGAAAGCCACTGAATGGTCCAGAATAATTAACTTCAATTCCCCATGTCCTTTACTTGGTAAAGATAATCCATCTGGTTGCCCAAGATAGTAGCTTTGATAAAACTAAGTCCCAAACAGGTCCAAGCACATTTATTTTTCTCCTTGTTTTGGCACATTTCCGCTATGCTGCCTTTGATTCTTTTTACCATTTAAAATCAGTTTTTGTAGGCCATTTCCCAATATTTATGGACAACTTAAAATAAATAAATAAATATTGGGATTCCATGTAATATGTGCAACTTTGTTGCTCAGGAAGAAGAGGAAAGAATCTGGATCTTTTCTGTATGCTTTTCTGAACTGCAAACTATAATTGTCATTGTAACTCATATATTTAGGGAACTGTTTTGAAAGCTTTCAGACTATAAAAATCTTTACCACCAGGTGGAAAAATCTATCAGGAATAATGGGGGGTCGGGAGGAGTTAAATTCCCCATTCCTTAATCTAGGGGCCCTCAGAGCTGCTATTTAATAGCAGACAGTCATCATTTCTTTTGACGTGAAATGTAGCAACACATTTAACATTGTGTTGAATTTTGACCCTTGCTCTCAGGGATTGCCTTGTTTCATATTTATCTCAGCTTGTGAGACTTCATCAATATCTCGGATAATTCTGCATAATTTTTAAAAAGAAAAGTGCCTGCACTTAAATATCCCTGAAGTCTCATCTTATATCATAGGAGTATAGCTTTGGGGATCAGAGATTGGCTTGGATCCTAAGAACTATGAACAGAAGGCTGTTCATGGAAAGAAACCTTTCCATCCCCTTCTCTCTGCTAAACACTCTGAAATGCCTTTCAGAAAGATCAGGAATTCACCTGAATGACAAGATATAGTGGGGGACAGGATTCTGTGCTTGATATGAAAGTTGAAAGGTCTTGAAAGAAAAGGGAAAGCAAATGTGTGTTGTAGTCATAATATCAAAGCATGAATGTGGTCCTCAATCCCAACTGTTTGCACTGATTAAAAACTCAAGATTATAGCTGAGCTGCCGACTTATTATCTGTATTGGCAACAACTGCAGGTCGAATGTGCTTCTCATGCAGAGCTATAGGAGTAATAGATAAACACTAGATTCTGTTTGTAAAGCAGCAATCTGCAATAGTAGCATGTAGTGGCAGTAATGAACCAGAGGCAACGATAGACGAGCCATGTGTTTTGAGAAGTGATATAGATTGCTGTGACTCGGAATCTGTAAGTGGCTGCTGAAAGGGTGTTTCTGGTAGGATTAGAGGGTAAGTCTTGGCTTCAGTTACTAATGAGAATGTTAAGTATAGCCTCTTAGTAGCCACCAGTGGATACTTGAAAAACCACTACTTAACAGCCTAGGCAGTCTGTCAATGGGAAGGATGTTTACATGATATGGAGGCATCTGTGTCTTTGGAATAGTTTTGTATTTTATATGGGAAGGATGTGCACCACTGTGGTAACATACCATCTCTGACCTGCTCCCATATCTTGGCATTGAATTTCCCTCCCTCTAAGACTGAGAGAGTGTGACTTGCCCAAGGCCATCCTGTGTGTTTCCATGGCTAAGTGGGAATTTGAACCCTAGGCTCAGTGCACATATCTTTTAGATACATTTTAATTCTGACACCACTGCATTCAGAAGTTAAGACTTTTTAGAAGTTCAAGGTTCACTGTTTAAAAGAGAGTCCTTCAAAAGTTATGTGAAGTGCCTTTACTTTTATTACTGAAGATAGGATAGGATGCACAAGGTTAGTGACAAGCTCCTGGTTAGTGAAGAATATTGCAACACAAAATAATGGCTTGATTCCTGAGAACTGTGAAGGGAAGGGGGTTCATGAGAGGAGAAATTGCTATCTATTTCCCCCACTTCTGGCTTCCTGCTTTCCTGAAACCTTCTTCAGAAGCTCAGAGAACCTTTTGGACCATACGTGACAGGTTGAGAGAAGAGGTTGCCCATTATTAGACAGAGGCATCTCGTGCAAACAGTGCTTCACTCGTGCAAGGTTCCTCTGTCTCATTTTTGCCAATTACCCCTCCCTGTGCCCCACTATACCTTGTCATTCAGGTGAATTCAGTTATTAAAACAATTATTAAAAATACAAGGCAGAGGTAGTTAGGGCAGTTGTTGAATGATTAAATGCAAGGTTGCTAAAATATTAAACTGGGGAGGCATGCCAGAAGAGACATGTCTTTTTTTAAGCAATCAAGGCTAGTGATACATCGAATCTCCTCCTGCAGGCTATTCCATAATTTGGGAGTGGCAGAAGAAAAGGTCCTCTGGGTAACTGCAGCCAGCCTAGTTTTAGCTGGATGCAGTAGGTTTTTATTGTAGGACCACAATGTGTGGGGCGGAATATATGGGAGAAGGCGATCCCATAAGTAGGCTGGACCTAAGCCATGAAGGGCTTTAAAGATTATAACCAACACCTTGCTCTGCATCCAAAAGTTAATAGGCAGCCAGTGAAGAGACTTTAATATAAGTATAATATGGTCACCTCTAGATCTTCTAGTGACCATCCTGGCTGCCATATTTTAAATTAGTTGAAGTTTCTGGACTAAGTGCAATGTAGAGCACATTGCAGAAGTCAAATCATGAGGTTACCAGTGCATGTACCATAGTATTTGGGTCCTCAGATTCTAGGAAGTGGCATAGTTAGCGTATTAACCAAACCTAGTAACAGGTACTCCTGGCCGCCACATCTATCTGGATTGACATCTGGCGCGACGGATACAAGAGCACCCCTAAACTAAGAACACTGTCCATTAGGGGAAGTGTGACCCCGTCCAGGACAGGCTGACAAGCTTCCAAACCCAGATTAGGAACCCCAACTACAAGCACCTCCATTTTATCTGGATTCAGTTTCAATCTGTTTTTCCTCATCCAGCCCAAAAGAAAGACACTTGTTAGATTAAGGACATTACTACGCATGGCTTCTAAACTGCAATTTCGCCAGGAAAGAAGAAGCTTTGGAGATACCTGATGATGCCTCCAACTTGTAGCTGTCCTGTTCATCGCGCATCCCTTTTCATTGACAGGGGAATCTAATCAATGATCTGGCTATCATGCAAGTCCCTAGGTGTGACATGTCACTCCTGGGGCAGTGTCAGTGTGTCCTCCCTCCTCACTATTCCAAAGTACCCTGATTAGCTTTCTTTGTTTCTATTTCTAATTCTTACTTTTTATTGTTAAACACTAAAATTGCAGCACCAGAGCTCTGTAACTGCATGGGGAAAAGTGGAGGGTAACACAAACCCTAAAGGCATGCTGAATTGGGCATAAGGGAGGGAGGTCAGGTAAAGAGTTCAATGGGGGAAGCAGCCCTGATCACGTGATTGAGATAGGAGCACTAATGGATGCCTGGAAAGCGGGATGTCACTATTTTATTATCACTTGTGTGACTGCTGCCAGAACAGGGCTTATGTGGAAGAGTCCTCAATCTTCAGGTTCTTTCAAAAGGATCCTAAAGTTGTCTTTTTTAAATTAAAAAACAAACAAACAAACAGCAGCTAGGTTTTGCTGGGAGTCATCTGCCTACTGCTTGACATTTTATTGTTTGCAATGTGTATTATGATGATAATAATAATTAATAATTTGTTTTATTTATATACCGCTATTCCAAAGATCATAGCAGTGAACAGCAAGTAAGCTAACTAGCAAGTAAGCTAATTTGCCCCCAACAGTCTGGGTACTCATTTTAGCTCCCTCCTCGGAAGGATGCAAGCCTGAGTCAAGCTTGGGCCCTTTTGCTGGTCTTGAACTCGCAACCTTGTGGTTTTGAGTGAATAGCTGCAGTACAGGCATTTAACCACTGCGCCACCAGGGCATAGTCAATGTTCTCCCTACAGCAATACTGGAAGGAAAATATAGGAAAATCCCCTATGAACTCCGATTTTGTCCATTTGATACTGGAGCAATAGAAACCATAGCTCATGTTCTTTTGTATTGTCAGTTTTATAAGGACATTCGTCATCAGCTGATCACCCCTCTTCTAACCAAATTTCCTGGATACACTGATGTTTTTTATCTAAGCTATTTGTTAGACAGTCAAAATCAAACTGTTATACTTAAGGTAGCAAAATTTTGTTACATTATATGTAAAACATGCTCTCAAATGATTGATAGCAACTGATGTTTGTTGGCAGAGACCATTTTTGATTACCTTGTTTCTGGTTCTGATTTGTTTTAATAATTGTACATTATTTCTTTTATATATTTTATATTATATTTGTATTATTTTTATACTGGTCTATGACCAAAATAAAATTTGTTGTTGTTGGATGAGGCATAGTGTTTCTTCAGGACAGCATGAAGCCCCAAGGCTGTACCTGTGCGAACTACAGCTCCCAAGGGGTAAAAAATTTCTCTGAGATGCCCAAAAATAATGTCTAGTGGTGTGTGAATGACATTCCTACCATATTTGAAGCCCCCTTGGATACCCCTAGAAGTTGAAATGATTTTTTTAAAGACAAAAATTCCCTTAAAATGCTATCTAAAGGACCTGAATGGCCCAAAACATGTCTCCATCTTCCCAAGGGGGCATTTGGAGGATTTCTTTTTCAAGAACAGTTGTAAAGGTGGGGGTACAGCCCCTCGTTATAGACTATTTTCTCTGGTTTATGTATTAAAGCTAAAGGTAAATGTAGTTCTTTGACATGAATGTCTAGTTGTAACTGACTGTAAGGGGCGGTGCTCATCTCTGTTTGCAAGCCGAAGAACCAGCATTGTCCGAGGACTGCTCTGGTGGTCATGTGGCCAGCATGACTGCACCAAACACTCTTACCTTCCAGTTGCATTTCTATCTGCCACTGCGTATCTACTTGCATTTGCATGCTTTTGAACTGCTAGGTTGACAGAAGCTGGGACTAGTGACAGGAGCTCCCCCCCATAATGCAGCACTTGAACTGCCAACCTTCTGATCTTCCGATCATCAGAATTGGCATCTTAACCACTAAGCCACTGCATCCCATGGCTTATGTATTAATAATTTATAAACTCAAGCTTCTTGAAAGCAGGGGAAGTGAGATACGTTTTATAAATGAATTATGTTAATACATTTGAGATTGATCCTATATACATTTTTGGGGAGTAAGTCCCACTGAGTTCAGTGTGGAATTTGAGAAAGCCTGCTTAAGAAAAGGGTGTACTAATGCGTTCTTATTTCACACAAAAAATAATCAGTGTGCTGAGCACCTTGTGGGTGCCCTTTTAGGCTGGAAGGCAGTACATACATACTTTTCAAAGTAAATAATTATGCTGTATTTATTGGAAAAAAGAAATTAATTACTAATAATTCATTATTAATAATTAGTTGGCTCTGAGAATTGAATTATCATCACCAGCAACACACACACCCCTTCATAGCATAAGGCTATGCAACAGGTTGGTGGAATGCAGTTCCTTGCATGCAGTATCCCTAAGGGTAGAATGATTTACATTATTTTTAAAAAAAATCAGAGGGAGGGGGGAGAGATTGACAGAGAGGCTAAGGTCCTGCAAGATGCCAATACAGCCTGCCAAACCACAAGTTGCCCTCCCCTCCCATATAGAAATGGTTAGAGTTACTGATACATGCATAGAACATGACAATTAAAAAACAAAACAAAACACCACACTTACCTTGAAAAGTGTCACAGTGATTTCAATGTTTTCTGGAACAGGCCACACAACAACACCGCGGTATGGATTTTTTATTCCTGGCTGCCAGCTATGAGCCTGAAACAAGAGTGGGGAGGGTAGAATGCAGAAGTCTTCATATGTAATTATAACCAATGTTTACACCAAAACTGCTATGTATACAATGTTATGTTATCCAATTACAATAACTAAAAGAAACAATATAGATAATGTTGGACTTTAGGGTTGGAAATCCATTGTTATTAATGTCTTGAAAATTCTAAAGTAAACCAGAACATCAGGAAAATGGAGAACTTGTGGCCTTTGTCACCATTTCACTCAGCTGCCAAATCTTCTGTGAAATGATCAGTGGTGGAACATCCGGGCTCATTCCCCATTGTTGCTCTGCCTGTAGTACTTTTCAAGGGTTATGTGCTGCCCTTGTCTTACCCTTGCTGTTTTGAGTTCATACTGGGAGCTACACCAACTGCTCTTAGACTGATGCTGGGATAAGGTTCATTCTCCCTGCTTTGAATGTATAAGTAAATTAATGGGAGACACATCTCCTTCAATAATCATAGTTGAGACAAAAAGGAATAGCAATAGCATTTCCATTTCCATACTGCTTCATAGTGAATCCAGCATTCTCTAAGTGGTTTACAATGTATTAGCCAACTGCCCCCAACAAGTTGGGTACTCATTTTACTGACCTAGGAAAGATGGAAAGTTGGAGCCCTGGGACAGAACTCACAGTGGTGTGACTGCAGTACTGGCATTTAACCACTGCACCACCAGACTTCTGAATTGTATGAGGAGTGTTTCTGCATGAGGAGGTGCATGAGGAATGTTTCTGCACATGGTTTCAGAAAGCCTAGATCAGGAATTTCATAACAGAATTTTGGCATCGGGGGGGGGGGGGAGTAAGAAGGGGGAAAGGACACAAGTGCTAGAGAGATGCCAATCCAAAACCTGGATGTTTTATATGTGGGAAGTGGGCACATTTCTAGAAGCATCTTCTCAAACATATCCACTCACCCAAGATGCTGTAAACTATCAAAGACCTGAGCAATTTCCTCTCTTCCTCTACCCTCCATTTGAGTTGTGTGTGTGTTTTTAATTATCAGACAAATATTCTGCATCTCAACTGTCACTCAACCACTGGCGTGATTTATATATACATGCTATCAAGGTCTGATTTCACTCTCAGGCTCTCTCAATCCTTTTTTTATGATAAAATCTAAAATACATACCCTGGTGATAAAAGAACAGTACTTATATACATCATGGCTATCCCTTCAATTCTCTTTATGTGTAAGCTGGATGTTTTTAATAAAACTGAGTACAATCATTTATGTAAATAAATATCAGAATAACATGTTTTAATAAACATTCTGCTTAGGAGAGATGGCACAGTAAATTTGCTGGCTGAGGGCCATTGTTTCTGAGAGCTGATTCAAATAATAAAACGATTTAGGTATGCCCATTTGTTCTTATATTAACCTAAGGAAACTTTTATTTTAATTATGTCTAACATTTTATTAGTGGCTAGAGTTATGTCATGCTGTATCTAGAGCAGTGGGCAACCTACACCCCATGCCTGATTTCAAGCAGGTTAGGAGAGAGGAGGAGAGAGAAACAAATATGAAATGCCCCTGTCGCTTCTTCACTCTATGGATGGGAGCACCGGAAAGGTAATGTTCACCATGAAGTCGAAGACTTTCATGGCCAGCATCCATAGTTTTTTGTGGGTTTTTCGGGCTATGTGGCCATGTTCTAGAAGAGTTTCTTCCAGACATTTCGCCAGCATCTGTGGCTGGCATCTTCAGAGACCCTGAAGATGTCAGCCACAGATGCTGGCAAAACGTCAGGAAGAAACTCTTCTAGAACATGGCCACATAGCCTGAAAAACCCACAAAAAACTATAGTAATGTTCACCCTTGCCAGAGTTCTGGACCACTTGCCCTTCAAATTATATCAGTGTGCAATTTGCAACAGATTAGCCCCAAAGAAAGTGTATCTTAAAATAAAAAGGGGTTCCTCACTCTAATCCAAACCCTATAACGATCTTAGTTACTACTGTCCAGCCTAATTCCTCACAGATTTGTGAAAAGGGGAAATGAGGGCAGAAAGAGGGGAGAATAACAGGTAGCACCTTGAGAACCTTCAAGGAAAGACAAGATTAGAATGTATCAAATGAATGAATTTGAATACAGTAGTTAATTATAACTGAATAAACTATTTACATTATTGCTATTTTACTTAACACTACAGTACCACTGGTATCTGTAACAGATACAGAGCTGAGTGCTGCAACCACTGTTAGGTTCACAGGGATGCATCATTAATAACAGTGGCAGCTTCAATGGAACACAGTCAGCTTATGCTCTCTCTCTCTCTCTCTCTCTCTCTCTCTCTCTCGGAAAAGGAAGCCTTTTTTTGTCTTAAAACAGGAACAACATGAAAAAGCAAACTGTCAATTTAACATTTCCATTTTTGACAAAACTAACCTTAGAAGATTTTCTACGACTTCTTCTTGTCCAAACCACCACCAATTTATCTGGTTGCCTGTTACGAAAAATAAAGACGTCATCATTAATTGTTCTAATGAAATAATAAAATAAACTGGTAACTCAAGAAGTGGTGTTTTGCCATGTGAGGGGTAAGGTTGTCCCCAATTTTTTCTAATTTTCAGTCTTGTTTCTTTTCTTCTTCTTTAAAAAAAAGCATCTAGTATTCTGGCAGCCTAGGTTACTTGGAGGGGGTAGCAGTTCCATGAGTTCTGAACCCACATAATCCTTCCCTCTTCCCCAGTTCCTTCCTCTTTTACCCTCATTCTTGAAAACTCTTTTCCATTTTTAAAAAATCTGGCATCCTAGAGGCCCTGGATTGACAGACAGGAGTGTAAGAAGATTCTCAGCAGCCCTCAACCCTATTTTTCCTCCTCCTGATTGTTTTTCTATTTTTTCTGTTTGTATTTTCTTTTTTAAAAAGTCTATCCTATGGGCTGGGGTTTGGTGATAGAGGTGAGTGGGAGAGTTCTATCAATCCCACCCCTGCTATTCCACACTACCGTTTTTCTATCTTTAAAACTTCCTAATTTCCACTGAATATTGTGAAGGACCCCTTGATCCCACTCTCTGCCCCATGAGGCCAAAAGGGCCATGGCTTACCTAGATATGCCAGGGGCTAGGCAAGCCTTTGTGCTCTACTAACTTGTTTTGTTCTTGTAGAACTACTGGGAATGGAAATAGCAGTGAAGTCTATTTGTAACATGATAAAAATGATTGCTACAGAGATGTGATAATATAGAATATACATAAAATGGTAAGAGATCGGGAACAGTCTCTGACATCTCACCACAAATAGGACTCTCCACAGGGCCTCTCAATCACTGGCCCAGAGAGAACTGAGTTGGGAAAGTGGTAGTTTGCGCAGTGAGAAAGATTATAAATCTTGTCTCATTTTATGTGGAAGATAATACAAAAGCTTGGAGAAGGAGAGGGGAAGAACAATGATTAATAGCTAGCAAGCTTGTTAAGAATGAAGCCAGCATTAAAAATAATACGGTTCAATGGATGCAGAATATTGGTAAATCAATCCCATTGTCAAGTTGGGAAAATGTCTGGAGAGAGAACTGGAAATTTACAAAATGTAACAACCCAAGAGAAAATTATTATAAAGTATTCTTCCGATGGTACACCACACTGACCAATTTGGCGAAAATAAGGAAAGACAATAATGATATCTGCTGGAAGTGTAAAAGAAGGCCAGGGACCTTATACTACATGTGGTGGGATTGTAGAGTCATAAAGAATTATTGGGGAAAAATACACAAAATTATCATGGAAGTGGTACATAAAAACATACCACTCAAACTGGAATTATATCTCTTGAATTTAACGAATGTCCTTAGAATTAAGCTATAACAAGATATAAGGAGTGTCTTGCTATGCATGATCACCACAGCAAGAGTGACTCTCGCTAGACACTGGAAATCTAAAATATACCTACAGTAGAAGAATGGTTAGGAAAATGAAATGAAATGGTAATCATGGATAGACTAATCATGTATATTAATGAGAAAACAATACAACAATATGATAATAAGTGGGGGGAAATGAAATATGAATAGAAATAAGAAATGGAAAATTTTCAGGAAAGAAATTTAAAGATAAGACCCTTTCAATGTATGGTCAGAAGGAAGAAGGAATCTTTTATACATTGTTTATATCTTGCTTTTCTTTGGAAACAGTTGTTAAACAAAGAGAAAGGAAAAACTATTATATAGTTAGCCCTCCTTATACACGGATTTTTTATAGACAGATTCAAGCATCCATGGCTTGAAAATATTTTTTAAAAAGTATACATTTCAAGTATCAAACCTTAATTTTTCCATTTTATATAAGGGGCACCATTTTGCTATGCCATTGTATTTAATGGGACTTGAGCACACACAGATTTTGTTATTCACGGGGGGTCCTGAAACCAAACTCCAACGGATAACAAGGGTCCACTGTAATGTGTTATTAGGAAGTCAATAAAGGAACAGAATGATTGAAAGAAGAGAGAAAGGATAAGGGGCATTAAGGATTGGTGGAGGGAAGGTAGTAGAGAGTAGGATAGAGTATGTATGTAGAATGTGTGTTAGGAATTTTATTAATAGAAAATGTAAATAATAAAAATTATCAATAAAAAAGAATGAAACCAGCATGAGTATAGCTGTATAAGTGGGACAATTTGGGATGCGCAGAAACATCAAACCATTAGAAGTCAAGAGATTCAAGTTTAAAGGTAAACATTTCCCCTTTGAGAAGAATATCTAGTTGTTACCGACTGTAGGTGGTGGTGCTCACCTCTGTTATTAAGCTGAAGAGACAGCATTATCAAAGACAACACTGTGATCATGTGGCCAGCATGGCTGCACAGAACACTGTTATCTTCCCACCAAAGTTTTATCTATTTAGCTACTTGCACTTTTAGGTGCTTTTGAACTGCTAGGTTGGCAGAAGCTGGGACCAGTGACAGGAGCTCACTCCGTCATGTGGCACCTGGACCTCAAACTGCTGACCTCCCAATCTTGCAAACGTGACACCTAAAAACAGTTGCGTCTGTCTCAAACAAACCCCTGACTTGGGGAATGGCTTGATAAGATGTTGGGCACTTATTTTTGTTCAAGGGATGTCTGAACAGCCTCTCTCTCCTTAAATGTTTTCTTCTCCTAACAAGCAAGGGAGGGGGGGTGTCTCCCATCTTCAAGGATGACCATGAAATTTTGGTTCTTCCTTGGGTCGACAGACAATATCTATTTTACTATAGTCAGCCCTTCATATCCAAAGATTGAACTATCCGTGGCTTGAAAATATGGTATTAAAAAAATCCCAAAAGTAAACCTTGATTTTGCCATCTTATATAAGGGACACTATTTTACTATGCCATTGTATTTAATGAGATGAGCATCCCAGGATTTTGCTATCCACAAAAGGTCCTGGAACCAAAATCCCAAAGATATCAAGGACCCACTGTATGTGGAATCAGTCTGAGACAGAGATTCTGGCCTCTTAAGTGCCAGTTTAAAAGGGTAGGTCTAAACTAATCATGAGGGGAGAAGTTTACCCTCTTCCTTTTTCCTACAACCCTGGCAGAAATTCATGATAAAGGACTAAAGAAAAACATACAATTCTTATGCTCAGGTTTTTCACAGTTATAATAAAATCACATGTAAAACCTATAAATACTCTAGTATTTACTAATATATTTTGTTTATTAAAATATTTATTAATTGCTTTTCTGCACATCAGAGCCATCAAAACATATAACAAAATAACAATATACAGAATATATAGTTTATACTTAAAATTACAAATTCTGAAAATAGTCTGCCTTTTCCATATTGTGTAATTGGGGAGGGGGGCTGCACTAAAGTAGGTAATATTCCATCATTTGACAATCAAATGCTAATGCTCAAGAGCAGATCAATATTAATAATGGAATTCAAATGCTTAGAAAGATCCAATGACTAATAGATTCAATCTGCTTAATTAACACAAGAGAGATACCGTCGGAATTCAAATCCTACTGCTACCAATTGATAATAAAATCAGTTGGCCACTAGCCAATGCCCAAAAGAATCAAAAGCAGGGTTTAACACTCACATTTCAGAAGTGTATTTGTAAACAAACAGAAGTGGTCCAGCAAGCTAAATTAAAATGTTATCTGGTACGACTGGGACAAGTTACGACGACCCTATGGATTGATTATTTATTTATTTATTTATTTACAATGTTTTGAAGTGTGAGCTGTGGGTCATCTGGACACAGCCAGCACTGGCTGAACAAATGGTCTTCACCCACTATATGATACTTAAGCACAGCTGTGGCAGTCATTATATTCTGAGGAAAAGCTGTACTTAAGAGACAGGAAAATACTAGCTAATATTTTAAACAAAGCAAGTTGCCAGGTCCATCTAGCTCAGTAATGTCTCTATAATGATTACTAGGTTTCCTGAAAATGTCAGTTTCTGAGCCCAGTGTGTGCAAAACAGGTCCTCTATCATAGCTGTGGCTGGTTTTTTTTTCCCCTCTCAAAAGTATATTGCTAAATGTAATAGTTACCCCTGTGATATTAAGCACTTTACAGAAAATCTAGTTTTACCTCCTTTGATCCACCTTTTGAATTTGTCAACAGCAGCTCGAAATATCTTGTGACTGCTCACATGGCATGACTGGAAATCAATCAATCAATCAATGCATCAATCAATCAATGTTTAATTATTTTTTAAGCAGCTTGTACCATAATAGTTTTAGGGTAAGCCCCTTCCTCCAGGCTTATTAATAGAGGCCCCGGGGGGCTTCATGTGGCCTCCAGGGCCACACTTTCCCATCCCTGAAATAAAACAACTCTGTCTAACAGAGAAAAACATCATTAATAAACCTGTGATTGCTATACAGTCTGCCTCCATAGGTGATATATATAACCATCTATCAGCACATTTTTCCCAGTACAAGATTAGTGCACTACTGATATGTCACACAGCTATACTGCTGCACAGAAAACAGCTGAGAACCAAAACCTCACACTCTGTGATATGTGGTTAAAACAGTCAGCAATTAACCATTAAGCTGATATAAATGCTTCCCATCACCCCTACTCTGATTACGTACTTGACATGCTACATAGAAAGGTTGTTTAATATGGTACTTTCCACAGATGTTTTAAAACTGCCTTCATCCTTCACTATTAAGTTATTCTGGGTAAGACTGAAAACATAATAATAATAATAATAATAATAATAATAATAATAATAATAATATGTTTTATTTATAGACCGCTATTCCGCAATGATCATAGTGGTGTACAGTAAAAATCATAATGCAATACAAAATACAAGGTGACAAAGGAGGGAGAAGTCTCGTCCTTCAGGCAGTCCCTGATGTTGCTGGGTCTGCCTGATGGCTCCCTCTGAGGCCGAGATGACAGTTGAGGAGGGAGGGGCCTCTTCCTTCAGGCAGTCCAAGATGTTGCTGGTCTGCCTGATGGCTCCCTCTGAGGCCGAGATGACAGTTGAGGAGGGAGGGGCCTCTTCCTTCAGACAGTCCAAGATGTTGCTGGTCTGCCTGATGGCTCCCTCTGAGGCCGAGATGACAGTTGAGGAGGGAGGGGCCTCTTCCTTCAGGCAGTCCCTGATGTTGCTGGGTCTGCCTGATCGCTCCCTCTGAGGCCGAGATGACAGTTGAGGAGGGAGGGGCCTCTTCCTTCAGGCAGTCCCTGATGTTGCTGGTCTGCCTGATGGCTCCTTCTGAGGCCGAGATGACAGTTGAGGAGGGAGGGGCCTCTTCCTTCAGGCAGTCCAAGATGTTGCTGGTCTGCCTGATGGCTCCCTCTGAGGCCGAGATGACAGTTGAGGAGGGAGGGGCCTCTTCCTTCAGGCAGTCCCTGATGTTGCTGGGTCTGCCTGATCGCTCCCTCTGAGGCCGAGATGACAGTTGAGGAGGGAGGGGCCTCTTCCTTCAGGCAGTCCCTGATGTTGCTGGGTCTGCCTGATGGCTCCCTCTGAGGCCGAGATGACAGTTGAGGAGGGAGGGGCCTCTTCCTTCAGGCAGTCCCTGATGTTGCTGGGTCTGCCTGATCACTCCCTCTGAGGCCGAGATGACAGTTGAGGAGGGAGGGGCCTCTTCCTTCAGGCAGTCCCTGATGTTGCTGGGTCTGCCTGATCGCTCCCTCTGAGGCCAAGATGACAGTTGAGGAGGGAGGGGCCTCTTCCTTCAGGCAGTCCCTGATGTTGCTGGGTCTGCCTGATCTCTCCCTCTGAGGCCGAGATGACAGTTGAGGAGGGAGGGGCCTCTTCCTTCAGGCAGTCCCTGATGTTGCTGGGTCTGCCTGATCTCTCCCTCTGAGGCCAAGATGAGGCCAACATGCAGGCCAACTACATCTGGAGGGCCACAGGTTCCTATCCCTGCTACACAGTTCATAAAAGATATATGCTCTCTCAGAATCAAAATACGTTTCAGGAAAGTTGACATATTGTGGTAATGTATCTATGTCTATGACACATAGTAGCATGCTATCTCACTATCTCACTATGAGCCTGTATCGTTAAACTACAGCAAGCATACCTATGCAGAATCAAATATAAGATTTGAAAACAGACCAAATAAAATGGCTTTTAATGCAGTCAAACTTTCACTTTATTACATAATGCCAGTCTTGACATTCTCCTTCTGTTTGCCAATAGAATTGATGCGGTGTGTGTGTGTAGTTTGGCACTCTAATTGCCTTTTTTTAACTGTGTTTGATTTGGGTTGAATTAATTACTACACTCTGCTAAACTGCACTTGTGAAGCAAGCATAAAAGAATATAATTAACAAGAGAGGCAGCAATGTTAGCACAATAGCAGGCAGATGCACCTATTGAAGGATAAAAATAATTACTTGAGGAATAAAGTCAGAGTACTTTGGAGATAAGATTTTATATTGCGTCATTGGTTCACTGCTGTCTTTGCTTTTCAGCGCCACGTGCTAGATTATCCAGTGGGAAACTCTTCTTTTAACCAAGCTTAGAACATTTCTAAGTGCCTCTCAAAATTGTCTGAAAACTTAACACTGCTTAAGTCTGTGTGATGCTTTAGTTTAGAATAGGATTTTAAAAACCAAACAAACAAGGCTAACATCACATCTCATTTTAACAGGAGATACTATTCCCTCATTAAAATGCCATATGTATTGCCAGTAAAATTGGAATGTCCTTTTGATTTCAAATCCCAATCTAGTCAGCTTTTTTGTGCTTTCAGGGCACTTTTCACAGTATTGGAGCAATCACCTGCATTTATCAGATGTTTTTGTTTCAAAAACAGCCAGGAGCATTCACCACTTCTGTTGAAGGAACTGCACTGACCTCAGGTTTGCTATCAGGCCAGCCTGAACGAGTTTCTTGTTAATTTATAAAGCACTACATAACTTTGCACTTGGTTATTTGGGAGACTACCTTTTCTTTACCGAACCAGTCATGGAAGTCACCTGGAGAGAATTACCCAGTGGTGCCACACTATCTGAGGTCTGTTCAGCAGTTGTTCAAGCATGGAGTTTGGAATTGTGGTAGCCACTGTGTGGAATATTTTTCCACCTGAAATTCGACATGGACTAACAATTTTTTTTACTCATGTAGTCATCTTACTCCCTATTCCAGGGACAATGTAAATCTTGTAGTTATTATGTTTATTTCATGCTTCATTTTCTGTTTTTATTTTTAAATACAGATGGAAGATGTTTGCCTGTCCAGCACGAAGTACAGCACTAGCTAGAGATACAACTAGTACTGAGAGCAGCTGACAATCGGGTACAAACAACCTTACATGACCAGGCACTGAGAGCAGGTGGGCAAGCAGCATCCTACCCTTTTCTTAAGAAGGAATTATCTACAACTTGCATATGGAAGCACAACAGTATCTACTTCTTCTGTGTCCTTGCCATAGTGTACCTTCAACTATGTAATCCAGTTGTCCAAATTTCAAGTGTGTTAACAAAATATGAAAGTTAGGAGTCCAAACACAGGACAAGGAATATGTTATTAACAATAGAGCCCTGCAGAAAAATGTTGCATTTTGGAATACTCCCAACTCCAGTTAGTGCAGCCCATTTTATCTCAGCCCACCATTTTCTGTCACATCCATGTCCATGAGGAATTGGGTTTTTTTCCCCCCTGACCTTTCCAAATATTTGCAAACCTAGGAGTTCCCCAAACATGCCACTCATTTGCCTCTTGTTCTTTAGTGGTTATCCTTTAGAATCATAGAGTTTAGCTAAAAACCTGTTGATGTTCACCACTTCAATTTATTATTAGACGGAGCGGTTACTGGATTTTAGAAACCAATCCTCCTGCCCATTTAACTCTGAGCAATGCTGTATACTAACTTTTCAGACAGTCTTTGTTCCCTTTAGTAAGTTCTTTAAAGCTTTGAAAAGAAGAAGAGGATATGGTCTAAATATTATTACAGAGAAAGTATTGATTTAAAGAATTATCATATTTCCCAAAACATATTTAAATTTTTGTTTGAACATGGAGCTTTCTGTTTCCTCGTTCCTAAAAAGTCATATGGTGACACACTACAGAGACCAGCCAAGCAATCTGACCTTTAAATGGTCTGTTTATATTAGAAAAGTACACAAGCATAATTGAGACAGCACTGATTATAAGAACCTTTCTTTATCAAAAAGTTGCTACAACAAGGATATGTTTTGCTTTCTGGAAGCAAACTCTGGCTTAACCTTTCCTTCTTTTTCTCTTTTGCTTTAAAAAGAACACAGAGAGTAACAACCAGTGACCCTTAAATCTATATGCTACTTAATTTTCCTATCAGCCAACATGTATGTTAGGCTGTGATGCATATTTTAGAATTTCATGACACTGAATTTTATAGAACCTGTTGAATGAAACCACAGCCCTATCTATTAGTCAGAACATTCCATAGGGATAAATGTGAAAACTACAATTTCAGAGACAATTTCAGAGACATCCACAACTGATGGGTCATCTGAAATTGGCTGCTATGAGTTACCCATAAAAATGTCCACCATCGTGGGCATGGCTATTTACAAATAATTTCTTAGAAGTCAAAAGGATGAGGCCAAAAAAAGGGGAATGGGAGAAAACCTCCTGACAAACTAAGTACAAAACGGAAGTTATAAGCTTTGAGACACAAAATCACTATGTTAAACTCACAGGTTTCTTCTGCAACCCTTATTTCACAAACTGATAAAGCTCAGAAATAAGAAGTGAAGTTCACTCCCAGAATCACATAGTCAACAAAGCCACTAACCATCCTTCTTGGGAATACAGGTTTTTGTAGCCCAAGTTCGTTCCTGGTACAAACTGTTCATAATACTCAAGGAAAGGTCAAAAGTCCAAATGTTCACACCAGAGATATAAAGAAAAATACTTATTTTTTAGAAAATTTCTCAACCAAGAATTGGCACCAAATATCACAAATTAGAGATTCAGATACAAATTAATTTGGGTGAATGCACAGTATTTTCATGTAAAATCAGCATACAGAAAGAGGCAGCCAAATTTTTAAAAAAGCTTATTATTGGAAGCATAATTGCATTGTAAAGGAAACACAAGAAACAACACTTGGCATCCCTTATACCTAAAACATCACTTCAGCATATCATCATAGAACATTCACCTACCCCTGTGTTTGAGAACAGATGTTCACTGCATGACAACTACTTTTAACTACACAACCACACCACATGGCAACTCTAATGCGTGTCTATACGCTCCAGGCAAATGACAAGCTAGTAAGCCTTGCTGCACTTGCTAACTTCAGGAGCAGCTGAACACTCAACTCACAGCACAAGCAGGATGTGACAGATTACCAGCCCCCTACATGGCTCAAGCTGCCACATTTTAACAGGCTGCTTTTAACCAGCGGTCACTCAACAGTTTGTGTGATCCAAATGACATCCTAAAGCTACCCTTTAAAGGTGCAACCTTAGCCAACAGAATAGAAATGGAAGGAACCACTAGGACCATCTACTGTAGTATAGTGCAACCCCCTTCAAACATGGAGATTCTGCTAACACACTTCCTGAGAGATAGCTACTCAACCTCTGTTTAAAGATCTCTACCAAAAGAGAGGTCATCACCGTTCAAGGCAGGTCATTCCACTACGAAACATGTGGAGGACAGAATGTTTCTCAGAAGGCAACCAGTTGATGAGAGAGCACAAAATTAGCAACAGGATCCTGAATCAAGAATGAGCAACAGGACCATTAATCTGTTTATGGTTCTTAATTTCCCTTAATTTTTCTCCAAGAAATGTACATTTCTGTCTGCACTTCTGTTTAACACAGACTTTCTCAAACCTTTTACCCTGGAAAAACTCCTGAAGTAATTTTGAGGTCTCTGGGAATCCCTTCAAAAAAATTATGATATCTACACCTAAATCACCATAGCTTCCAGAACCCAGCATTAATGATAGAATCACAGTGTCAATGCAACTTAAGGGGCACAACATACCAGGATAGACATGACCGGCCAACAACAACAAAATCCTCAACTAGAGGCAAGGGGAAAATAAACTTCCTATGCAATACTTCTCAACCAGTGTGACAGCAATAAGGGAAATATGCCTCCAGGTTATAGCTTGTAGAGGATAAGAGGAATCAGAAATATGTCTTGTCATCATACCCTACCTCAAGGAAGGGTTGCACCAGCCTAAACTACCAGTATTTAAAAGGTAAATTCTTAACAAAATATGTATAACCTGAAGCAAAATCACAGTCACTTCCAAAAAATTGAGTCTTAGAAAGAAATTCAATAATGTCTGCATCACAAGGTCATGAGATACGGCCAAATTATGATAGCCTCAGTTTAGTCCTCCTGGCTTCTATGAAGAGTTTAGGCTTGATTTGCTCTAGGAAACATTTATTAGTCTTTTTAGCTGTCCACAGGAGAACATTTCAAATGATTTTCTTCCTGTCATTTCTTCACTGTCCAGCTTTCACAACCATAAAGGACATGGACAGTCCTAACTTTAGTATTCAATTATCTATCTTTATGCTTCCAGATATTGTCTAGTCCCTTTTTCATCTGCCTCTGTAGTTGGAGCATAAAGTTGGATTATAGTTATATTGATAGGTTTTCCTGATACCTTATTGATATTATTTGGTCAGACCTTTAATTATATTCCTTGACTATTTTTGCAACATCTCTCTTCACTGTTGATACCACTCCATCTCTTCTTAGATTTTCATTCCTGAGTAAAAACACTGTGTAAT
The DNA here is from genome assembly GCA_023333645.1 of Sceloporus occidentalis. Classification (NCBI taxonomy): domain Eukaryota; kingdom Metazoa; phylum Chordata; class Lepidosauria; order Squamata; family Phrynosomatidae; genus Sceloporus; species Sceloporus occidentalis. The sequence continues at coordinate 7,736,552 of JALMGF010000004.1, read as the reverse complement.
TACAAAGGCTCATAAAACTGAGTCATTAAAACTTCTTTCAAAAAAATGCATCTGGTTTTATAGGGATTTGGCATTCTAAATCTAAGTGACCTTAAATTTGCTCCATCACCTCAAGCTGTTTCACAACTTTCTTTGATGTTTCTATGTTGTAATACATGACTGAATGAAATGATCCTGTAAAGACCTTTCCTGCAAAGAGTAAGGAAGGTGTTAGAGTATTTCAGTAAGGGTACAAAACACACTGCAGAAATAATCCAGTTTGAAACCACTTCAACTGCCTTCGTTCAATGCTAGGAAATTCTGGGAACTGTAGTTTTGTGAGACATTTTGCCTTCTCTGTCAGAGACCTCTGGTGCCATAATCAACTACAGTTCTCAGGATTCCCTAGCACTGAGCCAGAGCAGTTAAAACAGTCTCAAACTGGATTATTTCTGCAATGTGTTTCAGACCAGACTTTCAAAACACTTTAAAGAATGTCCCTACTGAATCTGACCTGTGACCTAGTGTCGTCTATGACATCCAAGATCTAGACCCTACATGATATATGTTAATGACAGTCCCATCTAAAGTCAATGAAGACAGGCTGTACAAATATTATTATCACACACCTGGAATCTGGTATTATTATATATATTAAACTATAAGTCGAGAAATTTAGGCCCCAAAATGGACTACAAAATCATGAGTCAACTTATATATGGGACAATAAGGTAATACTGCTTATAAAGTTCCTAAAAGAAGTACCCACCCTTCTCTCATAGCCAGGGATCTTCAAACAGCTCCTCCTTTGAGTCCCCGCACGCTCTCCTCTGTGTGTGTGTGTGTGTGTGTGTGTGTGTGTATCTTATCCCTCCGCCTTCCCTCACAGCCAGAGCTAACAAACAGTTGCTGAGGCAAGGGAGAAAGAGAGGGGGGGGGGTCTTGTACCCTGTTTTGCAAGCTATGAGCCTTGGAAATACAGTCAGCTCTTCTTATACACTGATTTTTTTATACACGGATTCAAGCATCCATAGTTTGAAAACGTTTAAAAAAGTATAAATTTCAAATATCAAACCTTTTCCATTTTTTTATAAGGGACACCATTTTGCTATGTCATTATATTTAATGGGGAAAAACTGGGAGGTGATACCCTAAACTGAAACAACAAATGTGCAGACAAAAAGTCTAGGGAAAATGAAAATAGGAAACACTGTAATTTTATTAGAACACTATGTTGCAATGGGTGCTAAAAGGATAAAATAAATTTAAAAAGCATAAAGTATATGCAATCCTGAAAACAAACAGGCTTATGCTGGCCTGTAAGCCACGCCCTAACAAACAAGACTAGTGATACCAATCAGTACTAGGCTAGTAAACTGCACATCCCGAATAGTAAAGCTAAACATAAGGAGGTGTCAGACATACAAAATACCAATGCGATGGTAGATAAATTTCTTTGCACCTCTCAGTAAAAAATTACTGTATTTTCTGGCATATAAGACTACTTTTTAGCCCAGGAAAATCTTCTCAAAAGTTGGGGGTCGTCTTATATGCGGGGTGTCATCTTATAGGGCAGGTGCTGAAACTTCTGAGCCGGACTGGAGAATCTGCAGTCGCCACATATGTAACTGAAGAGCGGAGCAAGCTCCAGGTGTCTGGCACACCCGGGGTATGGAAAAAAGAGCTGTGTTTGCAATACCGCTCTGATAGTCTTGGAGACAGGGAGGGCTGGGCAGGCAGGGAGGGCTGACCAATCCAAGCAGGCTTTGTATACAAGTTTTCCTGCTAAGTAACCGGAATGTCATAAGCATTTGAATTAAAATTACCATATTGAAATCAAATCTGATGTTTTTTTTTAATTTTTATTTGGTTGGCATTGGAAGAGGGGTAGTGTTATACGGCGAGTATATCCCAAACTCTGTATTTTAACTGGAAAAGTTGGGGGTCGTCTTATAATCCCAGTCGTCTTATATGCCGGAAAATATGGTAAAAGGGATAACACAGTACGCCCATTACAATTGGAAAGTGAGCAAACAGAGACCAAACACGTTTCGACTAAGCGTCTTCGTCAGTGGTCATGGAAAACGAATATAGCAGCCTTGTAATCTGAAGCAATCAACAGTAATGAACTGAGAGATGTAAGAGATGTTTCCAAAACCAGGAATTTATTGTAATTTATGACCAGTGAAACTGTAATAAACTCTTCAGCAAAACACAATTCAGCAGAAACAGTTGGTTCATCTAGACCATTGCTTTCCCCATGAGATGAAAGGGTCTTCTTGCCTCAACACTGCTATGTACAACACTATGTAAAACTAGTAATCAAACTTTATGCAACATTTGGATACTTCTTATAAACATCAGCATGGCTGAAGTTGTCATTAGCTGACATTTAAACCATTATACAACACTGGCTCTATCTGTCCAATGCATATCTGGATACATTCCACACTTTAATCAAATACAGCTAACATTCTCCATGCTTGACCAAAAATTTAGGCCTTCTTGCCGTCCACTTTCTTGGCCTCACGGTGGAGAGCACGCTTGTTCGCTAGTGTCCTGCTCTGCTGTTTCTTGTATATCATCACTTGTACCACTTACTTTCCTGTCTCTCCTACTTCCTCCCTTGACTCATCTCATGCCCTGATGGAGCACCTCTCACTTGCCTCTTGTGTTCTGCTGCTCACACTACTCCATCTCACATTTCTTCTACTCTTTATGTCACCTTACACCTGCATGATGCATTCTGTGTTTTCTTCTTGTGTGCTGCCGCTCACACCACTTGGCCTTCTATCTTTCTTGCTCCCTCCTTGCCTAATCTTATACCCTTGTGGTGCAGCCCTTGTATGCTTTATGCACTCTGTTGTTCATAAAGCTCACTCTCACTTCCCTCATGCTGAAATTCCTAGGCAAGATTTTTTTTCTTGTAGAAATATTTGAGAGAAGAATGTCCCCACCATCTTGCCCCATGTTTAGGCTTGCTTTTTTTAAAATGAAAATTGGAATCCAGGCCAAATGATGATCAAAACAGGCATTGGTCACTATCCCTAGTACCCAGTAGAATAAAGATATCTGAGTGATATGGCAGCCCTAGAGAAAGATTCCTCCTTACTCTCAAAAAGCATCTAAGTGGTAGAATAGCCTCTAGCTGGATGCCATATTATCCAAGATTCTTATACAAAGGATGCCAGGAAATGTCTCTGCTAGCCACTAGACTCTGCAGGGCTTTTCACTGTGTACTTAGATAACACATCCGCTTATAATCATTTCCACTTCACATGAACACTAAGTAATCATGGATTAGATAGTGTTTCATCCAAATCAATTGTTCGTCCTTTTTCCCATGGCAGAATGTATCTAGCTATACAACCCTATTCTAATGACAACAGGGATACTGGAATAAATTTAGGGGTTTGCCTATAGCAGCGCAATAATACAGATAAGCCAGTTAACTCAGTGCAACTTGGGAAGCAAGTTAACTCAGTGCAACTTGGGATGCTGTGTACCCTCTGCTATAAGTTTATAAGATTGAACAAGGGAAGACTTAATTTTGCAAAAATGTCTTGTTTCCTTGGAGTCTCAGTCTGATGGGTCTTTGAAACACACTGTGGAAACAAACACAAATCCCCACTAGGTCAGATTTGGAACAAGTGTGAGATACTCTAATTAAGATAATAATCAAGAGCAGGCTTTTCATTATGCTTGGTGAAGAGGAAACCAGATTCCCTCGCACCCACTCAGCTTTTCATTAAGCTTTCAAGGGCTTACCAGGTCCCTTCATGTAAGTTCACACTATCACTTAATATTCATATAGCATTTATAAATAAATGGCTAATCTTTATACCTGGCTTGCAAGTTACAAAAATATCATTCTCATATTGTGGAAGCATAGCAGAGGCTGATATGCCAGCTTGCTAGAAAGTAGAGGTTCATGGAAGAGGTAACAACTGAACTGGAGACTTCCTGGTTCATATCCATTGCCATTTCATTATACAGTACCAGATCTGCTAACTAGAGAGGGATACATTCTTAGTTACACAGAGGAACTGAAAAATATTATACATTGTCTTTCTTATAAAAGCAGTTATCTAATGTATGAGAAACAGAGGAACTTCTTCTGCTAGCCATAAAAAAGTTAGTAATATACATATATAAACATGTAGCTATACATGTAAAATATGTGTCCATACACGTGAAAAAGTTAACTCTGAAATTTGACAAGATAGGTATTCATTAATCAAGAGTGCTGCACTCCAATAACTTGTACCAATGATCATTCCAACCTTTGTATATTAACTGTTTCTGAGTTATTTAGTGATATGCTGAAAATCATGGCTGTTCTTATAAAATATGAACCTCTACTAGTAAAGGAAAGAGCCAGTGTGGTGTAATGGTTTGAGTCTTGGACTACAATTCTGGAGACCAGGGTTTGAATCCCAACTTTGCCATGAAAACTCACTGGGTGACTTGGACAAGTCACATACTCTCAGCCTCACAGGAAGGCACTAGCAAATTGACTCTGAACAAATTTTGCCAAGAAAATATGTTGATGTAGAGTCACCATAAGTTGGAAGTAACATGAAGGCACACAAGAACAACTAGAAAAGGAATTCTTAAGATTTGTATCACATACATGTGGTAAATCTGGGTTTTGTGCTATGGACGATTTCCAACTTTTTGAACTGTTTAACACATTTCAGATTTAAAGAGTGTGTTGTAGGCTTACCAGGTCCCTTCATGGAGGGTCAGTCACAAAATGTTTATTTCCTAGAAAGAAATGGGGCTAAAAGAAAAGTAATTTGCCCAAGTGGTATCCGAGTCTCAAAATATAAAATCCACAGCTTTCCACGGTAATACCAATTTTACAGAAGGCAAGCAAATCACAGCAAAATTTCACAGGGAAACCCAGGGCAGGGGCAGACAGGAAAAGGCCCACAAAAGGCACACCACACTGAAACCAAAACCAGACAAATACAGCTACAGACAGACAGCTGCGGACTTGCACTCTGTCATGAAGTTCCACTTTAAAAAGGAATGCATGAAGGACTGAGGCTGGGCACTGTGTCAGCTGTTTTGCTTTAGGCTCCAATCAAAAAAATATTTGTATGTGGGAAATACACAACCATTTTTTGTACATATGTCAATAAACATACCACAATTACCTACATTGAAACAAATCTGAAAACCATTAGCAGCGTCTATAAACCATTACACCAGTGTTTCTCAAATTCTCTAATGTGGAGGACCGGCAGGTTGTTGTTTTTCCCAATATGCCAGGAACCTGTACTATATTTTACCCATCAGCTACAACTGTTTCTTTCTTTCATTAAATCAAATAAAGAAATAAAACTATCAACTGGGAGCAGACAGCTCTCACATTGGTGCTGGTCCAAGGAATACCACTTTGAGTGGCACTGTTGTGTATGTTTGTGTATCTTCAAGTCACCTGTCAAATTATGGTGACCCCATGCATTCCATAGGAGATGGGATCTGGGGCCTTTCATGTGGTTTAGACCTTTTTACACCACTTTACCTCATTCATGAATATTCTACAGTACATTGGAAGTAACAGTGGCAAATGGAGGTAGAAGGATATTCTAAGCAGTTTCATATCATTATTAGTGGATTTTGTTCATGGGATCTCATTCTTGAAAAAGCCATGGAAGAAGTCCAGGTTGCAGATGGGCTGCCCAAGTGGATATGTGCTGCCTATAGCCCGGACACAGGTAAATGCGATAACATCCATTTTCGTCTTTTAGATCTTGCATCTCTCCCACTGGGATTCCTGGATGCAATAATCTCCTTAATCAGTTCTGCACCCCTGCAGGTGGTGTCTTCTACTATCAAACCAAAAATCACAACACTAGGGCACTTGCTGCCCTTCACAAGTTGTTGAACTGAAGCTCCCATAAGCCCTAGCCAGTGTAGCCAATAGAAGAGATTACTGGATTGACAACTTCTGGAGGGCCACAAGTGACTGTGAGTGCCTGTGTGTATATGCCTTCAAGTCACCTGTTCAGTTATGCTGATCCCATAAATTTCATAGGGATGTCTTAGGCAAGAAATATTTAGAGATTGTTTTGCCAGTTCCTTTATCTGAAATATAGCCTACAGCACATGGTATTTGTTGGCAGTCACCCACCCAATTACTAACCAGGGCTGACCCTGCTTAGTTTACAAGATGAGATGGGATGTGGGCCTTTAGGGTATTTAAATCCACACAAGCTACCCACCCAAGAATTTGGGGAGGAGCAGTTTTCTGACATGTATCTAGAACAGAAGCCATTTTTCAGTGCTGCTGCTCTAGCATAACTCTGGCCATCTCACAGGACAATTGTAGAAATCTATTATCTGTGTTACTTACCACAAACATGTTCATAGAAATTTTCAACAAATGCAGGTATAAAATATATGGATGAATCACACATACCCAAATATCAATTTCAGCAAATGGTGAGCACAGGACAAAGCTTGTTGTCTGAATCCACTGAATCACTCCTCCTTGCAAACCACATATGGCAACACACCACAGCTTCAATAACTAGATTCATCAAGTTATTCTGTAACTTATCATGATAGCAAGTGACCTACAGGATATTGCCCATGTTTGCAAAAATGGGAAAACAGAGATAAGACAAATAATACAACATGATGCAATACACAACACAATTACACTAGGTGCATGGATTCTTTTCAACACAAAATTTAACCAATTGTAAGACGTGGGAAGATTTCAGAAATCATTTATACCATTTGAACCTATGTGTGAACAATTTGCAACAAGTAACAGGCAAAAGCATTTCCACCCTCCCACTCTCATTTGTTAAACACAGAGACACATAAATACGATTGCACTGTATTTGGCTGCATGCAAGTATGACTGCAATATTAGGGATGTAACAGAAACTCACAATAGTGACAAAACCAATGTCCTGGATTTAAGATAAGTTCATTTGAAGTCTTCCAGTTCCCACCTCCCAGCACCTGCTAAAAATCCTCTCCAGAGGGCCAGTTCACTTCAAACTGTGCAGAGTTCCACCATATTTGGAATGATGCTCCTTTCTCAAATCTGACATCCATGGCTCTCCACCCCATGGTTTGTATGGGGAGGGGGCTTTGCAGGGGCTATAAGGTGGAGGAAGAGATGGAAAGCACTTGTCAATAATATCTTTTATTTGCCCCATTTCAGACTTTAGGTTGGTTTTAGTTGCTTCAAGTTTGTTTCTATACTATTACTCTATTATAAGACTGGCTAAATTGATGTATTCCTAGTGAGCCAAGTGAAAAAGGACCAAGTTTTGGATCTCAGTGCAAAAATGCATCTGTCACATGATTCAACTCATTTCCTGTACTTCATATCATACCTGCAAATTATCACAACCTTAACTTGTGGAGAAGACAAAAAGTAAAGTGAAAGATAAATTAAGGACCTCAAGCACTGTTATTAAGCTCCATTAGTAAGATACACCCAAGAACAGAAAAAGCAAGGCCATATATAAGTGCAAGATAGAATAGCTGGCTATCTTAGTAGGAAGAAACTGAATTTTGGCTGGCAATGAACCTAATGGGTTCAAGAGATGTATGATGAAAACACTGTGATAGCTGTCAGAAAGAAGTGATCTTTCACACCATATTCCAGCCATTCTTGAAGAAAGTCTCTGTGAGGTTAATGACCAATTTTGAAGCAACAGAGCTTTGGGTAAAATGGGTAAGCAGAATGGGAGCCTGCATGATGTAGTGGTTTGAGCAGTGGACTCTGACTTTGGAGACCAGGGTTCGAATCCCCACCCTGCCCAAAAAACCCACTGGGTAACCTCGGACAAATCAAATTCTCTCACCCACTGACGGAGGTAAATGCACTACACTCCTTCAGAGTGTAGTGGAGTCTCCTTCCTTAGGGGTCTATAAACAGAAGCTTTATGACCATCTGTCAGGGATGCTTTGATTGAGAGTTCCTGCATGGCAGAGGGTTGGACTAGATGGCCCTTGTGGTCTCATCCAACTCTACCATTCTGATTCTATGATTCTATGAAACCTCTTCTGAACAAATTTTGCCGAGAAATCCCTGTTATCATAAGTCAGAAACAGCTTAAAGGCACACAACAATAAGAATGAGAGATACGCCGACTTGCTTGCTGGCACATCTTAGGAATGTAGCATCATAATTCATAGCAGCTTCTTCTTTAAAGTTGTAGGGGTTGACTACTGGGCAGACAGCTATTCATCCCTGGTCTTTCCTGGTTTTATGTATTAATCACCATTTAACCTCTTCTGTTTCAGGCAGATTTATTTATTTATTTATTTATTTATTTATTTATTTATTTATTTATTTTTGACAGTCTGGATCTCAAGGCAGCTTACAAAAATTTAAACAGATAACAGATAACCTAAAAATTCATTATACAAACATTAAAAATATAAAATATCAACAAATTTAAAAGCAGTAAAAATAAGCCCTTAAAAAAGGACAAATATAACAGCATAGAATATGAAAAGCCCTTTCCCCCTGAGCAGTAACCGTTCAAAGGCGTGCTTATAAAAAGACAGCAAGGAGGGTGCCAGTTTAACCTTTCTAAGAAGGGAGTTCCAGAGCCTAGGAGCAGCAACAGGGAAGGCCCACTTCCATGCTTCCACCTGTGAGAGTGGTAAAATAGAGAGAAAGGCTTCCCCAGAAGATTTCAAAACTTAGGCCTAGAACAGACGAGCCTTTGCAGAGCCCTCATCACGTGCATGGGTCGCCTGGTGGGCAGAGCACCCACATACCCGGCAACCTTTGCATGTGACGAGGGCGCCGCAGTTGCAGCACACCCACCAGACAGGGCGCATAACGATGATGTCACAGCTGTGCTGTTTCCAAACAGGGCAGCGCAGCTGCGACATTATTGCGACGTCTCTGGCGCTTTGCTGCATTGCAGAAGTGCCAGAAAAAGGAGCCCCTTCCGGGCGCTCTTTTTTTGCTGCGAAGCAGCGTTGCACAATTTGTTTGCTGCAGCGCTCCTGTGAAGCAAAGAGAGGCGCCAGGGAGGCGCCTCTTTTCGGCGCTCTGTAAGATAGGAAGATACGGTTCTTCATATAACCTGGATCAGAACCCAAATCAGAATCAGCACTTCTAACTGTGCCCAGAGACAAACTGGTAGCCAGTGGATCTATACCAACAAGAATTATGTGCTCCCTGTGCACTCTAACTTTTTGGATGAGCTGATGTTTCTGAACACTCTTCAAAGGCAACATCACGTAGAGAGTGAAAAGAATCAAAACAGGATGTAACTAAGGCATGTAACATCTCAAAGAATGGGCACAACTGGTGCACAAGGCTTAGCTGTGCAAATGCACTCCTGGCTCCTCCTCAAAAACCTGGGCTTCTAGGCCTCCACAGCCTTCATTGTCCTTTGCAAGAAAGACCAAAACCACTGCAAAACAGTGTTTGCAAGTCCCATCCCAGAAGGATACCATAGGCCTGGTCCAGACGGATGCGAAAGGATGTCCTCGTCACATGCAAGAGACAGTGCTTCTAGACGCCCCTTGCACATGACAAGTGTGTCAAAATGGCGGCGCCCTGTACAGATGAGTGGTGCCATCGTTACGTGCCGGATGCATAGCATCCGCATGTTGCGGTGCCATTATGATGTCGTGAGCGTTCCATTGGCGCACTGCAATGTCATAATGGCGGTGCAAGAAGAACCCGCTTTTTGTGGGTTCTTTTTGGTCCGCGGGGAAATCCCACGATTTGGAGGCTGCGGCTTTCCTGCAGACCAAAACTAGGCACCGGGTGACTGTCCTTTTTTGACAGTCTGTCCAGTGCCATAGTTGATGGTATCAAAAGCCACTGAGAGATCCATTAGAACCAACAGGAACACACTCCCACTGTCCAGCTCTCAGCATATACCATCTATCAAGGCAACCAAAGTTGTCTCTGCCCATAGCCATGGCTGAAACCAGATTAGATGTAGATAAATAGGGGAATCCTAAATAAGAGGGAGCCAAGGAGTGGGGCTTAATATGGAGGTTTCTAGCTCCAACAAAGGTAAAAAAAATATTTGGGATTATACATCCCTAATCCAAAATGCTCCTAAATAAAAAGTGTTTTGAATGCCAACATGATGCCACATGTTCAATGGTTCAACATAATATTTCCATCTTCAAGATATCTCATTATGTATATGTAATGATTCCAAAATCCAAAAATTTGAAACACTTTTGGTCCAAAGCATTTAGGTAATGGATACTTAAATCTGTAATGGATAAGTTTTACCCATATAGCACTAAAAGATTTTTCCACACATCGTTCCCAACAGTTCTTGGGAAATTCAATGTTCTCTATCTAAGAAAGGGGCCTGTGGCTTCGCAAAGGATGGAGACAACCTGCATCCCAAGAAAAGTTACTTTACTATTGCTCATATAGCTCAAATTTTATTGTCCCTACATGGCCAAGAGGGATCTCTGTCTGCACTGAGATCCCTCCAAACCAACTGAACTACAACATAAACAACATCTCATACAAAATGTAGGCCTGTGACTCTAACATCATTACTTTTCTCCTACTGCATGATTTTTAACATATTTTGCCTGTTGAAGAACCCAGTGGAGCTTTGAAAGCTTGCATGCATTATTTTGTATGTTTTGGCTGTACAATAAATAGATCACTCTTTTGTAGATTTTGTAGATACAAGCTACAGCTGGGGAGTAAAAAGATGAATTATTTAAATACATTTGCCAAATAACAAGTTCCTTTTACGTACAGTATAACAGTAATACATATCATCCTCTGACTGTAATCTGAGAAACCAGATTTAGCACTTATTTCATATTATACTAAACTGGCACAAGAAAGGAAACAGAAAACCTCAGATATGACCACAAAAAATGAAAGTAGAAATAGCGTTTCCAGACTGCAATGGGATGACGTGCATATTCCTTTAAAATGGTAAGGGAATATGAAGCTAACAGACACTGGGTCCTAAACTTCCCTGCCTTGAAAAATCCTACAACAAACTCTCCTTGTAAACTCTGAAGAAATCTTGCTGCATTCAATCTATGATTTAGCAACTTCCAGGTGCTGCAGAAGGCTAAGCACACACAACCAGTGAAATCCTTATCAAAGAGTTTTTTTTTTCCCCTGCAGAAAGATAAGGCATCAAATTTCTCACTCCTAGTCTTTGTGAAAGCAAAGTTTCATGCTTATTCCGATTATGAGACAAGTACACAAAAAGCAGATGGTATTATTATTATTATTATTATTATTATTATTTCCCAACTTCTTTCCAACAATGGGATTCAAACATGTTTAATAAGAAATGAAAACAAATTATAGAACAAATGTGCAAATTATTTGTCATTTTTAAAAAAAAACAAAACATGAGGAGCACATTCAATCTATTAGCATGACCTGATGAAAGGAAGCGAGCCCCAGTATTCTGTATGAAGCATACTGGAAAAATGCTGCAATTCACTCCAAACCTAAAGAAGAAAATTGCTGAGATAATCACACACTTGCCAATCCATGTTCAGAATGAAGTGAATTAAGGAAGTAACACCCACTTGACAAAGAATTTTCTTTTTTCCTGGCATGTCTTAGTGGATTCATTGTCCTTCTGCATGTGGGAGATATATAGTAGAAGCATCTGATGCGCTGAGTACATCAAGTGCTAAGCCATGTGTCTGGAATAGATCTTATGAAAACAGAGATGAGCTCTACAACAGTTCAACTATTACATTCATGAAAGATAAAAATCAGGTAGCATAGAACAGTGGTTCTCAAACCTTTCTTTACCAGGGACCCTTTTAAATCTATTTTGTTGCCACAGACACCACCCCCCCCCCCCCCCCCACACACACACACAAGGCTTAAATCACAAGATTTAAAACCCCAATATTATTATTAAATAAATAAATAGTACCTGAACACTGAACCATGAATGATTACACCATCCATTAAATCATTATACCATCAAAGGTGCCAGAGAGGCAGGGAAAACTTTTCTCCTGCTTCTTCCCACCAGTTTGTAGCTAGAGTGTACTGAACGACATTGCTCAGGCCTAGCCTTTGCCTTGGCTCCTTTCACATAGCTGTTCCACTCCAGAGAGTCAGTGGGCTGAACAGGTGAGTGACCATGTCAAAGAAACCAACACAAAGTCTGTCTGGCTGGGCCATTGTGTTGCTGTTCAATGTGCTCTGAGGATAGAGCAGATTGAACTCTGCTTCCCAGACTGCAAAGCACTGTGCCAAAAGGGACTTGTGCACATGGAGGTCAATAACTCTGCACCGCTTGCAGCCCCTCCCAGATCTGAGATTCTGTGATTCTATGATTGTATCATATCCCTCAGAATGTTTTGATGGGATCTGGGAAGTAGAAAAGAAGCAGAATGGGGAGGGTTTCATGTTTGGCAGATGGGGCCTCAAAGCAAGCTAGAGGCATCATGGTGCCAAGGCAGAAATGGGAAGTATGGGGCTATTGGCAGGAAAGGAGACAGAGAGCAGAAGGAGGGGCAGGAGGTAGGATGTGTGTATGTGTAAATGCCCCAGTTAACTCTAAATAGGCTAGTGTTAGTTGACATCTGGGAGTCAACTAGGGGTGCCAAATCTTTTGCTTAGTTGCCAGCCCACTCTTTTGTCTAGATCAAGGGAAGTAATAGTGCCACTTTTGTGTCCAGTTCTGGCCACCACAATTTTAAAAGGATATTGAGAAACTGGAGCGTGTCCAAATGAGAGCGATTAAAATGGTGAAGGGTCTGGAAACCATGCCCTTTGAGGGACAACTTAGGGAGCTGTGGATGATTAGCCTGGAGAAGAGAAGGTTAAGAGGTGATATGATAGCCCGGTTTAAATACTTGAAGGGATGTCACATTGAGGAGAGAGCTAGCTTGTTTTCTGCTGCTCCAGAGACTAGGGGCCGGAGCAATGGATGCGAGCTACAGGGAAAGTGATTCCACCTCAAGATTAGGAGGAACTTCCTGACAGTAAGGGCTGTTCAACAGTGAAACACATTCCCTCGGAGTATAGTGGAGTCCCCTTCCTTGGAAGTCTTTAAACAGAGGCTGGATGGCCATCTGTCGGGGATGCTTTGGATTTGGATTTCCTGCATGGCAGGGGGTTGGACTGGATGGCCCTTGCGGTCTCTTCCAACTCTGTTATTCTATGATATGATTCTTTCTTTTCTTTCTTCAACTCTCTCAGTTTCCTACCTTCCTGATGAGGGCATCAGACTGGACTGCTCCCAGCTGGAAATGAAGGGCAAGGGAGAGAGAAGGGCAAAGACTGCGTGTCAGTTCTGCTGCCCACAGTGGAACACCCCCATGACAGACCACATGCAGGTTCAGCCACCCTCTGCCTTGTCTCCTATCCCATGGCCTCTCCGCTGGAGGAAGGAGGTGGACTGAGGAGCCTTCAAGACTTCACGGACCTCATGTGAAGACACTGTGGTCCTCTGAGGGTCCAAGGACCACAGTTTAGAACTACTTGTATAGGAGGCTGAGACTCTAGGAGGCCAACATCAGCTACAACAGCATGCTATACTTTTTTTCATCAGATACACAAACAATCATGAGGTTGTCTGACAGCAAAGTGAGCAGCAAGCTGTGAACTGAGTTTTACACCCATCTTTCTATCTGCAAACATCTTCTCTCCAGGCCTTATTGTTGACAGGTTGTTCCCCATTAAGTAGAATTTTATAGTTAAATATGCTTATATTTTGGAGGTTTTTTGCATCAGTGTGTAACCTACACACACACACACACACATTACACAAAAACAAAAACAATCAATTTAGTTTGAATATAAAACACTGCATATACACATTGAGTATTGACTGAGATAATGACATCTTTGCTTTCTGATAATTCAATTTACGTAAAATTTGTTTCATGCACAAAAGTACTGAAAATTGTATAAAATTACCTTCAGGCTATGTGTATAAGGTGTATATGAAATACATTTCATGTTTAGACTTGGGTTCCATCTACAAGATACCTCATTATGTATATACATATATTTGAAAATCAGAAAAAATCCTGTTCCCAAGCATTTCAGATAAGGGATACTCAACCTGTAGTCATAAAGCTAGTACCTTGGGAGAAGAAGAAGAAATGTTTATTGATTAGCCCTTAGGCCATTTCAAAGTAACACAAAATAACGCTAAAACAAGCTAGTACCTTGGGAAAAGACCGTAAGAAACGAGGAAGTCATAATACATTTTCCAGTAAGGAATAGAGACTACACTGTTCAATAACTCTGCCTGAGATTTTTGAGGATATTTATTATTTTTGACAAAGTCAAAGTACAGAAGCCAAGTACCATAACAATTACTGTATCTAATATGTGTTCTATGTATCATAAAAGGTTTCTAATAAAGTTGTATTTCATGCATTTTCCATTAGAGTAACATTTCAGGTATGTATGCACCACCAAACTAATGACAGTGCCTTAAAATACTGGTGTAAGTTCATAAAATACCTAAGAACATCACCCCCTCAATTTCAGACCCTATCTGCACAACTTTTCACTCCCCAAGGGGCAGCAGAATAGCCAGGCATTAAAAGCTGAGTACAGTATTTAATTATTATCTTAACTGAATGCACAGCAGATCACATAATCTCTTTCTCCTTCTCCTAATTGGCATTGCTTATAGATCACCTGTCTTCATCTGTCTTATTTGTTCTTGGTCCTAGAACATGGAAAGACACAGGATGTGCTAAATTACTGCTAATTCTACCCAGCAATGATTTCATTACTGTCACCTAACTCCATTAGTCTTCTTTATAAGTCTTTGGGCAATGCTATACTTTTAGATTTTTAAATAAGCCCTTATTTCACTGTTACCTTTCAGTAAGAAGACTATCAAGACTTTCCTAACACAGCTACAACCTGGGACAATATGCAGTATATAAACAAAGCTTCATTACTGGAGTGTGCAGAATTGCCAAGGAAGGATGGAAAAAGAAATGATGGCAGGCTTTGCTAATTGATTAGATTTTGATGCAGCAGTAATGGGTTTTCTGTTCACTCATATTTTGGAATCATGCGCACTGAAGAAATTTCTCCCTCTTGTTTAAAAATATATAGTAAGTATATCAGTTCATTTGCAATTTTATATGGAAGTAATGCAAATCAGATGCACATTAGAAGCACTTCCAAGCAGCTGTGAATTCAACAAAAAGTTTGTATGGATGCAGTACAGGCCCCAAAGGGAAAGAACAGCACCTCTCTTCATTCCATGCTCAAAAGCAGATCAGACTGGTACTCCTTCCTCAGTGCTGGTGACAGGACACGATTTTTCACTGCAATACACAGCAGCAAGTAATCTTAGGAAGGTTAGGTCAGGCTGCATTACATACAAATACCTTTGTTCTTCAATCCTTTATGGCTATACTCCTTCCTTTACCCCCAGCATCCTCTGTCTAAGGGAGCAGTCTCGTTGGCCTGTTACAGACAGGCCAAAATAAAGCTGCTTCGAGTCACTTTGGAGGTATGGTATTTCAATGATGCATGCGTCCTAAGAGTCCAAAAGCTGCACCAAAGCCACACTCCAAAGTGATTCGAAGCAGCTTTATTTTGGCCTGTCTGTAACAGGCCGTTCTTTCCAATAACAAGACCAGTTCTATTGTTGGCTGTTCTGTGTCTTCAAGTTGTTTCCTATTTATGGCAACCCTAAGGTGACCCTATCATGGAGTTTTCTTCAGAGGGGATTTGTCATTGCCATTCTCTGAGGCTGAGAGAGTGTGAGTATCCCAAGGTCACCTAGTGGGTTTACTTGCGTGAGCTAGGATTCAAACCCTGGTCTTCAGAGTCATCGTCCAATGCTCAAACTACTACATCACCCTGATTCTTTCAACCAGTCTTACAGAGACAATGCACAGTACAAACTGAGCTGTTTACAGATCCCAACATACCCAATAAAAAACAGGACTTCACTGCACATAATGATCTAGATAAAGAAACTGTGGGGTCAGATTCCCTGGGGCCTGCAAGATGCATATGGGAGGGGAGAGGGAGAGAGAAAGCTGCTTAGCTCCTGCTCTTCAGGTTAATGCTTAGAGCAGCTAGGAGGACACTGTTTGCAGACATAAGTGGAAGGTACCGCTTCTAAAATGGCATTTTAATAACCACTCTAAATATAATATTCCACAAATCTATACATACAGTATCAGGGTGCACTTAGTAAGTAAGCACCCACTTGCCAAATAGTTGATCTACATGGACAGAAGAATTCTAGAAGGCATAGTACATTTCCTAACTTCATGAGAATTACTGACATATAATAGAATGCCAATCAGTAGACAGGTGAAAAACATTCAAAACACACCATCAGTTATCCAGGGCATAAATCACTAGCGGAATGTTGACTGCTAGTAAAGAACACAAAGAGGGATCTTTACAGCTGTAAAGAGCTCATAGTCCCCTCCCCACTCGCCCGCCTTACAAATATTAGGCCCAAGAAGCTTGAGTCAGAAGGGCTTTGGAGAAGCAATACTCATTAGCCTCAATAAGAACCTGTAGATTAAACCTGACATGGTCAAGGAAGCAAGAGAGCTGAAGACAGCATATTCCAATAAAATACACAGTCTTGTTTTCATTTTATGGCATGCTGACAATTTTAGGTAATCCAAAAGAATAAGAATTCAGGGGAACAGATAGTTGTGTTTTTTTTAAAGAAAACCCTAAAACTAAGATGGAGAAGCAAAACAGAAAATCACTGTGCTATGCAGGATGGATGAAGGTCTGCCAAGAACAAGTTCATTTAAACAGGAAAGCCTGTCAAGATGGAAAAAAGTTGAGCAGAGCAACATCAGCCTCCCATTAACACTGTCTACTGTCAACATTGTGTTTCTCAATAGTATTTGGAAAAAATATATATTCAAGGGCAACTCAACACAGATGTAACTTCAATTGCAATGAAATGAAAGTATAAATTATAATACTGATATTATAATTCCTGGAAATTTCACATGTACATACGAAAGACATGAGAGGGAAAAATATGGAGGTCTTTTAAGGAACCAGCTACCCCAAGCTACCACTATTTCAAGAACAATCTTTTCTCAGATTCCTATTTTCCTCTCAAGAGTATTTTAAAGCTTCATTGTTGTCCCTTTAAACATATAAATGGTCTATTATTCTTGCAAAAAAAGCATTGTACTGTTGGAATGCTGGAATGTGAGTACATTAAAATAAAACCATGTTTACTAGATTTTTAATCAAAGGGGCACTTACAGTATGGGTCCCAGGGCATATATTCTAATCATTAACTGTTACATCATGAGAAACAGACTTGTCTTCTTAAAAGCAGTGCACAGGAAAGCATTTTCTTCATAACTTACTGCTACTTGTGCCAATTTTGCAGCCTTGTTCAAATCAATTAAGGCAGCAGCTAAGTTAGAATTTCCAAGTTGTTCACAGACATACCAAAGTAAGCATCAAGACTTCGGAAAGAAAGAAGCCAAAATTGCTGTTTTTGGAAAGAAAGGCTTTATGATATTAGCTTAAATGCCAATGGAACATTTGTTTTTTATTTTAAGATTGCTTCCACCTTCTTAAAGAGAGCATACTAAATTCAAGACAGCATTTGTGTTGGAAGCCCAGTCCTATGCCTAACTGCTCGGAAATCAGTGGCCTTAGCATTACTCAGATCCTTAGAGGACCAGGCTACATGTTTTTTCAACATGTACAATGAATGTCATTAATGCAATATATACTACAAACACTTTCTGTGCTGTTGCTGTGTGCCTTCAAGTCATTTCTAAGGCAAACATATCATGGGGTTTTCTTGGCAAGATTAGTTCAGAGGAAGTTTGCCATTGCCTTCCCCTAAGATCATGTGGGTTTCCATGGCCAAGCTGGGAACTGAACCCTGGTCTCTGTAATCGTAGTCCAACATTCAAACCACTATGCCATTCTGCCCCCATTGAGCCTGAAAGAGACACTGAATCCATGCAGAGTACTGAACTGCCACAGGGCGAGTTCTCTCACATCAAGACAGGCAAATCATCTGTAGTAATGCAGAGTTTGGCCACATATCAAATGCAGTCATGTGGGAGAACAGACATCCTTTTGCTGAAGTTCAGATAGTGATTGTGTGTGAGAGAGAGTGAATATGGATATGTCTTCAAGTCACTTGTCAACTTATGGCAATCCCATGAATTCCAAGTGGTTTTTTAAAGGAAACACTCAAAGGTGATTTTGCCAGTTCCTTCCTCTGAAACATAGCCTACAGCACCTGGTATTCACTGGCAATCTCCCATCCAAGTACTAACCAGGGCTGATGCTGCTTAGCTTCTAAGATCAGATGGGATCTGTTGCCTTTAGGGTGTTAATGGGTGCCCCTAACTGCTTTTGACTTAAATCTTGTGTGTTTCACCACTTGCAAGTGTAAGCATTTGAGGAATATAACACACTGGACTGAAAGCTGTTATATCAGACAATTCAACAGTAAAACTTTTTAGCTGTAACTAAATCCTCTAGGGATAAACCCTTGGAACAGGGAAGACGTTAAAGAAAATGCAAAACAAGGAAAGCTATACAAACAACCACTTTAAAAAAACACTAACAAGATAAATAGGTATCCCATTTAAAAAAAACAACTATCACCTTCCTCAATAAATTAAAGAGAATAGAAGCCAACTGATATATGGCCAAGTACTGCCACAAGTACCTTTTCCCTTCAAAAGGAAGATCTTGCTGCTTCTAAACACTTCTAGGAGCCAGAATTGTGTGGAAAGGAACACATACATGGGAAATGACAGAACACAGATTCTTTGCAATTCCTAGGATTGATTTGCCACATTTTCCTCATCGCAGCTCCAATACCTTGGACAAATAAAATATTCATCTGCTGAATTCTGCTTCTTGTGCCAGTATTAGAAGCAGAGGATCTTGGCCAGGAAAGCAGACAACCCCGACCCAAAGAAGGAATGTCTTCCCATAAACTCACTGAATTATTTGCTGCAAATGGAGTCAGCAGTAATGCTGTATAGGTTTCTCTATTTAAACACTGCAGGCTTTTCTATACTCAAAACAACCCTTCTGGTCTCATAAAATACATATGTCTCAACTAACGATGCATTTCCAAAAACACTAGACAAACCAAGAAGTTTTAAGTTCAAATCTCAATCCCAGCAAATTCAGATCTCACCACCACTGAGAACTGACTACGAGGAAACAGCTACGCAGTTTCTATCAGTCCTATGTAAAATGCAGGGATAATAATATCTTACAGAGATACTGTAAAATTTACAGCAAGATATTGCATAGGAGTGCTTGGACGATTCAAAGTGATCTACGTAAACTGAGTATAATTACTCAGATGTTGAGCCTGACAGCAAGAATAATAGTAAAAAAAAAAGATTTCCCACTCACTATCTATTGTTACTTCTCCCATGAAGTGCCAGGTCTTGCTATCTAAACTGCAGAAAAGAATACAGAATGCATATGTAAAATTGTGCCAGAGAGGCTGCATTCATTTCAATATTATTTTGGCTGACTTCTGATGAAACCTTTCTGAGAACAGAAAGACAAGGCATAAACCTACTAGTTTAAAGCAAACTTTATAGAAGTGAAGACAGGTGTCTAGGACAAGCTTGTACAACTGATTACCCAGAACTGTCTCGCCAACTGAAACGATGTCCTATTGGGTTAATGCTGCAGGGAATTCTTGTCTGACTAAGCAAATAACTTGAGATAATTCCCAAGGCTGAATCTTGACTGTTCCCATTCCAGAGTTGAAAGTCAAAATGAAATAGTTTTAGGCAAAGGCAAAAACCTGAGGTACAGAGAGTAAAATGAACCATACTTCAGCCTTGAAAGAGTGTCATGTATTCCTCTGACAGAAACTAGTTATCAAGGTATGGGACTGCCAAGAACCTGTTGTAGCAACATCTATTAAAACCAAGAAAACCCACACAGTTGCAAGAAAGCAGCACAGAGCTGATAAATGCTCAGTATATGTCTACATGAAAGCTCCTGATGACAAGCAAAAATTATTTCCATAGGGTAGAATCAGTACACAGCAAAACTCTAAGAAAGGGAGGTCTGCAAGCTGCTTTTTGTCCCACTTAGAGATAAGCGGAAGCATCTACAGCTGAAGAGGCAAAGGCTATGTTCCGCCAAGAGCTGTTCGTTTCAAAGAGAGGATGCGACTTACCATTTCTTGGTGCACTCAACCATCAACTCCTGGTAAGAGGCCACAAACTGGAACTTGGATGCATGTTTTCCAACACGTTGCAGCCTTTTCCACACCGAAGCCATGGTGATGAAGAGGCGACACACCTGAAGGCTCAACAGGCGCAGGGAGTCTCAGGTTGAAGAAGACCAGCGTAACAGTGTGCTTGTGTTGAGTGGCCTACATGCACACCTAACAAGAACAACGGACAAGGCAGAGGCTGACAGGAGCCTCAGGATGCATGGCCTGGACAGCCCTTTCCTATTTCAAATCCCATTTCAAAGTCAATGGTGCATTATTTACCCATAATAGCAGGAGAAAAAGGCTGCAATGAAGTCTATGGAGTCACTATTTCTCTTCATGGGCTCAAACGAGACACAGGAGGCGATGCTGGAAAGGAAAAGAGATCAGAATGACTAAACCGCAGTGACTAACTGACAAGTTATATGCGATTGGCTATAAAATGCATGCCGTTTCTTGCAGACCCACAATCAACACAGAGACACACTCTTCCTCCATTCCTTCGGGGAGAGGGGGGAAAGCAGAAACAATGTGAAGAATGTGAGCCATGTGCCTCTCTGGAAACAAACAGGCCAAACCTTGCCCTTATTCCTAGGAAGCCCAAGTCAGAGCCATCCTCCCATCCCTCCCTCTCTCTCTCTCTCTGGGTTCATGATCCTATGGCGATCCCAGGGAAAGGAGGAGAGGTTCTTTGTCTCTGCCCATGGGGACAAGGAAGGGGCAGCAGGTTTCCCTCCTCACCTGCCTGCCTGCCTCACCTGCCTTCCACCCTTCCTTCCTTCCACCCTCCCTTCCGCTTTCCTCCTTCCTTCCTTCCACCTTTCCTTTCCATTCCTTCTTCTCTTCCTTCCTACCCTTCCTTCCTCTTCTTCTCCTCCCTTCCTCTCCCTTCCTTCCTTCCTTACCTCCCTTCTTCTTCTTCTCCCCCCTTCCTCCTTTCCTTCCATCATTCCTTCCTTCCTTCCTTTTTCTCTTCCTCTCTTCCTTCCTACCCTTCCTTCCTCTTCTTCTCCTCCCATCCTTCTTTCCTTCCATCATTCCTTCCTTCCTTCCTTCCTTCTCTTCCTTCTTTCCTTCCTACCCTTCCTTCATCTTCTTCTCCTCCCTTCCTCTCCCTCCCTTCCTCCTTTCCTTCCATCATTCCTTCCTTCCTTCTCTTCCTTCTTTCCTTCCTACCCTTCCTTCATCTTCTTCTCCTCCCTTCCTCTCCCTCCCTTCCTTCTTTCCTTCCTAACCTCCCTTCTTCTTCTTTTCCCCCTTCCCTCCCTTCCTCCTTTCCTTCCATCCTTCCTTCCTTTTTCTCTTCCTTCTTCCCTTCCTACCCTTCCTTCCTCTTCTTCTCTTCCCTTCCTCTCCCTTCCTTCCATCATCCCTTCCTTCCTTTTTCTCTTCCTTCTTCCCTTCCTACCCTTCCTTCCTCTTCTTCTCCTCCCTTCCCTCCCTTCCTTCTTTCCTTCCATCATTCCTTTCTTCCTTCCACCCTTCCTTTTCTTTCCTTCCTCTCTCCCTTCCTTCACCTGAGCAAGGCGAGGGAGTGGAGGAGGCAGGAGCCTAGCAAGGGGCCGAAGGAGGAGACCCAGACCCACAGACCCACACAGAGGGCCCTTCCTTCTGGGGCTCCAGGGGCGGCCTCTTCCCTGTCTCACCAAGCAGGGAAGGAAAGGAGCAGCCTCTCATCTTGGGCCATGGACACTGGAGGAGGAGGAGGAGGAGGAGGAGGGCTGGGGGTCCAGAGGGCCCAGAGTCCCTTTGGAGAGGGCTCCTCTCCCCCAGCCTCAGCTCACCTAACCCAGGCGGAGCCTGTCACAGCCACTCCCGCCCTCCGCTGCTGGAGCTGCCCATGGCGACCCTCTGCTCTGCCACCTCCGCGCGCCTCACACAAACCTGGCGGCGCCCCACCACGAGCACAACCCAACACACTCCCTGGCAAAGAGGCTGTAGGGGGGAACCGCCCTGCCCAAAAGCCGCGCGCGGATTGGTGGGCGGCGACGCCACTCTCAGCCGCGGCGTTCCTATTGGCCACCGATGCTCTGGACGGGGCGGGGTTGTTTACAACGAGCGGCGTCGTGATTGGTCATAGGGAGTGCCTGTCTTGTGAAAGGGGCTGCATCCACACTGGGGAAATAACCCGGTTTGGCACCGATTTAACTCTTTTTCTGGCTCAAGGCTGTGCAATTCTGGGAGGTGGAGTTTGTTGTGGGGCCGCTCTGAACAAGTTAAGGCGGTGCCAAACCGGGTTATTTCTCCAGTGTGGATCCAGCCCCACCAGACTGCTGCTTCCAACCCATGACCACATTTCCTCAGAGAGGGTTTTGCCATTGCCATCCTCTCAGGCTGAGAGAGTGTGACTCGCCCAAGGTCACCCCATTGGGCTTTATAGCCGAGCCAGGATCCGAACCTTGGTCCACAGAGTCATGGTCTCACACACACAAAGCGCGACACCAGCCTGACTCACACATGCGAAAGACCTCCAAATGCACAGATTTATATGCCGCTTCATATTGAATTAACAGTGTCTAAGCGGTTTACAACTGTAAACTAATTGCCCCCAACAATCTGGATGCAAAAAAATACACCCGGCTGCAAGAAAGCTGTAGCAAAATTGGCTAAAAATTATAAACACCTATTTACTTTCTAATACAAAAGAATTCCTCTCTTAACTATAATACATTTTCTAAATATTAACTATAATACATTAAGTTTACTCTGGTCTTTATCTTAATAAATATTATAACTTAAAACATAAACATTTTACACAGACATAGGATAGGAGTTGCCTGGCTTAAGGAGACTTGTATCTAGGAGTCCTAGTAGACCACAGGTTGAACATGAGTCAACAGTGTGATGCAGCAGCTAAAAAGGCCAATGTGATTCTAGGCTGCATCAGTAGAAGTATGATGTCTAGACCAGTGGTCCCCAAACTGTGCCCTTTATTAAGGGATTTTGGACTTCAGCTCCCAGGATCCCAGACTATTGTCCAACATGGCTGAGGCTTCTGGGAGCTGAAGTCCAAAAGCTCTTAAAAGGCACAGTATGGGGACCGCTGGCCTAGATCAAGGGAAGTACAGTGCACCCTTTCTTTACACAGGGGATCCATTCCGGACTCCCCCGCATAAAGCGAATTTTGCCTATGCTCGAGCACCATTTAAAGGAATGGGGCTTGCGCATGCGGTGGCGCGCACGCACCATGGGCACACACACCATTGTAAAGTTGAAGGCTTTCATGGCCGGCATCCATAGTTTTTTGTGGGTTTTTCAGGTTATGTGGCCATGTTCTAGCAGAGTTTCTTTCTGACGTTTCGCCAGCGTCTGTGGCTGGCATCTTCAGAGAATGCTTTGCCTGGAAAAATTGGGTGTATATATACTGTGTGAGCCTGGGAATGCAGGAGTGATTTGCATGTGTATTGTTCTGGGAGGCTAATGCAAATGAGGATTAATGTTTGCTAATTGGTGATCATTATCTGCTGGGAAAGCCTCTGACTCTGAGTGGTTTCACATTTGCATTTTCTGAGTCCTTATTTTGCTATTCCTCAGGACTGGTAGCCAAATTTTGTTCACTTTAAGGGTTTCTTCTTTCCGGTTGAAATTATCCAGATGTTTGTGGATTTCAATGGCTTCCCTGTGCATCCTGACATGGTAGTGGTTGGTGTGGTCCAGAACTTCAGTGTTTTCAAACAGTATTTTATGCCCAGGATGGTTTGTGGCATGTTCTGCTACTGCTGATTTTTCTGGCTGGTCCAGTCTGCAGTGTCTCTTGTGTTCCTTGTTTCTTGTTTTTGCAAATGCAGTGTGCAAACAATTCAAAAAGGATGTTGAGAAACTGGAGCATGTCCAAAGGAGGGTGACTAAAATGATTAAAGATCTGGAAACCATGCTTTATGAGGAAAGACTTAATGAGCTGGGAATATTTAGCCTGGAAAAGAGATGCTTAAGAGGGTGATATGGTAGCCTTGTTTAGGTATTTGAATGGATGTCACATTAAGGATGGAGCAAGCTTGTTTCCTGCTGCTCCAGAGAATAGGGCCTGGAGCAATGGATGCAAGCTCCAGGAAAAGAGATTCCACCTCAACATTAGGAGGAACTTCCTGACAGTAAGGGCTGTTCAACAGTGGAAGACACTCCCTCAGAGTCTAGTCGAATCTCCCTCCTTGGAGGTCTTTAAACAGAATCTGGCCATCTGTCAATGGGGATTGAGAGTTCCTGCATGGCAGGGGGTTGGACTGGGTGGCCCTTGTGGTCTCTTCTAACTCTATGATTCTATGAAACACCTTCTCCTCAACCGCCCTGCTCACCTCCTGCAACCATGGCTCCTCTGATTGAGTCTGTCCATCTGGAATGTGTTCATCCTTTTTTCCGATTGCCCTCTGCTTTCCCAAGTACTTTCTTCTCATGATATGGCCAAAAGACTCCAACCTCAGTTTAGTCATTTTTGCTTCTTAGGAGAGTTTGGACTTCATTTTCTCTAGGACCCATTTATTTGTCTAGTTAGCAGTCCACAGTATTCCAAGAACTCTTCTCCAGCACCTCATCTCAAATGAGCTGTTTTCTTCCTATCAGCTTTTTTCACTATCCAGCTTTCACAACCATACTGAGAAATGGGGACTACTATGGCATGGACTGTCCTAACTTTAGTATTCAGTCATATATTTTTACACTTCAGAATCTTGCCTAGTTCCTTCATTATTGCCACCAAGCAGTGGTACCTTTATTGGCCAACCAAATGAACAATATACATGTTGCAAGCCTTTGAAGCTTCATTGGCTTCTTCGTCAGACAAGGTGTTACTAACCAAACAGGAGAAAAAAATTGAAAATGTCATAAGCCTGCATTTTGCTGTTTATCTTCTTAGTTAAGCTGGTATGAAGAGCCATATCTTGCAGGCTGGTCCCGCCTCTTTCTAGCCATGTGGCAACTGGGAGATTCCCAACATTCAGGAAATTTAACATCTATTTGCATCACAACAAAGACACTTCCTTAGCAATCCAATATGTCTCCATCCTAGTGAGGCCACAGGTCCCTTTCTTACACAGAGGACAATGGATTTTTCAAGAAGCCTTTATGCTTTTGCATCAGGAAAACTTTAGGTGGTGTTGAGATAAAACATGACAATCCAGTCCAAATTTAATAAGAAGAAAAAATGTTTTACCTTTATTGGAGGTCGAAACCTCAAATAGGAAGGTTGGTGTCACCCAGGGTGGGGGGGGGGGGGGAGGCAGCAGAGAGGTGGACTGCCACAGCCTCTGGAGGGCTGTTTGGGATTCGGCATGACTGCAGCCACATCAGAACCCAAATAGAAGGCACTGCTCCCCCCCACAGCAGTCTCTGCTGGTGGAGTGGACAGTGCTATGGCCTCTGGAGGCCCGATGGCCCTCCATAGCCCACGCCAGTCCCACTGGATATACACTCCCACTGGGTTGTCGAACAGTAAGGCCACAACCCCCTAGTGACGCCACTGAGCACAGGTACATAATAAGACCAGTACATCTTTCTTATAGCTCACGTTCACTGAGCACTTTTGGATGGCAGTCCCTCTGGGCATGCAGTAATTTACGAGCCGGTATGGTGTAATTGTTTGAGAGCTGAACTACCACTCTGGAGACCAAAATTTGAAACCCCTGGAAACCCATTGAGTAACCTTGAGCACATCACACATTCTGAGCAAAGGCAACCCCCCCCTCCCCGAACAAATCCTGCTGAGAAAACCCTGTGGTAGGGTTGCTGTAAGTTTAAAAGGACTTGAAGAACAGCAAGAGCTTTGGGAGGCCAGGTTTTGAATCCCCAATTTAGGTGCGTTACAGAGCGCTGAAAAGCGGCGCTCTGCCTGCGCTGTCTTTAGCTGCGCTAAGAAGCCCCAGTAGCCAAACCGCAAGGCTTCCCAGCACAGCTAAAAAGAAGCGCCAAAATGGCGCTTCTTGCGTCACAGAAATGACATGACAAGGCGCCAGTGGCGCACTCGATGCATCATTTTTGCGATGCTCCATGCGGACGCTAAGCATCCGGCACGTAAAAATGGCCACACCCGTGTGTATAGGGTGCAACCATTTTTACGCCCCTGTCACGTGCTAGGGGTGAGGCTGGTATGGACACTAGGTCCTCGGCCAACCCCTAGCATGTGACGGGGGTGCCGCATAGGTCCGTGCGGAACGGGCCTTAGCCTTGGACACCCTCTGAATGCCACCCTCTCTCAGCCTCAAAGGAAGACAATGGCAAATCTCTGAATGTTTGCCTAGAAATGACAGGGTTGCCCTAAGTTGGAATTGACTTGAAAGTACATAACAAGAAATAGCAACAAGCAACAATCATATACAAATGCCATCTCCCCCTTCTTCACTTGGAGGGAAAAAATGTAATCTTTTTTATACCTATAGTAAAAATATGCACGTGTTAAAAACAACCAATTAAAGATATTAATGGCCTCCCTCTCCCTCTTCTTCCAATCATAGCCCACTTCTCTTGTCACTCTAAATAGAAACTGCAAAAACAAGTATCTCCAACAAAGTGTTGTAGTGTAGAATAGTAATGTTCAGGGCTCTTTCCAGCTCAAGACATGTTGTTTTCTTGGACAACTCCATCTGCCCCTCCCTGGTTATCTCATTTTTTCTTCTAAAAATCAGTGAGTATCCCATGCAGAAGGGCTCTTGCTCTGTGGCTCTTAACTTGGGACTGAAGCCTAGGTGCAACAGAGTCCCACTTTGCCTATGAAATCCAGATTGGGCTCACAGCTTGGTCTGGAGGGTTTGATCTCTCTCTGAAGGGTGCTCTTGGGCCCAGCGCTGGTCCTGAAAAGCTAGGTTGCTGGAGTAGCCAGGAGCTACTTTGCCCAAGTTTGACTGGTGTGCCAGTTCTGCTCTTTCTTGTGGAAGGCAGATCATGCCTTAATTACCTCTCAGACTACTGTAATGCGGTGTATATGGGGCTGCCCTTGAAAAGTGTCCAGAAGCTGCATCTAGTGCAAAATGCAACAGCCAGATTGGTGTTAGGTGTATATTTTAGAGACCATATAACACTGGTCCTGCAAGAACTACACTGACTTCCAATTTGAGCTCAATTCAGGGTGCTAGTGCTGAACTACAAAACCCTAAATGACTTGGAGTCAAGATACCTGACAGACTGCCTCCTCTCATAGGACGTTATCACACAGGAGGAATGTCTCTCAATTTCGAAAGAAAAGAAAGCAGGGCCAATTCGGAAATGAATGCAAGTATGTGAATGGTTATCACACCACAAAAGAACACAGTGCCCATCCCAAGGCCAAAGTAGTGTGAATGCAAAAGAAATTATCATATGAGTACGTACCCTTCATAGTCTAGAATTCGAATTAGCATCCCAGCACATGTGCAGTGAGGGCAGAATCAGATCGGCGGGACTTGCTTCTTGTTCCCGTGGTTTTGCCTTGTTTCATTCATTACCCCTTATTTCACGTTATTTAGGCAATTCAACGATTCAAAATCAGTCCAAAGCAACCTAGTGCTTGGTTTGAGCATTGGACTATGACTCTAGAAGGCAGGGATCGAATCCCACTGGGTGACCTGGTGCAAGTCACACTCTCTCAGCCTCCTCAGAAAATGACAATGGCAAGCCCCATCTGAATAAACCTGGCAAGAAAACCCTGTGACAGGTTCACGAGAGAGAAAGAGAGAGCCAGTCCCTTCCCTCCAGTTGGAGAGGGTGAGTTTGCAAAGGGAAAGAGACAGAAAGGGCTGAGAGAAGGATGGAGGGAGGCTCTGTGTGTGTGTGTGTGTGTGTGTGTGTGTGTGTCTGTGTGTAGGGCTGTTTCATTCCCAAAACAGCTTTGGAATGGAACAGGATTTGTAAATTCTATATTTCCCTGAATTTACACATCTCTTGGTTGACCCTGGATTGGGTTCAAATTGACTTAGCATTGACTTCGATTACATGTGATAACCTCTTGTGCAAAAACGTGAAACCCCAAGATTGCACCTGGGATCACATTGCAATTTCCTCTGTGTGATAACATCCATAGGAGTCTGCCAGAGGAAGCCCTATTGTATGTCCCAAAACCTTATGAAGCTAGGTTGTTGGATATATGTGACAAAACTTTCTCTGTAGCAGCACCTCAACTGTGGAACTCCCTACCTAAGGAAGTTAGGCTGCCCCCATCTTGAAGCTTCTGGTGGGCAGGCAAAATAGTGTTGTTCTGCATGGCATTCAGAACTTGATTCTGGGATCGTTTTTAGACTGCTTTTATGAGTTTTAAAAAACATTTCTATGTGTTTTAATTTTGTAAATCTTTGTATTGTTGTAATTGATTTTTATTTGTTCATCCCTTCCAGACTCCTTTTGGGGTAGGGGCGGGGGGATATAGAAATACTTTATAAATAAATAAACAATGCCCAGTGAGCATGCTCAGTCTCCTTTGGGCTGTTCAGCCAATTCCTCAACCCAACAGATACTCCCCTCACAAAGTTATCGTGCTTTTGTAATTCTGTAAACTTTGGACTTCCCCCAGGCCATGCTAACACCCCCTTCTTGTATGTCAATAGGGACCATGATTGATCTTCAGGTTTGTTATTAGTAACTACAAACATACAGGGAGAAAGGATCGGGTAAAAGTTTGAGTTCAGAGAAGAAAAGCCCTTATAGTTCCTTATTATAAAGTATGTGTTAAAATATGATGTTCTGAGAAATTTAATTCCAAACCCTTTTGATTAATTTTTAAAAAGAGGCGAGACTACTGTTCTCATACAAATAATGAGCTGTCTCCCGGTACAGAAATAAAACTGATTCCTATCTAGATATACATCAAGCAACATTTCATCAGTTTTGTAACTTTTCTTTATTGCGAATAATTATATACTGCTTTTTAAGAGCGTTCACAAAGCACTTCACAGGGCGTCAGGGGCTGCTGGAATCTGTATATGGCTGCTCCACGTGGTGAAATGTTGAACTACAGGTGACAGCCTTCTCAGTGAAGAAATGTCCTGCTGACTCGGCCCACGTAGGCTGACAATTGCATCTTTCTGGGCAAAGAGGAGCACAAAGGGCTTCTGTTGAGCTTTGCTTGAGAACAGTCTGGGCTCTATTGTGTCTAGTCTGGTTCTC
The DNA here is from genome assembly GCA_023333645.1 of Sceloporus occidentalis. Classification (NCBI taxonomy): domain Eukaryota; kingdom Metazoa; phylum Chordata; class Lepidosauria; order Squamata; family Phrynosomatidae; genus Sceloporus; species Sceloporus occidentalis. The sequence continues at coordinate 7,707,339 of JALMGF010000004.1, read as the reverse complement.
CGCCTTGTCTCCTGGGTGGCTTTTTGCTTTTGATGTCTCTTCATTCTAGTCTCTCTTGGCTTGTTCTCATGTCTTCCTTTCTCGCTCTCTGATCCTGGTGCCTCTTCATTGCTGACTGATTCCTGCCCATAGCCTCATCTAGACACTCAGAAAAATTGAGCTGTGGGTAAAAGATTTTGAATCTAATGTTTCAAATACATTTTGAAACATACTTCCATTAATCTTGTGGTGAGACAGTAGCTGCAACTCTAGAAAATCTTGAAGTGGCTGCCAGAGGGGCTTGTCTGTACAACTGACCTGCCTTTCTTGGAAATATTTGCATCTGAGGTACAGTCAGCTGAGTGGAAAACTTAGTCCATGGTACAAAGGGATCGTTTTATTCTTCAGTCATCATGTGAAGTCCTAGTACTTCATTAATATACATGGCAAAATTTGTATGGAAGGCAGATATTTGAAAACGTTTTCTTCAATATGCAGTATAAATTGACCCAAACCATTTTGTAACATGAAAATATTATTATCTCCAAGTAAGATTATGTGAGATCAGCAATACAAACTGATGCACAAACTGTCTGTCATTCTTCCTTCCTATAATGAAGTCACTCTGTAATGCCATCCTAAGACAGTTTGATCTCTTGCCTCATTTCATATACAAAGGCCAGCTGGATTTATAGCTGAAACATACATCACTCAGATCAGGAGTCTGTTCCTTCATTGCACCTGAGGACAGTGTTCAATTTTGCAGGCACAAACAGGCCATGTACTCCTACAGAGGGTAATACCTGGCGTGAGCACACAATTAAGATTAATGCCAGAGACCTCAAGTCCTGAATCTTCTTCTCTCAAGCTAAGGGTAAGAATTTCATGACAAGAAAAAGCGTGTGTATAATACACACACACACACACACACACACACACACACACACACACACACACAGTCCCTTAAGTGTTTGAATATTGAATAGCATATTTGTGTAACAATGGCTGATGCATGATGTTTTGCTTAATGGCATACCATGGCAACCCCAATAACATAAGCACCAACCCCTAGATTTCAGGTTTGGGCCTTAAATCTCAGGATAGTCTTGACCTGACAACCATAATTGCATCACATCTCCAGCATTTGACACCTAAGCAGCTAACTATTTCTGCCTAATGATAGAGCCCTACAATTTTGCACTCAGTGGATTAACTACGTTACTCCATATGGTAGTTTGCACAGTTTAGAAATTGTTGAAAGAACACTGGATGTGTCATCATGATCCTAAAATATGTTCAAGGAGTATTTGTTCTTCATTCCTAAATTGATCCCAGCAATGTGAATCTCTGGAAGAATAAGCAAGACAATTCTTAATTTGGGCCATATGTGGGGAAAAATTCATCCAATCAAGTGTGTTAACAGCTGCATTGAAAGATGCAGCTACCTCACATATCCTCCAGCATTTCACAGATCAAAACTGGGATGTGTGGTCAAGAAACACGAGAGTGTCATGAAGATGGCAAAAGTTATTAATGAAGAAGAACACACAAAAACTATGAGTGGCTGCAGCACTGTGTTTTTGCCTCAGCCTAGTGGGAAGGGTAGGATTCCACCCCTCTTCTCATCCCTACTGAGTTAACTTGAGTGGAAACTAGTTTTGCACTGTGAACTCAGACCCCATTCCCACTCGCCCATTTGCCCTGGAGGGAACTGGACAGATCCGGGTCCCCCCATCTTGAATCTGCTCGGAAACAAGTGCCCACTATGTTTTACCTCAATCGGGGTAATTTACCCCACATTTGCGGTACCGGTTTAAAATGAAGGCTCCTTTGATGTCAATCAAATTCACTTCTGCTTTTGTCAAAGGTGACATATCCTACAGCCATTGGCCAGCGGAATGAGTGCTTTCCCCCTTCCTTTTTAAAAAAAGTGGCAGCAGGGTGCGCATATTCTGTCAACTTGTCAATTTTAAAAACCTCCAGGTGTGTGTGTGTGTTGTGTGTATTTGGATCTTTACACATTATGGCAACCCTAAAACGACCCCATCCTGGGGTTTTCTTGGCAAGATTGGTTCCGAGGAGATTTGCCATTGCCTTTACCCTGAGGCCGAGAGAATGTGACTCCCCCAAAGTCATGGGTTTCCACATTCTTCCCTCTGAATGCCAGCCTCTAGCTTCCCCTTCGTTTGCGGCCCAATGCTACCTCCAAAGTCCTTGCCTCCCCCCCATGCATCCTCTTCCCATCACAATAATAATAATAATAATAATAATAATAATAATAATAATAATACGTCACCTCGGAATGCCACCTCTGCATCCTTTGCTTTCAGATTGCCACCCCAGAATGCCTTACAATACACATATGTAGCAAAAGCATTCTGTATCAATTTGCCAAATTGAAAGGGAAACATTTCTAACATTCACATTGTAGCATTCACATATAAGAAATAATGTTTTTAAAAGCCTCTTGCAAAGTGAGGTGCCGTGCCGGGAGCAAGCAAATGAAAGGGAAATGTAGCACAAGCAGACCCATTCTATCAATATGTAGAACTGTAGAACTATTCGTATAGTCTGTCAAAAATAAAAATTACCAAAGAGAGAGAGAGAGAGAGAGCAAGCTGCCCCTTGGCCCAGCTCCTTCCTCCTTCTCCTCCTCCTCCTCCACCCCAATGAAGGGGAGGCATGTTCTGCCCTCTGCCCTCCCTCTGACCTAATTCCTCTCCTGAACTTGACCCGATCTTGACTGGGGCCATGTTCACATTTGCCAGGACACGGGTTTTCTCAAAATATACAGCTTTTATTCTGCTTTCAAAAGACCCACACCAAGGGGCATTTGCCCCTGAATGGGTGTGAAAGCCTCGATTTCGATTGTGGAAGAGCTGGGGCCAATATGAACTTCCCGTGTTTAATCCAGTTCCTGAACCGGGGTAAAAGGTAGTCTGAATGGCCCCTCAGTTTGCAGAAATCGAAGCAAATAAGAACAAAGGTGAAAAGTGGGAGGAGGAGATAGAAACTGCAACATTTAAAGGCAGCTGGGGGAAAAGTGACAACAGAGAGTTAATTGGGACTGTCCTTGTCAAATTGGTACACTTGGAGGATATGTTCATATATTTATTTATGTACAACATTATTGTTTCTCATACACAGCAAGCTCTTCTCTCTGTGGCAGAATAAATACAAAGGATCCGGTTGCTGTTCAGCAACTTGTGTTTCAAAACATCATTATTTATTTACATTTTCCATTTCATTCTTTGCTGCTAGGTTCATATTACACAGGGCATAGAGAAGATAAGAGCACTTAAAATTAGTTTCTCATTTAGGTATGGAGAAATGTTTGTTGTAAAATGACAACTTTAGTTTTGCTTTTGCTACTTTGAAAAGGTTGATTAGTAATTTGACAGACTTTCTGATGCCCTCCCTCCAGTCCATCTGCCTTGGTCCAGGCCTCGGAGGTAGAGAGGAACTGCTGGACCTCTTACCCTTTCCCTCCACCACTCCCTTCTCCTTCTGTGTCATGTCTTTTTAGATTGTAAGCCTGAGGGCAGGGATCCGTCTAGCTAAAAAGATTGCATGTACAGCGCTGTGTAAATTTACAGCGCTTCATAAATAAAGGTTAATAATAATAATAATAATAATAATGCATTAATATTACATGGTCTCTCAGCCATGAAAAAAAAAATCACAGTTCCTTAACAGCCTCATAGTAAGTGAATGTCTACCTGTAAATATTCAACCATTATACCTTCTCACCCACATCTCATCTCCTGCTAGAAATACAGTGTGCATTAAGGCAGGGCTGCTGTGACTGAGCCAATGTGCACTTCCCAAACAACCAGCTGAGAAATTACTTAAGAGAAAATAGGGAACATATACTAATGTTTCATCTTTGGCTTCATCTAGGGCCATTCCCACTGGCGAAATAACCCGCATTTGATTTGGGCTCTGCTCCAATATTTTAATCACTTCCCAAAGGCCCCTTGTTCCCACTATGAAAGGGGGGCGTTTGGAAGTGATGTTTTCCTTTGGGACGATGTCGTTCCCATTGGAGCCCTTCAGCCCATCAGCCAGTCTCCCCCCCCGCCCGGACCCCTTCCAAAGATCCTGACCGGACCCTCTTTCTCTTCTCCTTCCCTCCCTCTCCTTCTTTCCTTTCCTCATTCGTTCCTTCTCCCTCTCTCCCTTCTTTTCCTTCCTTCCAACCTTTGGTTTCCTTCCTTCTTGCCTGCTGGACTTCTGTCTCTTCTCCGGGATGGCAGGGCCTGCGGCGCTCCTTCCTGACCTCTGCCACTTCTACTAGGGCTTGCCCTGTTCTTGCCTGGTGGGACAGCAGCACAGGAAGTCCCACCTACAACGGGGAAGTGGCAGAGGCCCAGCAGGAGTGCTGCAGACCCCGCCATCCCAGGAGAAGAGGTGAAGGCCCAGCAGGAACGTTGCAGGCACCACCAGCCTGGGAGAAGGCAAGAAAGGAGGGAAAAGAAGGGGGAGAGGGAAAAGGAAGCCCCACCAGCACCGGGCATGCGGTGGCGGCTTTCATTGGCAATGGGAGGAGGAGGAGGAGAAGGAGGAAGATAGAGGCTTTTTTGTGATAGAACTGGTAGCAAAATCAGTCTATTGCTAAAGCAAGTAGTTTTTGCAATCAATTCTATGGCGGAGGAGGGTGAAGATTTTTTTTTGCGATAGAACTGATTGCAAGATCAATCTATTGCTAAAGCGATCAATCATTCATTTTATAGTTTAAATTTTAATAGCAAAATGTTTAATTCTTTTTAAGGGGGGGTTAAGATGTCTCTCTCTCTGGCTTTGCTTTGCGAACGAAGATTCAGGAAGGACTCATCCCGCGCTTTGTACAAGCGCGTTGGTGACTAAAAAGGTCAATTCAGGATAAACAGGTCCGGTTGCAGAAAGCACAGCAGAAAGTCTCCTTGGGTGATGTTTCCAGGTTGCGGTTCTTTCTGCGTTGTCGTTTCTCTTCGAGGATCGTTCGACGTGAGCTTTTGAAGAAGGCTGCAGCGTCATGGATAATGCGTCTCCATGCCTCCTGATGCGAGGCCAAGGAGGACCATTGTTGGCCCAAGCTCGACTCAGGCTTACATCCTTCCGAGGTCGCTAAAATGAGTACCCAGACAGTTGGAGGCAAATTAGCTTACTTGCTAATTAGCTTACTTGCTGTTCACTGCTATGATCTTTGGAATAGCGGTATATAAATAAAACAAATTATTATTATTAATTAATTATCTGGCCAAGCCTGAGATGCTGTTTCAGGGAGTCCTTGTATCTCTTCTTTGGGGGGGCCCTCTCACGCTGACCCGTGGTGAGTTCACTGTAGAATACTATTTTGGGGAGGCGATGGTCCTTCCTCCTAGAAATGTGTCCTGCCCAGCGCAGCTGCGTCCTCAATAGTATGGGTTGCTATTAGCAGGGTTAAGATGTACTTGTATTGTATATTGGTGTATTTTAAATTGTAAGCTGCTTTGATTTCTTATAGTGGAAAAGTGAGATAAAAATAAAAGTTTTCTTTTTTCTTATTTTCTTGGCAAGCTTTATTCAAAGGAGGTTTGTGATTGCCTTCTTCTAAGGATGATAGAATGTGGTTTGTTCAAGGTCACCCTGTGAGATTTCCTGGCTGAGTGGGGATTTAAACCTTAGTTTCTTAGAGTCCTTGTCCAATACTTAAACCACTACATTCCACTGGTTGCCTAAAACTTAAACTACCCATTTTAAAAACATAAAAATAGCAACAGTTTTCAAGATGGTGGAATGAATTCCACTGAACACCACAGTTTGGGAATGCCAGTGTGGTGTAGTGGTTTGAGTTATAGAGATGAGTGTTCATTTCCCTGCTTATCCATGGAAACCCACTGGGTGCTCTTGGGTGTGTCACACACTCTCAACCCAACAAAAAACACATGATAGTGTTGCCTTAGGATCGCCATAAGTTGGAACTGGCTTGAAGACACATAACACTGACAACAAAAACAATTTGTAATGGGAAAACCAAATTACCATTTTCAAAATTTCAATTTAAGGGGACAGGTAGGCCACCTGGATCTCAAAGGAAGTGTCTTTTGTGTTGCTAATGGAGTTTAAACATTATTTCCTGGACTTTAATACTCTTTGTACTTTACCACATGAAGATGAAAAGCATAGAATCATAGAATCATAGACTTGGAAGAGACCACAAGGGCCATCCAGTCCAACCCCCTGCCATGCAGGGAATGTCAATCAAAGCATCCTCAACAAATGGCCATCCAGCCTCTGTTTAAAGACCTCTAAGGAAGGAGACTCCACTACACCCCGAGGTAGTTTGTTCCACTGTCAATCAACCCTTACTGTCAGAAAGTTCCTCCTAATGTTGAGGTGGAATCTCTTTTCCTAGAGCTTGCATCCATTGCTCTGGGTCCTAGTCTCTGGAGCAGCAGAAAACAAGCTAGCTCCCTCTTCAATATGACATCTCTTCAAATATTTAAACAGGGCTATCATATCACCTGTTAACCTTCTCTTCTCCAGGCTAAACATCCCCAGTTCCCTTAGTCGTTCTTCATAGGGCATGGTTTCCAGACCCTTCACCATTTTAGTCGCCCTCTTTTGAACATGCTCCAGTTTCTCAACATCTTTTTTAAATTGTGGTGCCCAGAACTGGACACAGTATCCCAGGTGGGGCCTGACCAAAGCAGAATAGAGTGGCATTATTACTTCCCTTGATCTAGACACTGTACTTCTATTGATGAAGCCTAAAATCGCATTAGCCTTGTTAGCTGCCGCATCGCACTGGTGACTCATGTTCAACTTGTGGTCTACTTGGACTCCTAGATCCCTTTCACACGTAGTTTTGTTCAGCCAGGTGTCCCCCATCCTATATCTGTGCATTTCATTTTTCTGCCCTAAGTGCAGTACCTTACATTTCTCCCTGTTGAAATTCATTTTGTTAGCTTTGGCCCAGCTTTCTAGTCTGTTCAGGTCATTTTGAATTTTGATCTTGTCCTCTGGGGTATTAACTACTCCTCCTAATTTGGTGTCATGTGCAAATTTGATAAGTATGCCCCGAACTTTGTCCTCCAAGTCATTGATAAAGATGTTGAGTAGCACTGGGCCCAGGACAGAGCCCTGTGGGACCCAACTGGTCACTTCTTTCCAGGATGAAAAGGAGCCATTGTTGAGCACCCTTTGGGTTCAGCCAGTCAACCAATTACAAATCCATGTAACAGTTACCTTGTCTAACTCACATTTCACTAGCTTGTTTCCAAGAATGTCAGAGGGAACGCTGTCAGCATAACTTTAACAAGAGAAAAGTTTCTTTGGCTGGTGCTTATCGTACAACGTTGTGTCCCTCCTGTTATTGTCCTGCATTGCATTCATTAACTGTAATGCCCCTTTTCATTGACAGGCAAAACCCATCAATGAGCTCTGAATCTTGCTATTATAGCACAGACAGTAGCCTCTTGTCCTGAGTTCAGATTTCTCATCAGGACTATCAGATGTGTTGACACTCCCATGTCTTTAAGGGCATTCCATAGCCTTTCATGGTCTATGTACTCAAAGGCTTTGGTATAGTCTTTGAAGCACATGTTGATTTTCTTTTGGAATTCCCTGGTGCAGTCCATTAAGCATCATATTTGTGCATCGTTTTTTTGCTGGACTTATTACAGTGGACCCTTGCCTTATGTGGGGGCCCCTGTGCCCCACGCGCTCCCTGCGGCTTGAGTGCATAAGCTCAAAGCCATGTACAGTGTGCCTGCATATAACGCGGGTGCACTGTACTACATTCCAGTTATTAGTCTTATCCCACTAGGTTTCCCTGATGCCTATTATGTCATATGTGCTTTGCTGTGCTAAAATTAAGTTCATCCTGTTTATTTCCCATGTTCTGTGCATTAGTATAGAGACATCTAAGACCATTAGATGAGCCATTCTCCCATCTGACTTTTAAATACCACTTTTTGAAAATTTAAATATGTTTTCCAGATATTACATATTCCTTTCGAGCCTTTACTTTTGCAAGCATAATTTTAAAACCTAAACTTAATCAAGGGCCCTTGGATGGATATTGTAGATCCAATCCTGTTTTTCTCAGTTTGACCCACTCTGGCAGATGGAATGGCTATTTAACTAGATGCTTAAGGCATTCCAAGCATATGGTAAAATCCAGAGCTGATGAGCTTTCAAAGATCTCTAGCTGTTAACCTCACTGTAACTGAGCATATTGTACATGACTGGGCATCTCCTGGGATGCAAATTATATCTCAGCAAACTTTCATTTTCAAAGAAGTAGCCAAGGAAGGGGTTGCGGGGGAGGAAGAAGTAATGTAACAGCACTTTTAAGACTAACTGGTTTTTATTTTAACATGAGCTTTTGTGGATATAAACCTACTTCTTCAGATTCAGTACAGAGTGATAGCAAGGACTAAGGATATAAAGCATATAAAGAATAGGATGGAATATGATAGGATCTGGAAAAATGCAAATCATGATTCTTGTCTTAAATTTTCAAAGGGTTGCGTACTGTCATGCAGGTCTTTCAGATCTTTACATTGGTCAGTTAGTGTTGATGTGTGAAAGCAATAAAACTGCTTACCAAAAGTCAGTCTTATTGGATTTAAAACCTTCTCTGAAAAGATTCCTTTTATTTCATGGGCAGTAGTGAGTACTCTTATATTAATACATGTAGTGTGCCATGAAGCCATTGTTTTTGTTGATATATGTATATATTAGATAGTAATACACTGAATTCTGATCTGGGTCAGGACTTGTAAAGAAGATGTTTTACCATGCCTCATTTGAATCATGAATTAAAATCAGGTAATATACTTACCCATCTTTTCTCCATAAACCTTTACCTACTTATAATTGATACTTCTCAACCAGATGGGTTTAAATTACCATCAATAAAACCAGGATACCCAAACCACAATCACATTAATTCCTAGTGACCAGTCACTATAAATTACCTCTAGGGGATAATCAGATTAGGAGGGTATGAGGATTTTCATTATTTAAATCATGAAATTTAAACTAATTTAAATTTGAATAGAGAGTTAAACCATTTAGTTGAGTTGTTATCACTTATAAATAGGTAAAGATTTTTTTTACATTTTATGCATTGCCCAATAATTTTTAGTTGTTGTTATGAAACTCTCAATAAGATCTGACACACCAAGAATACTGAAAAACACAATTGCCTTTGAAATGCTAAATACATACTCTTACTGCATAAGAATACTTTCGAACACTCCACTTGGTACACAACAAACCTTGTTATAGTACTATCCTAAGGATTGATAAGAAAAACATATTAAACAATCACAAACAGCTGCAAACTCCTTTCCATAATAAAACGTAACAAACTAAAAACTCAGCCATAATAAGTAGAAACAATGCCTCTGTTCCAAAATCCACAGAAAAAAAACCCCTGAAGACACAACAGTTGACATATCAATTGACACATCAATTACTTGACCAAAAGAAACATGAAGGCTAAAGCTTTTTGGCTGTTCTTTTTTTAAAAATCTAAGCAGATATTCAGAAAAAAGAGTTGTCAGATAAAGTGTCAAGAACACTTTACTAGGCTGCAGGAAAGGGGACCATTGGAAAGCTCAGAGGAAATTTACAGGAGTTCAAGAAGGTCAAGATCATATTTAGGCCTCTAAATATGATGTGTGTGTCTAAGAATTGCTACAGTTAGCTGTATGCATGAGGGAGGGTAGTTGTCCAGAGGAGGACAGTGGACAACTGCACAGAAGCTTGGACTACCACTGACACTGACAAACTGCTCAATTTCTTCTTCAGCCTCTTCATGGAAATGAATTTTGAGCTTTACACTGAAGTATCTGCAGACACTGGAAACTGCACAGTAAATAGTTAACATGTTCTAACATTTTAGTTTTGTGGGAAAGAGAACATTTCCATGGAAATTATTAACGCTTTCAATTGTAGGCAGCACTGTCAATTTTACCTGTGAGTTTAGCTAAAGTCACCCTGGGCACAAAATAATTGTGCACTGCTCATTTCATAGTAGCTTCAACTCCAGTAAACTGAATTAAAGCTCTACAAGAAGGCAGCAATGCGGTTTCACAGGCAAAAGGAGGAATAGTTTCTTGAATGACTGTCCTTAATTTTCTACATAATGTTCTGTAACAATAAGGGACAATGATGATTATACAATGATTATATGTCATTGTATGATGATTATACCTTGCAACTGACTGTTTCTGTGAGAAAGCAGTAATACAAATTGCTATTCTCCCACATTGAATGGTCCCAAAAGGTTACTATAAAATGTAGTTGAAAAGAAAACTGTCTTCATCTCCAAACACAGAATATTGCTAGATCTGTTCTCACATCAAAAGCTCCAGGAGAAAGCAAATTTTTAATTAATGGACAATTATATTGGACATTTATCCTACATAACGTAATCATGATTGAATAAAAAATATTGAGCAGGAATTTTACATACATTTACACAAAATATTCTGTTCATAGATGATCTACCACAGTTTCAAAGTGTGGTTAAAATATAAACAGCATACACTTGTAAAGTCATTCTATATTTACTTGTATTTACTTAGAGCTGGAAAACATGGTGTATTTTAAACATTGTGATTCAAAGATCTCAAAAATGGCCTATGTGTGTATCAGCTTGGCCAAACTTTAAACTCAGCATCAGCAGTCCTCATCTGTGACCCATCAATGAAAATTAACAGTCTGGTGGGTCCAGGGTCATGGGCTTCTTGATGATGGCCATATAGTTTTGAAACTCTCTACTTAGGAAAATATGTGTGGCCTCATATCTGCCATCTCTTAGAAAATGCTAAAGAGATATTTATTCCAGTCTGTATTTGTTACTTTAAAACCTTGATCTGCCATCTGAGTGCACTTTTGTATAATGATCATTCTTTGTAATGTGCTTTGTAATCCTGTAAACTGCCTTGTGGCAGCAGTATAGCCTGAAAGATGGGTTACAAATCTTATGGGTGGGTGAATGAATGAATAATGAATGAGTAAATAAAGCAAATTGTGTGGGTTTTGGCTTTTCCTTGTTTTGTTTTTCCTAGCATCTGATAATCAGAGCTATAATCATGAATATTTTGCATCGCTAATAGCCGACAAGAGAGCCATCTTACCAATTATCCAGTAAACTTTTAAAAAGCCATCAAAGATAATCAGTTTGTAATACCAAACCCTATATTTTTTATGAGTTGTTTTCTATGAGTTGTGTAAATCATACTCCCCAAATCTTCCAATTTGGCATGCTCTCAATCAATTCTCTGTCTTCTTACTTTTTCAGCTGCTTTTAAAATGACCTGGTTTTTCTTTCCTCCTCCCACTTTCCCTTTTGCCTTCAGTTGCTGCAAACTGATTTCAAAGGGCAAAAATATTTGTGCTCAATCAACTCAGCATGGAAGAGAGGAGATAGTGGCGGGATACAAACCGCCGCTTTGCGGCGCTTCCCCGCCACCGCCGTTTGCTCTGCGTGGGAGCTGCAGCAGCCAAACCGAACGGCTCCCGCGCGGAGCAAAAAAGAAGCTCCAAAATGGAGCTTCTTTTGGAGTCACGTTTGCGACATAGCGAGGTGCCAGGGGCGCACTCACGACGTCACAAAGGACGCGACACGTCTGGACGCTATGCGTCCAGTACGTAAAGATGGCGGCGCCCATGTGGAAGGGGCGCCGCCATCTTGTACGTATAGGATACGTACTAGGGTTAGGGGGGTGCGGAAGCACTGCCCCTTCCTAACCCTAGTACGTATCCTATACGTACTATATGGCGGTTTGTATCCCGCCAGTGTGTTCTTTCTCATTAATAAATGTTACAATCTTTACTACACTCTGATGTTGGTTCGCCATATGTGTCCTGGTTTTCATCTGTGAACTACAGAGCCAGTGTGGTGTAGTGGTTTGAGCAACAGACTACGAATCTGGAGATTAGGGTTCAATTTCCCACTTGGTCAATGAAACCCACCTTGGTTGAGTCAGGCACTCTCAGTCTCAGAAAACACCATGATAGGGGCGTCATAAGTTGGAAATAACTTGAACAACAACAACAGCAGCAGCAACAACAAGGTACAGTAGGAATTCATTTTGGCGGGTTACAAACGGCCTTCAAGGGGTCGTTTTCCCGCTGCCGCCATTCACTGCGTAGTGAAGCCCCAGCGGCCAGACTGTGAGGCTTCCCCGTGCAGCGAAAAAGGAGCACCGAAATGGCACTCCTTTTCGAAACACAGAAGTGGTGCCGCAAGGGGCAGAGCGCGCCCTCGTGGCGTCACTTCCATCGTGACACGTCTAGACACACAGCGTCCAAGACGTCAAAATGGCGGCGCCCATGTGGATGGGCACCACCATTTACAACGCGCTCCGCGCGTACTGGGAGGAAGGGCCATGAGGAAGGTAAGAACCTTCCTAACCCTAATACGGCCCTTCCTAACCCTAGTACGCGCGGGGCGCGTACTTTATGGCAGTTTGTAACCCGCCACAGTCTGCTTTGAACCTTCTGCCAACCAATGTTTTTGGATGACCACAGCACCTGCTAGTGGTAACAGAGAGAGAAAATTATCTTTCTACCTACTCTCTCTATGACTCTTATAATTGTATAAACTTCTGTTGTTTTTTATTGCTGATCTAAGGCTACGTTATTTTTTCATTTAACTTAACTACTTCAGTGTTTGAATTTTCAGTGAGCTCCTCACCGTGGGTTTAAGATAAAGATTTGTTTCCTGTGTAGTCACAGTCAGTATATATATGAAACTGAAGTGCGTGTATATGCTTAAGCATGTATGTAGAGAGAAAGAAATTCAAATCATTTATAGCCTACCTTTCTCCCAAAACTGGAACCAGTGTTCGCTCACAGCAAAATTAAAAGCAGATAGAGAAAAACAAATTAAGGACTTATTCATGAGGGGCAATTGTGGTGCCAAATGCTGGCGGTGTACTAGGGTTAAGGGACTGCCCGGCAACCGTGCGGTCCCTAACCCTAGTATGGCATGGCATAAAAATGGTGGTGCCCCGTGTATATGGGCGCTGCCATTGTTACGTGCATAGCGTCCACACTTTGCACCATGCTTCTGATGTCACGAGTGCACCATTGACGCACTCAGGCGTCACAATGGCAGTGCAAAAAGAACCTGCGGGAAGCTGCGTGGTTTGGTGGCTGAGGCTTCCCTGCGGGGGGGGGGGGGGGGAGAGACACTGGCACACCTCCTTTCTGTACCGCATCTGTGTTAGGAAGCTATGCTTTTTATTGTTGTTATTCTTGGGTTTTTTAAAAAAGCACAGTGATGTTTTTGTTGTACTTGACTACTTTCTGGCAATTGCCAGCAGTAGCTATAACATCTTATTTCTACCTTCAAGTGGTTTCTTTTTATTAGAGAAGAAAAGAGAGGACAGAGCAGAATCTTGCCATTTGCAGAAGCCTCAAAGAAAAGCAAACTGCTGCATCCTCTCCTTGCAGATGTGTTCCTCCCCATTAAAAACATTTGCCATCTTGGTCATATTCTCATGCTGCTTGGCCACACATGTCTTAGTTTTCATCTGTGACATTTTGGAAGGTATGTGGAGTGTAGCTTTGAAACACATAAAGGGTTGCTTTCTTACTCAGATGTCCTCAAGTTCTGACACATTAGTTGGTGTATATATTTAACTTAGTCCATCCAAGTCACAGAAACTTAGCGCAGATGACAATCAAGTTAAACTATTTAAAACTACAAGTAAAATCTACTTAAAACTAATAAGAAAAAAACAGACACGAAGTGGGTTATCAGTCAATCACATATGAAGATAAGCTAAGTGCAAAATGAGATCAGTAATTTGGATTTGCCCACAAAGAAGGATTAAGACTAATTTCATCCTGAACCCACTATGGTTTCAAAGCTGTTATCTTTCACAGTGATGGGATTGTGTGAAGACGTAAAAATGCCAGGAAGCCAGATATTAGTCAGCAGTTCCCACTCTGAGATACAGCAGGATCTTTTTGCATCCAAAACACAGAGAAACACAGAAACACCTTGCTTGGATGCACACACATTACTTTCTACTAGAACCTGGCCATATCTTGAGTTGTGACGCAAACTGTTTCTACCTCACTCCCTTCTCCCTCAGTCCTGCCCTTCCTAGTCAAAGGAACATCGGACATTTAGGGGAGGTAAAAGAACTCTATAATCCTGGATCTGGTCCAGGGTTCACCAGTTCTACTATGTAAATGGCAATGGTTTCAGTCACTTGATTGTGACATGCTTGAGGAGGGAGCAAGCTTGTTTTCTGCTGCCCTAGAGAACAAAACTCAGAACAAGCTACAGGAAAAGAGATTCCACCTCAACATTAGGAGGAACTTCCTGACAGTAAGGGCTGTTCGACAGTGGAATACACTTCCTCTGAGAGTGGTGGAGTCTTCTTCCTTAGAGGTCTTCAAACAGAGGCTGGATGGCCATCTGTCAGGGATGCTTTGATTTAGATTTCCTGCATGGCAGGGGGTTGGACTGGATGGCACCAACGGTCTCTTTCAACTCTATGATTCTATGATTCACATGGGTAAAGTTGGATCAGTTGGAGTAGAATCCTGCTCTTTTCCCTACTCATGCATTATTGTGTTGTATACTACAGACAAGCAACCCAACACCAAAAGCTTGTGTTTCTCCACCACTCTTTCACCATCTTCCTGATGTTGATGCTTCTTCAAAAATTCTAGCTAGACAAAGGACAAGGAGAAAAAGGAAGGCTGGGAAGGCATAAACAGACGTAAAGTGAATCTTCTTCTCAGAAGCTTTATTAACTGAGGTATGTCTGTAAGTACAAACTCCCAGACTGACTCTTGAGGGAAATGGCCAGTAAAATTAGGAGTTGACTGGTTGTGGTACTTAAGGAGTACCACTAAAGAAAGAGTCTTCACATGTTGATACAATTCATATCTAGAGAAAATGTTAAGGCATCCTTGTTTGCCTTTGAATGAATGCCAGAGTTGCACAGATGATGACATGGCCACTAGCGTACCTATCTAGTCCAGTAGGCAGACCTACTGCCCTGTCCATATGAGTTGTTGGTTTTGGCCCTGCATAAAGGTGTCCAGCAATGCTATTTACACATAGAAGACAACTCTATATTTGCCCTTTTGCTTCCTTCCAAGCTGGATCTCATGCTGGTTGCAAAAAAAAGCATAAAGCAATCCATCTCCAAAGGAGGAGGACTGAGTGTATTGCATTATTTGAAGAAAAATAAATAGTCAGCACCATTTTCCCTGTCAATTTGAAGAATTCACAAAATCTTTTGATATTTTTAGATTATAATATTTTACTTGGCTAGTTACAGAAGATATTTGGCAGGGACATGATATGAGAGCTTTGTTCTGCATTAGAAGAAAAGAACAAACAACAAAATGTTTGAAATGGCATAACCCCCTTGTCTCTAATTCCTCTCAGCCATGGGGGTTAAACTGTATGAAGACAATTTAAAATCCCCAAATTTGTAAATGATGAAACAAAGTGCCATTCACAGCTATTTTCTTTAAAAATACAATCCAATCCTGTGCAAAAATTTAACAAGACTTGCCTTCAGTTCAATGAGCAGAAGACCAGCACCTACCATGTATCAGTCTGTGAGGGTAGAAACATCTCTCCTGGGGAATTAGGGAGCAAAAACTAGCACTTTTGTCTGCATTGTCAACTCCAATTTGTGTTTTCTGGTCATCTAAATAAATAGAGGAACAGATTGCCTGGATCCAGTAGCATACCAGGTGACACCCCAGAAGTTTCCAGATGACACCCCACACCAGGTAACACCCTGCAAGGCCTGGGGCACCCCGTCCGGGCTGCTACGAGGCCTTGCACATCCCGGCTGGGCTGCTGTGGGACCATGCATGTGCAGACCATACCAGGTGACACCCCAGAAGTGTCCAGATGACATCCCGCACCAGGTGACACCCTGCTCAGAGGGCCCTGGCTGCACCCGGGACGGATCTGGGCAGTGATTCAGTGGCAATTTAGGTGTGATAGGATGTGGCTGCCTCCCAAATTAATGCTGAATTCGGGAAAGATAAGACACTCCTTTAACTGCATGCAATAGGGTCTTTATTGTTTATTCCACACCTGACAAAGCTACCTCAATTACCAAATGTGAAAATGTAGTCTATACATTGTGTATATCAACACACTAGAGAGAATCAAAACCAGAAAGAGTGGAGGAAAAAAACCCAGACATAAGATAGGTGCACAAGTATATGGTTCACAATACTTTCAAGAAAAAATCTTTACGCTGCTGTGTATGAAATACAATATTGAACAACTTTAAGGCTGAGCTGTTAAATTGTTCCACATTGTCTTTTTAAAAAAAATCTCACAACAAAGGGATCAATGTATAACTTCATTTTATTTATTTATTTATTTACAATAACAAACTGTACAGGCTCCTCAACTTACATAAGTAGGGTAACTTACATAAATGGTTTCTCAATCCTTGTGGTATTCTTCATGACAGATGACTTTATCAATGCCACTGACCATGACTTCAGGTTCAGCAACTGCCCTTTGAAATAGAAGTATTATTGGAAAACAGCAAGCACAGCAGTTCATATGATGCACAGATCTTCTTGCTGGATCTCTAATGCATTCTTCTGTCCAGAGTTCTTGTTTTCAGATAACAATCTCTCTTTCCAAGAAAAAGTTTTGCAATCCAGAAAAAACAAAGCATAAGAGAGACAGTTCTTTGTGCATAGTTTTTCCTAAGCTTCTATGATTTATTTGGATCTCATCCAAATCTTTCCTTAGTTCTATATCCACACAGGACTTTCTTCTGACTCTAGGAATGAGCCAAGACACTTTGAAGCCTGACATGAACACTTCAGATGGCACTTTCCTCCGTTAATTCACATGAGACACTAATCTCACTGAGAAGCTGTCCACTACAAGAACCATGGAAATAAACTTTTAGGGCTCACTTTAGAGATTATCGCATGCCACATCTGCACTGTGATAGACATGGGTTGTATCTGTTACTGACAGATCTTATCATACTGCCCCATGCGTGAGCAGTAGGCAGCCCATATTTAGCCTGGGCTTCTCTGGCAGATTTTCATGAACAGGAAAATCCATTCTTAAAAAAGCTGCCAGAGAAGCCCAGGTTGGATACAGGCTGCCTTCTGCCTGGGCACAGGGCAGTGAGATACGATCTGTCAGTGATGGTTACAACCTGCATCTATCCCAGCGTGGATTTGATGTGCAATAATCTTCCTTGGTGAACTTGCCACTGTTATGACTATTTCAGTTGAAAGTTGGGTCTTAAAAGGCAGTTGCAGCAGAGGCCTGTACTATAAGAAGATAAGGTAAGAAGATCAAGGCTGGGTCAGAGCAAAGGCCTATGAAGCCTAGCATTTTGGTCCTATGGAGGGCTAACCATATGCTCCAATAGGAACCCCACAAATAGGGTAAGTGTAACAATGCCTCCCTTCCAGTGTTCTTCACTTGAGATGATGACGTCACCACCACGCAGTGTAGGGCTCAGGAGAATGTGGTCGCTCTGCAATCCTGAGACCTAAAATCGGCCCTAGACCGCCACTTTCCAGCAGTCTGTACCGGGCCATAGTCATGCCTCAGAGCCAGACATTTGGGAAGCAGCCACCTTTATACAGTGGAGCTCACCTCTGGTGGTAAGCAGGGTTCTGGGAACTGTTGCTATTTGTTACCTTGGACTGCTGTTGCAGGTAGGGGCCAGGCAGCTTTCTTCGTCCTGGGTAGGCCATGTTTCCCACTCAGAGTCACTCAGGGGCTATACAGATTAGCTGGAAGGGGCGGTGAGATGTTGTCCCTTTTCGCCCTGGATGGGTCTGTGGCAACAGCATGCCGCAGCCCCAATCTGGCCTTTGGAGGGTGCAAAAAGGAGTGGCAAAACACAGCTCCTTCTTGCATCTTCTAAAGAGCACCATATCCTCTGTGGATCAGTGTGATGTCATCATCATGGCATGCACCGTGTAAATGGGTGTGGACCAAAATGGCACCATGGGGCCAGGGTCATGGCATCGAGTATGCAGTCACTCCACCATGACTCTGCCTATTGGCCAGCACAAAGTGCTGGTCTCTATCCCCCCTCAGCGATGTTCTCCTCCCTCTTAGTGGTCTGGCTGCAACATCTGCCCACTCAGGTTGTGTGTGTGTCTGATGCTGGTTCAATATGGATGGTGGAAGAGCCCATTCTTGCCATTTCAGGCAGTAGGAGACCTTGGGCAGTCTTCAGACGATCTTATTGTTCTCATTCTTCCTTTTGGAGGTCTGTCATTTTAGCCTTTGTTTGCTCCTTTTTGTCCCTGGAAGACTAATCAGTTGATCTGAGAATCTAGCCTTTCATCCTATGACTACATTTGCTCTGGGATTCTTAGTGACAAGATTTTTCTCTAGAAGTCCAAATAAATGTCTACTGAATCTCCCCTGTCAATATAAATTTGAACACTCTCAAAGTTTTGTTAAAAGGTTTGTGAGACAGGGCTTACATTTGCAGAAACCATGTTGATTCTCCTTCAGAAAGAGTTGTTCTTCTATGTGCTTGACAACTATATATGATAGAATTCAGAGACATAGCCGTGTTAGTCTGGAATATCAGTATGCAAAGGAATCTTGCATCTGAGGAGATGCACCAAATCTATGAAAGCTTATGCTACAACTTTTTTCACACAGTTAGTCTCAAATGTATTTTGCATATATGCAACAGAGGCAGAGTTGTGTACCTTCAGGCATTAAGTCCATCCCAGTCACATATTGTGGAGAAATTTAATACTGGTGAGGTGTGCCATGACACACGTGTGTGCATGCGTCATAGGTCTGTTTACTGAACTTTCCATCACCTACTATTTTTCCTTCCTCACTCCCTTTTCTCCATAGTTTCTTCTCTTAGCAATATTTCTTTCTAAAATGAAAGTCAAGCTTATGGGTGGGATTTTGGGGCTATGAAATGAGAGGGCAAGAAAGGTGGGAGAGAGGAAGTATTCAACATCATCCACCTGATTCAGGAAGACTAGTGTCTGGTGTTTGTCCTCATCACCTAAGGTCTGATCATCATGTGTAGCCCAGACAATGGATTTAAGAGGTGCTTATGCAGATGAAGAAGTGGGATGTCCATAGAAACAGGCTGTGATTATCATGGGGAGGATGGAGACACAGCCCATATCCCTGTAGTAGTCTCCTGACAGAATGATTACCTTTCAAATGAAGTGTTATGCTGAAAGGTGCCATTGAAATTGACCCATCCTGTCCCAGCAGGAGCTAATTGGCTTCCTGCAGGAAGTCCATGGAACAATGGAGTCTTGCTCCACTACCCTGGAGATCCTTGCAATATATTATGTGATGTCTTGCTCCACAGGCATCCCACCTGCTACATTCTACCAGTTTTCAGAGATAGCTACGTCAGTCTGCTTCAGTATATAAAAAATGAAAGCAGTTTTGTGATACATTTAAGATTAAGCAATTTATTTCAGCAGCTCCTGAAGAAGTGGACTGGACTCAACAAAAGATTACGCTGTAATAAACTGATTGGCAAAAGATTTCTTCCTTCTTTTCATATATTTTGTTATAGTCATTTTTATATTGCATTGTCCTCTGGACCTAAATGAGCAATTGAAGCCAGGAGAAGTGAAACGGGTTATAAAAAAGACTTTGAAGATTATCGCACCATGACGGATTGGGGACGGAACGAAAGGGGCCGGGAACGAGTGCAGAACGAGTGGGGGATGGATTTTACCGCACACAAAAGTAACCATTCCATTTTGTTCCCTTCCGTTCCGTCCCTTATTCATCCCACAGGAGGCAATTTTTGAGAACGCTTGCTGAACAGTTCTCAAAAATTGCCTCCTGTGGGACAGATGGGGGACGGAACGGAAGGGAATGGAATGGAACGGGGGCTTCCTGTGTGTGGTAAAATGTGTCTCCCACTCGTTCCAGCCCCATCCCAGCCCTTTTGTAACGCACAAGGCCCGTTCCAGGGGCCTGTGCGATAAACTCTTTTGTGTCTCTTGATATGTTGAAGGGAGCACAGAAAGAAATTTGGGAACTTGTCCTGTGAGTTCTACAGACTTCCTCCCCTACTTCCCCTGTGTCACAAAATTAGCCTTCTGAGATTCTGTTTCAGTAGTAACCTGCCCTTCATTTCAGTCATGGTTACATCCTATTTAATAACAATGTGTGCTAACTTTCCTTTTTTTATTTTTAAAGTCGGTTTCAAAAATAACTGGCATTGCTGTATTTACGTTATTCTTGTAGCCAACAATCAGATCCTTTTGAAGATGGGAAAGCAACTTTTTTTTTAAGAAGCAGAAGGTCTTCATAAAGTAGAATCAAGATGAGAGCATTTCATTATTATGTTATGAGCGAGGAAGAAGCCGGTTGTCCCATACTACAGCAAGCTACAGAGTCTTGCTGTTGGAGTTGACACCATTTTCACTTGGTGAGAAACTAGTGATAATATGGGGTCATTAAAAAGAATGATCCCATTCCAACACAGAGTTCAACAGAATTGTTAGACACCCCCACTCCCATGTACCATATACGAAACCTTTGACTGTAGTCAAAGCTGGGAGTAGAGGCAGGTGGGAGCAGGCTTGAAGGAATTCCAGGGCATATCAACCAAGGCTTCTCACCTGTTCCTGATAAAGGTGCCTTCAATGGCAACAGGAGTTCTGATGATTCCAAAACCTAGCAAGCCTCTATGGGAGAATGTGATCTTTCAGGTAACCTAGGTGCCATACAGACAAGCCAAAATAAAGCTGCTTCGGGTCACTTTGGAGGTATGCTGTTTAAATAATGCATGCATACTAGGAGTCCGGAAGCTGCGCCAAAGCCATGATGCAATCCTTGTACTTTGTGTGCAACATCTGCTTATTTCCAAATATGTAGTGAAGGAAGCAGGCAGCCAGGCACTCTAGTCATCTCTCTGTCACCCAGCTCTGAAACCCTTCCCTCCCCAATCCCTTTCTCAAACCTTTTTTTGGTTGGATTTGGTCTCTTGGCACATATGAGAGTGTGGCTGGTCTAGCCTTAGCTTTTAGGTGTGACTTGCATTCCAGTCTAGAATAACAAGAATAACTGGATGCTCCTCAGTTGTTGTTGTTGTTGTGCGCCTTCAAGCCATTTCTGACTTATGACACCCCTAAGGCAGCCTATCATCGAGTTTTCTTGGCAAGTTTCTTCAAAAGGAGTTTGCCATTGTCATCGTCTGAGACTGAGTGTGTGTGACTTGCCCAACGTTACCCAGTAGGTTTCCATATCTGAGCTGGGATTCAAATCCTGATCTCCAGAGTTGTAGTACACCGCTTAAACCACTACACTACACTGGCTCGCAATTTTGGGCCATGGCAAGCTATTTTCGGGCAATGGGAAATCAGTTCAAACACAATTCAAATTCATGTGAATGAGTTCTGGCCCCACTTTCTTTTCATTCGAAATTAAGAGAAATTCCTCCCATTGATAAATTCCTAAGAAAACACATTAGCTATCAATCCACCGAAGAGCTCAAGAGGGCAGCAGAGCAGAGTAGTATAACAAGCATACAGGTACTAGAGCCACATGTGTGCATTGCTATGTCTTTCTATTATGTATCTACTAATGCTGTGAAGTTTAGATGACCAAAAGGGAGTTTGGCAGCATTGTATAGCAGTGCTGTACAGCCTTTTGGCAAAGGATCTTGAGGAAGGCTGCTATCTCAAAGAAAAAACATTCCCAAGCAAGAACTTCAAAAGGCAAAACTTGTTCTTGCATCAAGTTGCAGTTGGCCAAGTAGAAGGAAAGCTCATCATGCTGGTCCTGTCGGAAGAATCATACCAGGAAAACAAATATCTTTGAAACATAATACATTTAATCTTGTTTTCTCTCCCTCTCCATCTGTTTCTCTGCATGCATGCGTGTGTGTAGGACCCTGCAGCAATCCCTATGGCTTACTATTTATGGGGTTTCTCTCCATTTGTTTACTTTGAAACCACAAAAAGCAACAAGCATATATGGTTCAATATACACGGAGCTATCTGACACATAAAAATGTAAACATTTCAATAGTCTCATTTATTTTAAAAGCATTCCCATGTATGGAAACTTAAATGGAATAGAATGTTGGTATGCTGTAATAAACCTAACATGATGGAAGGCAGAATCCTAAAATATTTCTGCAGTCCAGAAATAGAATATTTTCCTTTGTTCAATTAAAGCAACTCAACTATTTGTTATACAATACCACAAAAATGAATACAAAGTTAGACAAATTTCCCCATTTCAGTTCATACTGCCGTCAAGTATTATTTACATGTGGCGAAATGTTCAGCCCATTTAAATCTACAACAAACCTCTCATTGCCTTTAATGGAATCAGATTATACTCAAGCAGTCTGATCCAGTGTGTGCTTATCCAGATGTCCTGCTGGGTTTTAGGGGGCAGGGCTAGGTATATGTACTCAGATCTGCAGTCTTTCTTATTGAGTATAGGAAGTATGCATATCTATAGAAAGTTTATGTATGAAAGGAATACAGATTAAGGCATATGCTGTTTGTCTTGGCTAATGGGAAGTCAATATATGTTATCTTTTTATTTAAACTTACTGTTTTGTTCTTTTTTTTTTTAGAGGGGGATATATGCGTATAGGGGAATGTTGTGGGTTGTAGTGTCTTGTGCTTCTATAAGATCATTTATATGGTTACTAGTATGAGTATGTTAATATACCATTAAATATACATATGTATTTTAAAAAGGGAAGTATGAAAGTCTGCCTATCAGATCAACCAGGGAGGATGTTCTGCTAACTCTTATTCCTATTCTTTGTCATCATGAGCTATTTAGCTCAAGGCAGAAGATAAACCAGCAGTTGCTGGTCTGCTGAGGGAGATCACACAGCTACTACAGTTTTATGGAGTTGGGCAGGGGGTAACTTGCCAGAATTTGCTATGCATTCCACTTTGTCAGAAGGCAGCTCTCTAGCAGCAAGAATGCTTCTGCACAATGTGGAATGTGTATTTCCTGGAAGTTCAACAGAATAAAGCAGGGGAAGGAGCAGGTGTTAAGGAATGGAGTTCAAACCAACAAATTAGCATGAGGGTCAGTACAGATATCACCACCTGGGTGAAAACTGTCAAGGGAATGCACACCTGCAGTGAAAAGGCAATTGCAGGCAAGAAGAGGATGCTATGTGAGTAGGGATGCCATGTCCCGGCGGCCCCCGGGACAAATCTGCTTTTGGGGGGCCCCTCCCGGTCTGGTTTGGCCCCCAGTCCCTGGTTCGGGGCCCGCGTGGCGCCAACTCACCTTCCCCCCGCCTCCCCGCGCAGCTGCGCCACCCACCTCCCCCTCCTCCTCCGTTCCAGGCCGCGCGGCCACGTGGAGGAAGCAAAAGAGGAGGCGAAGGAGGAGGCGGTGCGCCTCCTGCATGCGGCCGCGTGGCCTGGAATGGAGGAGGAAGTGGGTAGCATGGGGAGGGTGGCAGGGAGGCGGGGAGGTGGGGAGGGGGGCACAGGGGTGCGCAGGAGGTGCACCTCCTTCTCCTCCTCCTCCTCCGTTCCAGGCCGCGCCAAGCGGAGGAGGAGGCAGAGGTGCCTGCCTGGCTTGGCGCTCCCTGCCTGCGCGCATGCCAAGGCAGCAGGCAGGCAGCCACCCACTGCCTCCTCCGCCTGGCGCGCCTCCGCGCTGGGCACTTCCTTGGGCCCGGGAGGCGGAGGCAGAGGAGGAGACTGAGGCAGAGGTGGGTGGCTGCCTGCCTGCTGCCTTGGCGCGCGCGCAGGCAGGGAGCGCCAAGCCAGGCAGGCACCTCTGCCTCCTCCTCTGCCTCTGCCTCCGCCTGCCAGGCCCAAGGCAAGCGCCTGGCGCGGTCGCGTGGAGGCGCGCAAGATGGAGGTGGGTGGCTGCCTGCCTGCTGCCTTGGCGCGCAGGCGGGGGGGAGCGCACCAAGGCAGCCACCCACCTCCTCCTCCGCTTGGGCCTGGGAGGCAGAGGAGGGAGGAGGCAGAGGAGGGAGGGAGGAGGAGGAGGGAGGAAGGAAGGAGGGAGGAGGGAGGAAAGACAAGGAGGAAGAAGAGGAGGAGGAGGAAGAGGATAGTGATGATGATGATGATGATGATGATGATGATGATGATGATGATGATGATGAAATGAGCCAGCTTCTGAGGCACGACCAATGTAAGTTGCTCTGATTTTTACAAACTCATGCGCAGTGGGGGAAAAAACCAAAGTCCCTTGACCAAGTACACACTTCTGAGAAGTACAGTTGAATCCGAGGGCAAATCCACTTCTTATTAAATCACCTTGACATATTCAGTATGCATAGCATGTTCAGTGTGAAACCCAAAGAGTTTGGTTATCAAATAAGCTTCTGAAATATGCAAGAGATTGCCATGTTAAGTAAAGCCATGTTCAATGTCCAAATGTGCTGTTTGGAATGGGGGGAGGGGGGTGGCCAGAAAGGGAAGTACATTTCTGCCATCTGTCTAGGAATAATGGCCAAATGTCCTCCATTTTGATCACGCCTAAGAAACATGTATTTATATTAACATTTTTTTTAAACCATCAATTTTTTCGTGTGTCCTCCATTTTTGAAAAAATGTGCCCTACATTTGAAAATTTTGTCCTACATTTGTCCCGGTTTGGAGGTCCAGACTTATGGCAACCCTATATGTGAGGAGCAGGAGTAAGGCAGTGGTCAGTCTTAAAACCAGAGCTGGTGGTGAAATGTGACAAGAGGCTAATGTGTTGTTTTGAATTTTGAATGGAAATGGCTTGCAAGGGGCTAGTGGTCATAGAATAATAGAATCATAGAATTGTAGAGTTGGAAGAGACCACAAGGGCCATACAGTCCAACTCTCTGCCATGCAGGAACTCTCAATCAAAGCATAACTGACAGATGGCCACCCAGCCTCTGCTTAAAGACCTCCAAAGAAGGAGACTCCACCACTCTCCGAGGGAGTTTGTTCCACCGTCAAAGAGCCCTTACTGTCAGGAAGTTCCTCCTAATGTTGAGGTGGAATCTCTCTTCCTGTAGCTTGCATCCATTGTTCCAGGTCCTGTTCTCTGGAGCAGCAGAAAAGAAGCTTGCTCTTTCCTCAATATGACATCCCTTCAAGTATTTAAACAGGGCTACCATATCACCTTTTAACCTTCTCTTCTCCAGACTAAGCATCCCCAGCTCCCTAAGGCATTCCTCATAGGGCATGGTGACGAAAGACTTTGCCCTGCTTCTGAAGCATTGATAGTTGGATTCTGATGTGGGATAAAAGCATCATTATATAGGAGACTGGTAATAGGCTTAATGAGAGCCATCCCTTCTAATGAGTATGAACTAGTTTATTTTTGCCCCATTGATTTGGGAGATAAAATAAGTTTAACAGGTGCTTCAAAGAATGCAGCGTTTAAAGCAGGATCAGTTTGCACCTCACAAGCAAGAGTCCCTCTTTCACACTGCCTTCTGTCTGGGAGTGTGTGAAGGAGAGTGGAATGCTGTCTCCAGCCTTAGCAGCAAGAAAGCCTTATAAGTCAGCCCTTTGAGTTGGCCCTGAACTTCTGAAGCTAGCTGTCTGCCTCTGGATGCAAGTACTGAAGAAAGATTCCCTTGCGTTCCAGCTGACCTTTGTGTATAGGAAGATTCTGCACCCAAGGCAGCAAAGCATATTGACTAGCTCTGGGGGAAGGTTTCCAAACAACAGGACAGTGTCTGCCCAATTTGGATGTCTCCATATCAAAGCTCCTGCTGACTGTTACGAACTGGTTTACTAACCTGGAGCCTGGAGCACTGTAGCTGTGTATATAAAAGCATTTCTTAGAGAAGCAATCAGTGCAACGTTTGAGAAGAAATGTTCTTTGCATTTGTTTTCTATTAGGAATTCCATGCAAGATATGTCTCAAACACCAGCTTTTCCTCTATTGAACAAAACAATAAAATTGTCCTCCTGCCCCCTCCAAGGATGCATCTATATTGTAGAAACAATGCACTTTGACACTACTTTAACTGCCATGGCTTCATTCTATAGAATCCTGGGATTTGTAGTTTTGTGAGGCAGCAGCACTGTTTAGCAGGGTGCACATACATCCCAAGATGCATTTTGGGCAGCAATACACATGGCAAAATGCACGCTTAGAGGTAGGGCTAGTCAGCATGAGACTCGGCTTGTTTGCCTAGCAGCATCACCACCTCTCTTGGTTTTTTTAATAACTTTGTTTTTAATTTTCTGTCAGCAACACTGTCCTCGTGTTTCCTATTTGACGTCTATAGCCTTGTAAAACATAATGGAAATTTCAATCAGCCCAGTGTTGGCACGCAGATGGATATCATGAGCTGAACCAGAGCAAATTTAATTAAAGCAAAATTCAAAAATCTTTAAAGAGGTTTGGAAAGCAGTGTATGACAGTTTTTTTCCTGCTGAACTGGACTTAAAAAGCTTGAACAAAGTCTGAGAATGTTACCTGTTATTTCCTGGCTTGATAAAAACAATTTTTTTTTTGCCATTTTATTTCTAGAGATAGCTGACAAGCCAGTTAGACCAGAATATAAGTAGTGGCACATACTTAAGATCACATAATGTAGATTAATCTCTCTGTAATACCAGTAACGGTTTGTACACTTGTACACTTGCAAGGGTAAGCTTTCTTAATAATCCATCGTGGTTTAAGAAAGTTTAGATATTTGATTCTGCTTTCTTTTTGTTCCAGAGTTTTACACCTTTTCTCACTTTGACCTGTGTGATCAGCTCAGAAAAAAGAATATAAACTGAAATATTGTTGAAGAGTCACAGATTGATGGAATCCTCAGATATGGAAGTGAAACTTCTTTTAAAATGTATTGTCTTGTATTGTCTTCTGCTTCCATGCTCACTTTAAAAAAAAGCTCACAAATATGTTACAGGTTGTCTGTCATTTGCAATATATTTTTAGCACAATCCTTTTCACTATTTTGATTCCTCCTCTATTGCTTAAGTTGCACAAAAGGTATAGAAGAAAATCACAAGTTAAGTAAAGGAAGTTCACAAGAAGATTTTCTAATTCTTTCTGTGCTCCTCCCTACACCTTCAAAGGTTTTGTGAATCAAGGATTTAAGAACATTGAAAGCCCCTCCTCTGTGTGTGTGTGTGCATGTGTGTGTGCATTTGTATATATGTTTGTGTATACCAATGTATTTTTGCCTCCTTGCAGAAAATAACATGGTTGGTTCAGTGCATTTTTATTGGAGTATATCACACAGAGCTTTTGGGGGATTTTCCGGCTCAGTTCCGACGTGACTGTACTTCCAACAATGAGAATTCACGTCGTAATGTGAATGTGTTATCAGACGCCATTCCTTTCTATGGGAGCTCCTTGTGAGGTGCGTCCGCAGTGAATCCAAAGTGACCCCTCTTTTTGGTAAAACCAGAAAAAAAAGTGACTTCACAGAATTCGCTTCCAGGCTCACTTCGATTGCACTGCGAATTGGTCTGGTGTGGAAAACCTTTCTGATGTCACCCCCCTTGGCCCTAGTGTCCTGCTCCGTCATTCCCCTCCTCCTCCTTCATGCCATCTCGACCCCTCTGCCACCCTGCAACCCATCCCATCATTCCCACCATCCCCTGCCTTCTCCTGCATCCCGATCCTGGCCCCAGGGATCCCCAGTGACCTATCCCATCATCCCCTGACTGCTCCTTCACCCCATGAAGGATGACAGCTAAGGAGGGGGCAGGGAAGGAGGACAGCGTCCAGAGCCCTACTGAGCATATGCAAGGGTGCCGATTCAAATCGTTGAACGGTCCGGTGTGGTAATACAATGTGCACTCACTCCGCTTTGCTTGAATCTGCATCACGTGACTTGCTTGGAATAGAACTGACTTCACTTCCCCCTCAGCACATACTAGGGTGCCCGTTTGTAATGGGCCATACAAACCAATTTTATTTTTGTCATCTCAAAGTATTTCCCGGGAACCTTTCATTTTTACTTCCTAGGTCAGTTTAAATTAATCCAGTATTTTCCAAAATGAAATATATCACCACTAGGCCATCTGTATTATTCTGGAATTAACTAAGATGGCTGCCACCAGTACAACACAGCTATTCTTTCAAAGGTACAGATTTGGCAGTGATCAAATGAAGGAAAGAGGGTGTTTGCACCAAAACATAATGATCATAATGGTTAAATATTGCTAAAATACTTCAATACATTAACTATAACTCCCGTATAATAATAAAAAGGCTCAGTGGAAAATGGGGAAAATCAGTTTTTGAAAAGTTGCATGAGCTAGATGTGACACAAGATCTGTGAGAGGGGGAAGAAGAAAAACACAAAGAAGAGGAGAGGCAGGGAAATCCAAGATATTTCAAGAAAGAGTTTGGATGCAGACCTGGAAATATGCAGTTAACAACAAAACAAACATGAGAAAGTCTCAATGTATCCATGGATTTTTTTCTTTCTGGATGAGCCCAAAATGTCATAATTGGAAACCAAAATAGTACTACTGGAACCTACACATCCTGTATATTCCTGTTTGATCTTTGTAAAGGAAAAGGGTAATAGTTACTAGCATTTGAGCATAAGTATAAATGATATCCTTTTGCCTGTGCAAGTACATCATAGGTACATTTGTTCAGTCTGGTCTTTGAAAAAAATACTGAGCTTTTATTCCAAAGTGTGTGTGTGTGTGTATTTCTGTGAAGCCAGTATATGTCCACTAACAGAGCCATGGCCACTTTCCCCATCAAATATCTCCCAATGGACAGCAATGGACTTTTCCTTCCATTGGCCCAAGGTTTCCAGGGACTACTTTTCTGTGCCATTGTGATGCGTATGACGAAGGCGGAAGGATCCAGGCTGCCTCTGGCCAACTGCCAGCCTCCATGGACTTCTCTGGTCAGAAGTGGAGGGAGAGTCAGGCTGAATGGTTAGAGGAAATGGGGGCCAAAGGAGGCTTAAGACCGCCTCTCAAAGAGGAAAATAGAAACAGCTAGAATGCTTCTGAAAGCTGGAGCTAAGTATTTCCTAAAGTTAACTGAGGGATTCTATACTGATCAGTTTATAGCTCTGAATATTGGCTTTTACACATTGGCTGTTATTAAGGGTTAGGAGGGCAATGAACAGAAAGGACAGAAAATCGAACAACGGAGGGGAATTTGGGCTGAATTCACTGCCTTATCCTAAGCAGAGTGATTCAATGGGATTTGGACAGGTGCTTTGGTTTCCCAAGCGTCTGTTGATTTCTACTGAGGTTAGTATTATCAGAAACTCCAGCTGCACGATCAGGTAAGTCCTCTTTTCTGTTTTTCAATAGCAATAAATACCAACAACAGTGTTTTAGGGAGAGATCCCTCACAAGAGAAAGCGCCATGATGTATTTTCAAGGCACTAAGGATGCCTTGATTTCTGCCCTAGTTAGTATTAGCTAATACAGTTAGGATTAACAAGTGGTTTAAGGTTTTAATTACAGGAGGAAGGAAGAAAGGAAGAAAGGAAGGAAGGAAAAAGGTAAATATCAGACAGATGATACTTTGGTTTTTTCAAAAGAAATTTTGATTTCAGCTTTGGTTTGTTTTACCAAGTGTCTGTTTCTTTCTGCTGTGGTTAATATTATCTGCTACAGTTAGGATGAGCAAGAGGCTTAAGACTTTAATGACAGAAGGAAAGAAGAAAAGAAGAAAGGAAGGTAAATGTATGACAGACCATCATTTGCTTAATATTGATATTTCTGCTATTACTGGAAAGAGGGGAAGGCCCCTTATCTAGTAGAGCTTGGTGGCTTGCCCTTAAGTTATGGAGAAGGTTGTAGTATTTGAGGAGGGCTTAGATGGCCTTAAACCTCTGGCAGAAGAACATTATGTAGTTCCTAGTCCAAGTGTGTCACAAAGAAAGCTATATCTCTTGGCTGCTGCTCCTCGCTTCCTTCACATCTGGGCTCAAATCTTGCTCCTAGTTTTGTGATATTAAGGCCAATGGAGATAGCTTTGTGCGAACTGCGCTTGCGTTCTTCTGTCCCGTATTCCCTCTGTATTAATTTGATTTGATTTGATTTGATTTCATTTCTATACCGCCATTCTCACCGGAGGGACAAAAGGTGGCTCACAGCTAAAACGTTTAAAATGGTTATAACATTCAATCAATTACAAAGTCTATATAAATCAACACATAAAATATACAGAACTTAAAAATAGACTAAAAACCCGCCTGCCCCACCTTTGATGAGGGCGCAGCTGGCGCACAAGTTTAAGCTGTGCAAATGCACTCCTGACCACTGCTGAGACCTGGGCATCCAGGCTCAGAGAGCAGTCCAGGCAGATGTGACATCTGAATGAATGGGCTCAGATGGCACATAAGTTTGCGAGGTGCAAATGCACTCCTGGCAACTGCTGAGAGAACTCTGCCACAGCAAACTACACAACCCAGGCTTTCTTGTGACCTTAATTCTGCAGAGCTGCAACCCCCCAAGAGTGAAAGTCCTGCAATTCCTTGGCAGCGCCAGAGTTATGGATATCGTTTGTTGGCCTTGCAGGGTCTTCTCTGCGGAGCAACTGCTGCCTCTTTGCGATGGATGCCAATTCCTGTGCCAAGCTCGGGGTGCCCCTCTGGATTTTCATGGGCGAAGGCAACTGGACAGTGAGTGACCCTCCGAGACTTTGCCGCGATTGGGCTGTGAATGCATTTGGGGACTTTGTTCTAGTGGCAATAGTGTGTGGGGGGGGACTGAAACCTTTTGCCTCTTGGGATCACATATTTACAAGAAAGCAAACTTTCAAGGAAAATTACCAACATTCGATCACTCTTTGACCTTCTTTAGTGCATTGCTTTTGTATTGGAGTTTTTGTGGCAGTGGCGGGTTTCTCCTTTTCTTGGTTTTCAACAGTTGCGACCAAGAACACACAGACCTGAAAAGAATGCCTTCTCTCCAAGATCAATGAATGGAAGTCATTCCCATAAGACCATTGAGAACCCCTTTCCACTCACTTCCTTTGGGGTTACTTGGAGAGACTGGGGAGCCCCGAGATCTTAAGTTTGCTTTTCACAGATCAGGAGAAGGAGGCAAAAAGTTCACACATAATGGATCAAGGAACAGGTCAGGTGTCTATTCTCTCATTCCACATCATGAATAGAAAGAGAATGCCTCTCTGTGGGTGTTTGTATGCGGGGTTTCTCTCCTTTACAGGGGTTCTAGCAGTTCCTATGAGGAATCCACACAACCATTTGCCCGAAATCATTCCACACCCCTTCGCATTGTAGTTGGAAGATCTGGTAGGTTTAGACACTGTTGTTGGTATTTGTTGAGACACTGTAGTTGGTAGTTGTTGAGACAATGTTGTTGGCATTTGCTGAGACTTGCTCTTGAAATACAAAAGTGTGTTAGGAACAGATC
This sequence comes from Sceloporus occidentalis, assembly GCA_023333645.1. Taxonomy (NCBI): domain Eukaryota; kingdom Metazoa; phylum Chordata; class Lepidosauria; order Squamata; family Phrynosomatidae; genus Sceloporus; species Sceloporus occidentalis. The sequence goes on along the minus strand of JALMGF010000004.1, from coordinate 7,676,073 downwards.
CCTAACAAATCCAATCTCAAGGATGCATCTTAAAGGCAATCCTTCTAATTCTGTCAGGTTTTCTTTTTCCTGAGAGAACACTCCTCTCTGTGTTCTCTCGGGTTTTGCTTTTCTCCTTGTTGCATTGCCAGAAAAAAGCAAAAGGCGCTGGTGGTTGGCACTCCTGGTTTCCGGGATGGGGTTCAAGTCCCTGCGGTGCCCACGCTTTCCTCCCAATGCAGCTCTCCTCTCCTCTTTCTGCCTTTTCTTATTTCACATACAACCAGATTCCCTGGGCTTAGGGGCACAGGACCTTTGAGATCGTGGGGAAAGGGCAAATCAAAGCACACTGGTTTTATTTTATCTGAAATAACAGCAGTCTAGGAATTTCTAGGTCCTCCAGCACAACTCTTATGTTCAACACCTGCTGGAGATTAACCATAGTATCATACCGTAGGACAGTGGTTCCCAACCTTTCTAATGCCGCGACCCTTTAATACAGTTCCTCATGTTGTGGCGACCGGCAACCATACAATTATTTTCATTGCTACATGCAAATAGGTGTTATCCGATGGTCTCAGGCGACCCCTGTGAAAGGGTCGTTCGACCCCCAAAGGGGTCCCGACCCACAGGTTGGGAACCACTGCCGTAGGACATACAAATGCCTAGAGGAGTGTTCTCTCCACTTCCTTCCTTCCTTCCTTCCTTCCTTCCTTCCTTCCTTCCTTCCTTTCTCTCAGTTTCTGTCTCTGCATCTTCGCTGAGGAAAGAAAACCACTTTAACTGCCATGGCTCCATCCTACAGACTCCTGGGATTTGTAGTTTTGTGAGGCAGCAGCATTCCTTGGCAAAGAGAGCCAAAGGCTATGTAAAACTACAAATTCCATTGGATTCCATAGGATGTGGTGTCAAATAGCATTATTACTCTAGTGTAGATGTACCCTTAGTCTCAAAGACACTACCAAAATACACCTTTTCTACAATACTCTTTTGAATACGAAGCCTTCTATGTGCTCTTCAGATACATTTTGTAAATTTCGTATTCCTTGAAATATTAAGTATTGTGAAGTCAAGGTAGGTTCCTAATATCTAGATTGAACATCATCACATATTCTGGACTAGTAAGATTTATATTTTATAAAGAAGGCAAGCAAAGATATACCAATTGATTCACTTTGGAAGCTGTTCAAATAAGGCCGATTTGGGGATGTTGTGAAGCTAGTCACACCTGTTTATTAAGGCTCTTATTAAATTATAGAATGTGGGAAATCTATCATGTTTTCAGATCAGTCATTAATAAGAAGAACAGTTTAAAATGAAAAGCTTGCTTCCAAAGAAGATCAGAGCAATACAATTTGGTAAGAATTTGATGTTGTTTACGTCTCTTCATATTCTTCTTTCTATTGCAATGGGTGGTCCGAAGGGCAAGATGACACTCCTAATTCTAAAAGGTAATGTAAATATATTGATTATATTTTATATGCTCAATAGGTTGGAAGAAAGAGCATGGGCAGGAGAAATTTGGAGTACTTGGGAATCTTAATCTGGGAACCGAGGAACACGGAGACACTAAACCAAGAATATAGACCTGAGGGGCTTCTATTCATTGTGACTTTCTTTCTCTCTGTTTGTAGTATGATCCAACAAGCCTAAAAGGGCTAATGAAAAGCATGATTTAAACCAGTCAGAAGTAAAGAAAGTGTGGGTTTTATATATCGATTTTTCCCATTGCTCCCTCCAGAGGCTTTTTTTAAACAAGCCGTCAATTGAGCGCATAGGCTCCTGACGTCACAGTGTTGTCACCTAATTCGAAGCACTTTGACACGGTTCATTTTGCTCCCCATTCCCATTTGTGTCCTTTGTCTTTTTTTATTTTTTAGAGAGGGGGCTGGCAGTCAATGAAAATAGGTGCTCTCCCTCTGGGGAAAAGAGAAGGAGCATCCACACCCCCAAGTCCCTTTGCCTCCCAGGCTGTCCTATGTCTTCCAAGAGGCCCTCTGGGGAAAGGAAAGGAAGCCTCCATCCCCCCAAGTCCTTTTGCCTCCCCCATTGCTCCCTCGGCTGTCCGGGGGGCAATCGAGCAGGCATGTAAAATGAAAGACAATAGAATAGTTAAAAACGGTGTTCAATGGCTCTCCTCACCCTTGTCATTCCCATTCGTTTGCCCCGAATGCGCCCTCAAATGGGAACGATGCACCATAATCCCAGTCTTGATCCGCTTCATAAGCCAGTGGGAATGGGGCCAAGGAGTCACAGTGCTTGCAACAAGTATATTGTGCATTTCGCTTGGCCAATAAAGGTCTCATTGATGGATTTTAGTGGTATAGTGGTTTGAGTCTTGGATTCTGGAAAACCAGGATTCAAATCTCCACTCAAACATGGCAAGCTATTGAGTGATCTTGTGCAAGTCACGCTCGCAACTGCAGAGGAAGGCAAAGGGAAAACCCTCTCTGAACCAGTCTTGCCAAGAAAACCTTGGGATACATTCACCTTCGGATCGCCATAAATTGGGTATGACTTGAAAGCGTGCAACAACATGTGATGGCATGAGACGCACAACTCTGCTCGCATCTGAGCTTAGGCAAGTCCCAATCTCTCAGGCCCAGGGGAGAGCAAAGGCAAAGCCCTTCTGAAGAAATCTTGTCAAGAAAACCCTAAGGGAGGGTCACCATAAGCCTAAGAGCCACTGTGGTGTAGTGGTTTGAGCATTGGGAGATCAGGCTTTGAATCCCTGCTCAGTCTTGGAAACTGACTGGGTAACCTTGAGCAAGTCACACTCTCTCAGCCTCTGAGGAAGATGGAGGCATTAGCCCAGTTTGGATGGATGCACATTCCTCCTTTCCTTGCCGAATGAGAATCAGATGCAGCTCTCTTGCGGGATGAGATCCGTCAAATAACCGATCTAGAGAGCTTTTAAAAATTCATTAAGACGGATCTCTTCCGGCAGGCCTTCCCGGAAAAAAAACGCTCGGCCACAAATAAGACTTCCCATGATGATGATTATTTGGATTACTTGGATCTTATACTATTTAATCTTGTTTTAAGAGGGGGGCACTATGTATATATGGATAGAAATAAAACAATATCTTTTTTATTTATTTTATTTCTCTTGCTTTCAACCTCTACAGGAACTTTATAGAACTTGGTAGACCTTTATGGAACGCCACGTGGAGGTTTATGGAGCTGAGATGCCTTCTCCAAGAAGGAACCTCTGGGCCCTCGCCAAATGGAAATCATCTTGGGGAGCTGGTCCTCATTTTCCAAAACAATTTGGATCCTTCTCTCCGAACGGCACCCAGTTTGGCTGGAATTATGGTTGCCAGGTCAAGAGTATCTCAGGGCCAAAACTGAAGACCTCTGTATGGCGGGGACGATAGATGCAAATCAATCAACACAATCCCATGGATTCAAATGACAAGAAAAGAGATCGTACTGAAATATTAGGAAGAACCTTTTGTAAAAATTACTGTAAAAGTGGTGCAACTGCAGAAGAGATTTGGAGGTCTTTAAACAGAGGGTGGTTGGTCATCTTTTGGTAATTGTGGATTCCTGTATATGGAATATATGGCCCTTGTGGCCCTCTCAATCCCAGGATTTATGATTCGATGATGATGATGATTATGATGATATTCTACCTGTTTCCCAGTTCAAGACTTAAAATCGGTTACAACTGTCCATTGGTCTCTGTCCTAGTCTCTGGAGCAACAGAAAAAAAGCTCGCTCCATCACCTCCATCACAGTCCTTCCCATATTTCAGATCAACTTTTATGTTTCCTGGTGGCATGCTCTATTACTTGCAGAAAGAGGGTTGTGTCAAATTTAGTGATGCGAAATTGCAAAACTGACACAGAGTTGTAACTAACTGACACATCTCTCCCTGAATAGTATCCTATCCCTGTTTTATGCTAACCCAAACTCCAGATTCAGCTCCTTGGTCAAAGCAAATTGGGCAGCTTCAACAGGAATGATTCAATGCCTAAGGCTTTTGTTTTTGAATAAATGTCTGCATTATATGTAAAAGGTAAATATAATTTCTATGATACAGATGAATGTAGAGGTGATATGATAATATAATTCACTATAATATGATAAGGGGAAGAAGAATTGATGAAATTATAATCTGGATAGAAGCATACAGATTCAAAAGCGAAAGAGAGAGTTACAAATTAGAATGAAGAAACCTATCCTGGGCTCAAGAAATTTAACTGTTGTCTTCTAAACTGTTTATTTGTTTTAATTAATATTTTTGGTATGATTTTTAAATATAACAGTGATTCAATTGTCATTTTAAGGGAGGGGTAGAATTTAGGATTATTGTATATTGTCATTTTACCATATTTTGACTCTTTTACTGTAAACTGCCTCGATCCTAATCAGAGTAGGCAGGATATAAATAAAAGATGATGATGATGATGATGATGATGTTTTGTATATGTGCATATATTTATGTATTTTAATGTTCAGATTAAAAATAAATAAATAGAATAAAGACAGATGGATTAGGTGGATTTATGGTGGACTGAATCCATTTTATGGCCCCCAAAAAGTGTGGGCAGAAAAAGGTTTTTTTGCACAGCAAATGTGATTTTCTGTAAGAGAAAATAACATTTTTGGACAGAAAATAATGAAAAGACATATATGCCCGCACCCATCAGCTCCATACTACAAATACATCCTTGAAAACTGCATAGATTTGAGGACTTTCCCACAACAGAGAGAAGAATGATAAAATTATTAATTATTTGCTAGGGCAACATAATTTAGAAAGATAGCCGTCCCCGGCAGAGAGGAGATCTTTTGACCACCTACATGACGCTCAGTTAATTCAGAGCTTCAGGGGTACAGTTTGCGTCTCCCTTATCTGGAATTCCAAAATTTGAAGTATTCTAACATCCAAAATCATCCACACGGGTGGCTGAGATAGTGACACCTTTGATGGCCTTCTGATGGTTCAGCGTACACAAACTTTGTTTCATGCACAACATGGTTAAAAATTTTATGGATAAATTCACCTTCAGGCTATGTGTATAAAGCATACACTGTCGTTTTTGCTGTTGCTGTGTGCCTTCAAGCTGTTTCCAACTTATGGTGACCCTAACACAACCTTCCACAGGTTGTCCTGACTAATGTCTTCAGAGGGAGGTTGCAATTGCCCTCCTCTGAGGCTGAGAGAGTGCGACTTGCCAAAGGCACACAGTGGGGTTTTCCAGGGCCAACCCTGGGTTCAAACCCTGCTCTCCAAAGGCATAGTCCAGCGCTCAAACCAATCCACCATACTGGCTCATGGAACATTAATGAATTTCATGTTTAGACATGGATTCCATCTGCAAGATAGGTTATCATCATTATTATTTGTATTTTATTTATTGATACCCCACCATCCACCTGATAAAGGGACTCGAGGCGGCTAAAGTATATAGGGAGATTCCAAAGACTTGTGGGGGGGGGGGGATCCAAAACCCAAAACACTTCTGGTCCCAAGCATATCAGAAAAGAGAGACTCAACCTGTATGATGATGACTCTATAGCGATCATCCCCCAAACTTAATCCTCCTGATGTTTTGGACTTCAACTCCCAGAAGCCTCAACCTACTTGGCCAGAAGTCAGGAATGTTGGGAGCTGAAGTTCAAAACATCTGGAGGAGCAAAGTTTGGGAATCACTGCCCTAGAGTTTCGCTGCATCCCCGTACCTCCTATTACTCAAGGTGACAGAGTGCTCCCAGTCTTTGAGCGTCAGGTTTTCGGTGACATTGTTTAAGATGGCCAACTCATGCTTCAGTTGCTGCTCCATGGCAATGTGGACCAGGTGCATCTGCCGCACATCCACGGTGGCATTGCTGATCAAGACCTGCAGGTCCTGGATACGGGTGTGGTGGATGCCCAGGTCGTAGGACAGAGTCCGGTTCATGCTGCCCACCTCGCCTCCCACTTCGGTCAACTGGTCACTCAGGCGCTCCACGTGGGAGGCGGCGGCTGTTCCCCTCCACCGAGAGTCTGTACATCCTGCAAGCACCAGATGTGGTCCAGGAATTCCCCTTTCGAGGAATGCTGCATCGCCTTCAGTTGAAGATCTCGGAAGGTTTCGTTCAACCGGTTCACGGTCTCAGGACCTTACCACACGGGGGCTTTTTGAGCGTCCGTTCGCATTGGCCGATGCGTATTCGCATTATAACGCATCATTCATTCACACTCGCGCTCTCTGAATATGCTTTGACGATTCGTATTCGCGTCATATTGCAACATTCATCCACACCTGGGCGGCCTTCCGGATCGAGGTCTTGCGCATCGGCCAATGCGTATTCACGCAAAGTGAGGCCAGTGCAGATTGGATGACCACACCAGCCCAATACAATGTGTGTTCACCGATGCGCATCGGCAGCTTTGTGCATGCTCTGTGGGGCTCTGAACGGGGCGCAACATTTTTAACTTCCGGGGGTGAAGAATGAGATCACTTTTTAGCGCGGAATATCGCGAGAATTGCTGCCTTTAGCCACTTAGGAAAGGGGTATGCTCCATCTGTATATATATATGTGTGTGTGTGTGTGTGTGTGTATATATATATATATATGCACACACATAAATACAAACATATATATATATATATATATACACATACACATAGTGGTATAGCCAAAAGTGTGATGCCTTTTCTAAGTGTAAACACACTTTTGTCTGTATGAGAGTTTACATATATATATATATATACACACACACACACACACACACACACACACACACAAACTGGAGCAGCTGAAAGTGTAATGCTGCATGTATATGCTTGCTCACACATCTTTGTGTGTGTGTGTGTGTGTATATATATATATATATACACATATACATATACATAAATATACACACACACACCGATATATATATATATATATACACACACACACAAACTGTGGAGCAGCTGAAAGTGTAATGCTGCATGTATATGCTTGCACACACGTCTTTGTGTTTGTGTGTGTATATATATATATATACACACACACACGCATATATATATATATATATATATATGCAGGAATTCCCTGTTACAAGGAAATTTCCCTGGATGGTAATTGCCAAGGATCCACTCAGTGAAATCGTGCGGTTGGTACATTGACATTCAGGAATACTGATCACCCACCCATGGCAATGTACCTACCTTTCCCTAGGGTGTGCTTCTTGATGTTACTTTGCCATGCAGGAATTCCCTTTTACAAGGAAATTTCCATGGATGGCAATTGCCAAGGATCCACTCAGTGAAATTATGCGGTCGGTACATTACCATTCAGGAATACTGGATCACCCACCCATGGCAATGTACCTATCTTTCCCTTGGGATTGGGATGAGAGTTTATACATATATATCTGTCTTTTTAGATTGTAAGCCTGAGGGCAGGGAACCGTCCAATTAAAAAGATTGTATGTACAGTGCTATGTAAATTTACAGCACTTTATAAATAAAGGTTTTTTATATATATATATATATATATATATATATATATATATATATACACACACACACACACACACACACACACATACACACACACACACAAACACACACACACACATATATACAAAAACACACTGTGCCACAGCCAAAAGTGTGATGCCTTATTTATATGTGTACACACACATCTGTCTGCTTGAGTGTTTATATATATATATGTGTGTGTGTGTGTGTGTATACTGTGGAGCAGCTGAAAGTGTAATGCTGCATGTATATGCTTACATGCACATCTTTGTGTGTGTGTGTGTGTGTATACATATATATATATATAAATACACACATACATATACATATACACACACATATATATATGTATATATATACACACACACAAACTGTGGAGCAGCTGAAAGTGTAATGCTGCATGTATATGCTTGCACACACATCTTTGTGTGTATGTGTGTACACACACACACACAGATACATTCCCCCCTCCCCGGACACAAAAGGTTTCTGCTTTATCTCGTTCAGTGGAAATAACGCTCCCAGCCCCAGCGGTTGTGCTAAAAGGGAAAAGGGCCACCGGAAGGAGAAGGGGGAAATTCCAGCGCAGCATCATGGGAGATTTGTAACCGGTGGTCTTCAAGAGAACCAGCGGATTGGATGTACACACCAGCCAAAGCAGCAGGGGTTCCGCACTGGCCATCCGTGCGGATCTAGCCGATCCCCTAATTTTGCGGACTCGGAGGAGCCGGCTGCCTTCAGTTCGGAACCCAGCTGTGAATACGCATTGGCCAAAGCGTATTCACGTTATATCGCATTGGTCAATGCGTATTCAGAGCTCACAGGTGTGGAACTCCAATGCTATATAACGCGAATACGCATTGGCCAATGCAAACTGACGCTCAAAAAGCCCCCGTGTGGTAAGGTCCTATGTGATAGTGAGTTGGGGAACATCCCCATTCTGAATACAAATATATAATTCACTACCAAAGTAGGCAGAGACTATAGCCTGATTTTTCATGGAGTACTGAAAGCCTAGAATTCCAAGAACTCTTGAGGGGAGCCATATGTCATCCCAAAGATAAGCAGATGGCTAAAGCCATTAGAAAGTGTATTATTGGGGGCAGACTTTGGACTGAAACAAACACAGATATTCCTCAAACACATACGCACACACACACACACACACACACACACACACACACACACACACACAGACAGAGACAGAGACAGAGAGACAGAGAGAGAGCACTGGCAGCTTATTCCCAGAGTATTCTTTAGTGGTTTTACCACTAAATGATTACTGAAGACTCCATGTCCTTTCTTAAGACTGTTGTTACTGGGAAATGCAAGGTTCAGTTGTATTTCTACTATTCATTAACATCTGTATGAGGCAGCTAACCAAGATCAGACTTCTATGGTGACATCAATACACTGGGAAGCTGTGATCAAGTGGATGAAGGTGAAAAAATTGCTCACGATGGTGCTGACTTGGTGGGGAACAGCCATGCTCTGGGGTGAATGAATTTGATTGTGATATATGAAGTTGCTACTGCTGCCTTATTTGATCAGGGAAAAAGCTCAGAAATTCATCTCAAACAAATCTGCTTCCTGAAATGTCTTTGTTTAACGCAGAGACTTTTTTTCCTTTTCAGCAGGTTTGTTGTTGATCTATGCTTCTGTAATTTCCAAGCTGTTACTGTATTGGCCTTCAGCTGGAGCTGAAGAGAACCCAGAAATTTCAAATGTTGCACAGTATAGCTGTGCAGCTCTTATCAGCTATGTGCATGCGCTCCTATCTGTACCAATTATAATGCCTACCAATCTGCTCTTGGGCTTGATTCTAAAGCTCTTTAAAGCCATGTGTGACCTGGAACTCCTGGAACTCAACAATCACTTCTCTTGTATGAAGTCACATCACTAACTGCTGTCTGATCAGTAAGTGCACCTTCATGTCATTCAACACAGCAAGTGGGGAGTGTACCAGCAGGACCACTGCTTTCATGGAGACAGCTGCTAAACTCTCACATAGATGCAGCACAGAAACCCACTTCTTTAATGGGTGATGTTCTTACTGGATATCTCATTCTTTTCTGCGTGCAAAACAGATATTCTAGCACTTTTTGAAAAACAAAACAATACCAACAAAAGAATGACAGGTGCTGGGGCATGCTAATTTAATCAAGGGTATGATCAACTCCAACTCCCTACATTGACTTCATTGGGATCAGAACAGGGCAGGATTAAGATCCCCCCCCCCCGCCGCCAAATGCATGAACACATTGTGGTTCTAATAAAAATAACTCCAGTTTTAAATTTTGGTAGATTAAATATGTTGGTCACTGTTAGCTCCATCCTGTATTTTCATGGTTTCTAATCACATAGGATTTTAAATGTCATGTATGTTGCTAGGAAATCTTAGCACAAGACGGTTAAATGCACCCTTCCAAGATGTAGCTTGTAGGATGCCGTCTGCATAATTCATAACACAGGAAAAGGCTGGAATACTTAGAGAGATACTTCTGAATTCCAGCCCAAATGACTTATTCATTTTTGACTCTTGTAGAGGCAGAATGGAACTAGAATTATAATAATAATGCTTCACATAGATATGGCTCTTTGTTTTGAGTATGTAAACCTACCATAAATTACTAACTCTTATCAGACCCTTGAGAAGCTTTTCTCTATTGTTTTAATGTTTCTTCTTTTTTTATATCAGAGCAACAGAAAAATTCTGCAAGCACACATTTGACTGCTTATAATGGAGTCTGCATGGACAGCTAAACCAGAGCTACACTTAAAGACTGTATTAACTGGAGTTGAGACAGTAAGACTGAAAATAATGCACCAGTTCTTGCCAGCCATTAATACTGAGTTCACTAAGAGAAAGTCTGGAAAATCTGACTTGCCAATGTCATGACAAATAGCATGTGTTGTATGAGACTTAAGTATTATGTGAGACAAATCAGGGGCTCCAAAAAGGCCGGATCAGTGGCACTAATGCTTCTGGGCCAGACAAAACATTCAGTGGGTGTTAAAGTGTTGGTGACATAAATAGAAGATCAGCTGACAAACTGATCTTCAACACACTGTGCTGGCATTAAGCCCATTCTTTTCACAGGTTCTTAACAATGGGTGGGAGAGAGAAGTGCTTTGAGGATTATGCTATCAAGGTGTCCTGAGCCAAAAAAACCTGTTTTAAAATTATTCTGGCAGTAGGTTGTCGAGCTAATTGCACATTAAAAAACAAAACAAACAACCCAAAAAACCAAACCAAAACTCTATGTATTGGAACAACCATAATAATTGTAGTTTGCTATGTAGTTTGTCACCTAGAGAGCAATCCGATCAGAGGCCATGGAGGACATGGCTCCTCTGCCTCTTGATACTGTGCAAAAGGGATTTCAACAGGCATGGAGAAGCACTAAGTGCTGATTCACATGGCGATCTTTCTCCATGTGAAGAGCTTTTGCCAAAGGTTCTTTTCTTTAAAAGCTATGAGGGTTTTATGTTCCTTGTTCTTTTGTTTTGAGAAAAATACTAGATTGGAAGCAAGAATCATGATATTTTGTGTCATATTGAAAAAGGCTTCTTCTCCACTGATCCACAGCCCACGGACTGAAGGAGCACCGCAGCGGGACTCCGCAATTGCGCAGCTGCGCAGTTTTTACAGGGCTAGGGAGGTTGTGGGTTAGCTTGGGCAGAGGATGCCTGCAGTGGCTAACCTCTGCCCCTTATTTGCCGGTGTAGGGTGGGTGGGGGGAGGTCATGGACGCGGGGGATGCATGGGCTGGGAAGGAAGGGGACAACATCACTCTGAGCGGAGCTCCTATTGAGGTTGTGTGGGGCAGGGGGAGGTATGGCGGTGGGAGGAGGGACTTGCGTTCCAGGGGAAGGCGAGATCGATGCCTTATATCCATCTCTCCTTCCGGTCCCCCTCCCAACCTAAGGGACCTGAGGGTCGCTCCAACCGTGCCACAAACCCTGTCGCTGCTCCTGTGCAATGCCAGATCAATTAACAACAAGACCCACATCCTCCACGATCTGGTGGAGGACCGAAGTTGTGATCTGGCTTGCATTACCGAGACCTGGCTGGGGCCTGAAGGGGATGCTGTGTGGGCTCAGGCCCTGCCTGCCAGGTTCTCGGTGAAGGACCAGCCCAGGTTAGGTGGGCGGGGGGGGGGTGTGTGGCCTTGATACATAGGAACACCGTGTCCCTCACTAGGAACCACATCAGACAGACGTCCTATATCGAGTGTATTTACCTGACCCTAAAAGCTAGGGACAGTCTAGGGATTCTGTTGGTGTATCGGCCACCCCGTGCGCTAACGGACTCCCTTAACGAGCTGACACAGCTGGTCGCTGAATTGATGCTGGAGACGCCCAGGCTACTTGTCCTGGGCGACTTCAACATCTCTCTCACGGCCAGCTATGTTCCACCCGGTGCAGCTCGCGAATTCATGGACACCATGGCTGCCATGGGCCTGTCCCAGCTAATTCAGGGTCCTACGCATTGTGCGGGTAATACTCTCGATTTGGTCTTCTGTTCGGATGCGGAAAATCCGTGGGTGGAAATATCTGATATTTCCCCCTTGCCATGGACGGATCATTTCCTGGTTGAGGTGAAAATCAAGGCCTCTACCCAGATCCCTCCCGGGGGTGGTGGACCTATTAGGATGGTCCACCCTCGAAGGCTAATGGAACCTGACCGGTTCCAGGCAGCCCTAGAGGGATACATGGTTGGAAGCGACGGCGATTCTGTTGATGCCCTGACTGGTATCTGGAATACCGGTCTCTCGAGGGCTATACACAGTATCGCTCCCAAGCGCCCTCTCAGACCCGCTTCCAAACGTAAGCCCTGGTATACGGAAGATCTCCGGGCGAGGAAGCGGGAGCTGCGACGGCTAGAGTACCGTTGGCGGAAACACCTTCACTCAGACGACAAGACTCTCCTAGCCCAACTGTTAGAGGACTACGGAGAGGCGATACGAGCAGCAAAGAACTCGTTCTATGGTGCTCGTATCGCGTCCGCGGAGTCGCGTCCAGCAGAGTTGTTCAGGGTAGTCAGGGAGCTCACTCAGCTCCCTCCTGCCCTGAACCAGATCCTTGAACCTTCTAAGGCCTGCTGTGACTTATTTAATGACTTCTTCGTGGATAAAACTTCTCGTATAAGCGAAGGTCTTAACGCCGACATTCAGGCAGAACCTAACGTAGAGGCGTCCAGGGCCTCCGTGGACTTAGTTAAGCTGGATCGGTTTGAGTTGGTAAGTACCGAGGATGTGGACAAGATCCTCGGAAGTGTTCGGAAGACAACCTGCTCTCTCGATCCCTGTCCCTCGTGGCTAGCAGCCCAGGGGGGACCGGCTGTAACTTCATTGTTACGCCGGATAATTAATACATCTCTGAGGGAAGGGCAATTTCCATCTGTTCTTAAATTGGCCCTAGTAAAACCTTTATTAAAAAAGCCCTCCCTCGACCCCCTGGTACATAATAATTATCGGCCAGTTTCACTGCTGCCATTTCTGGGGAAGGTGATCGAGAGGGCGGTTGCAATCCAGCTTCAGGGGGTCTTGGATGAAACGGATTATCTGGACCCATTTCAAACTGGCTTTCGGGCAGGTTATGGGGTTGAGTCGGCCATGGTCGCCTTGGTCGATGATCTACGTCTGGGCATCGACAGGGGAAGCGTGTCCCTGTTGGTGCTCTTGGACATCTCAGCGGCTTTCGATACCATAGACCATGGTATCCTTCTGGGGCGTCTGGCAGAGGTGGGAATCGGGGGCACTGCGCTCCAGTGGTTCCGGTCCTACCTCTCCGGGAGGTCCCAGATGGTGCAGCTGGGAGACGTGTGCTCCGACGAGAGGGCCCTTAAAACTGGGGTCCCTCAAGGAGCCATTCTGTCTCCCATGCTATTTAACATTTACATGAAACCGCTGGGAGAGATCATCCGGAGACATGGGGCGCGGGGTTATCAGTACGCTGATGACACCCAGATCATTTTCTCTATGTCTCCGACTGATGCAGTGACCGAGGATGGCGTCTCTCCTCTCGTGGCCTGTCTGGAGTCAGTAATGGGCTGGATGAGGGAAAACCGACTCAAGCTGAATCCAGAGAAAACGGAGGTACTCGTGATAGGTTCCCCTGGTCCAGGAATGGCGGTGGTTCCACCTGTCCTGAACGGGGTCACGCTCTCTGTGAAGGACTCCGTGCGCAGTCTGGGGGTGCTTCTTGACTCGTCCCTTCACCTGACTGCTCAGGTGAACGCGACGGTCAAGAGCACCTGCTATCAGCTTCGGCTTATTCGCCAGCTGCGCCCATACCTGGCCCAGAGGGACCTTGAAACTGTGGTACATGCCCTGGTAACCTCGAGACTGGATTTCTGCAATGGACTCTACATGGGACAGCCCTTATACCAAACCCGGAAACTTCAAATGGTGCAGAATATGGCAGCTAGGCTGGTCACTGGCACGTCCAGGGCCAGCCATATAACACCGGTTTTAAAAAACCTCCATTGGCTGCCCATTCGCTTCCGGGCGCAATATAAGGTGCTGGTAATGACCTATAAAGTCCTAAATGGCTTGGGCCCAGGATACCTGAAGGACCGCCTCTCCCCGTACATTCCGCCTCGCACCCTCAGAACATCTGGGCAGCAACTCCTTAGGGTTCCCGGGGCAAGATTATCCTCCACTTCTAGGAGGTCCTATTCCATCGCCGCCCCGGCCCTTTTTGAATACGTTGCCCATAGAGCTCCGCTCAGTTACCTCCCTGGCCCAATTTAAACGGGACTTAAAGACCTATCTGTTCCAAATTGCATTCCCCGATTAAGTCCCTATAGGCCCCCCCGCCGCACAGGCCGCACAGGCAATGGTTTGCTAACCCGGGGGCTTTGGTTTTTGTTCTGTTTTGTTTTTGTTTTGCTTTGATTTATGTTATTTTTGATTTGGTTTTTAGCTTGTATATTGTATGTTTTTAAATGCTGTAAACCGCCCTGATCTTATGGAAGGGCGGTATACAAATAAAATGTTTATTTATTTATTTATTTATTTTACAAATAGCTTCAGTTTTTACTAAGTGGGAAATTTGAGAGAAAAATTGACAAAATGTAATAACCTTCTTATCATATTTTTCTCACAAGGCTGGACCATATTTATATATATCACTTATAGGTCTTAATGAGGTATAAAGCCAAAAGTCATTCCCATTGCAGGTTCCGTGATGAAATGGAGGCCTGTACAAAAAACTACCTGGGTCCATTAGTCCTTTTCCAACTTAATTTGTTGTGATTCTCAGTCAGATTCAGAATATGCTAAACAAAACCACTTGCTGCCCCATGGCATAATTGGACATTTTCAGAATGATAAATTAAATTAGGTAGCATTTTGGTGTTGATTATTGTGGAATGCTAAACCACTTGGCTTTGCTATGCTTAAGTGTGCTCTTGGGCTTCTGAAACGCCAAATTTAAAAACTACTGAGACTTTATTTTGATTTTGCTATGCTACAGTCTGGCTGGTGTTTATTCCTCAATATATTTTTGCCAGATGTCCTTAGGACCAAAGTGTGGGGCTATGGAAATAAATGTACTAACTTAGTTAAATAACCAACAAAATAAAAAAGATTTACGGGCGAAACAGACCGCCCCTTTGCACAGCTGTCTGGGCAGCTTCAAAGCTCAGGATTTTGATACCACATGCTCTGAAGCCATCCAGAAGCTGTTTCCAGTTGCCCAGCTGCTCACAGGTGGACCGGCTTCTGGGCACTCCAGCTGCACAGCGTTTATATGCCACACGCTCCAAAGAACCTGAAAGCCAGCAGGGTAGAAAAGCTGGATTTTTGCCAGTGCAAAAAGGAATGGCTGTTTGCTGTTCCTTTTTTGGCCAGCAAAAAGGTGGATTGGGGCTGCGGCGTGCAGTTGCTGTGGTCCCAATCCGGCTGTTGCGGCCTTTGGGGTGGTCTGTTTTACCGCAATATTCCTCTTCTAAAGCTCAGGTAGATTATGGCTCAAAAGTATGAATTGCTAATATGAAAAATTAATGTAAAGCTAAAGTAGTACACTAAATCAATCGTTCTGCCAAAATACAACCTGAGCAACATTCCTGTAGAATTTAAAGACCAAGTAAAAAACAGATTTGCATTATTAATCCTGATGGACAGGGAATCAGAAAAACTGTGGACTGAAACCAAGGAACAAAATATATGAGGAAAGGTTAAAGGAGCCGGGCATGTTCAGCTTAGTGAAAAGAGAACTGAGGGATGACATGATTGCACTCTTGAGGAGGGGGCAGACCTATTCTCTGCTGTCTCAGAGGTTAGAACCAGGTCTAATGGTTTGAAGTTACACGAGGGTAGATTTCAACTGAACATTAGAAGCAACTTCTTGAGAGTTAAAGCAATTCAGCAATGGAACCAGTTGCCTAAAAAGGAGGCAAGGTCTCCTTCTCTGGATCAAAAAGAGGCTGGACAGCTACCTGCCAGGAATGCTTTAGCTGGAGATCCTGCACTGAGGCTGCTTCAAGCTCTATGATTTTATGACTGTCAGGGAGGAGAGCAAAATGGCACTATCTCTAGCCAAAAGAAATAATGAAAAGCCTCACTGGATGACAGATGAAACTCTTCAAAATGAGAAATAGAAACAGGCTCAGTATCATGAGTGCAATAGTTCAGTGATATGTGCTTAGGGACAAAGACAAGTATAGTAATCAGTGCAAAGATTTGGAAGACAGCAGCAACAACAGCAACAACAAAGCAGAAAGAGGCCTTTTCCACAAGATCAGTGAAATTAAGGGGAAATTTGAACCAAGAATAAGGATGCTACAGTACCAACAAGGGACACATTATGGTATACAAGCAGAACAAAATAAAAAGACTATGGAAGAGAGGAAACAATGGCCTGAGACAGACAGGCCAAAAGTGGTGTGCCGCCGTTGATACTAGGGTTTCTTGACGTAAACGATACACAGTGTACAAGCGTTGCTGCACATCGCTTAGATCACCAGTGCGTCAATGGTGCACTTGTGACATGCACTGGGTGCCTTAGAAAGAACCTGCGAAAAGCAGGTTCTTTTTACTCCAGAGGGATGCTGCACGGTTTGGCAGCTGAGGCGTCCCTCCAGAATTAAAACGGGAGCCTCCAGTCCACCGTTTTTGGGCGGTCTGTCGAGCCCCAATGACAGAAAAAAACAATCAGATAAGCCTTTCAGAAAAGGAAGCAGCACTGATGAGGGAGAAAACCCAGAAGGTGAAAATCAGGCCATGTTAAAGAAACATTTTGTTATACATAGAACATTTTGAAAGTTCCTAGTTCCTAGGTTGAACATGTACAAAACATTCTGAGCCATATTCTAAAAGGTATGCCTGAGGGCAGGGAAATGTCTAATTAACAATTTGTAAGCCACTCGGATAGCCTTTTGGCTGAAGAGCGGAGTATAAATTATTATTATTATTATTATTATTATTATTATATTATTATTATCCTGGCATGTTCTGCTGAGATAACAGCTAGAACACAGGAATAGGATACAAAGAACAAATTCGACGTTCATAGTTTAGTAAAAGTGCATGCTCCTTACTGGTGAGATTGTTTGTATGTATAGACGCTTATTGCTCAGTGGCTGCCACTACATGTTTTTCTACCTACCGTGTTTCCCCGAAAATAAGACACTGTCTTATATTTATTTTAGCTCAAGAAGACACACTATGGCTTATTTTCACAGGATGTCTTGTTTTTATTAAGGTCAGTGCTGGGGATACTTTTATTTTCGCTTTCTATATAGGAGCTTATCGCATGGGCCCTTGGGAACAGGCCCAGTGCAGAGCAGAAGGGGGCAGGTAGGGAAGGGAACAGGGATATCACTCATTTTACTGCATGGGGGAACGTCGCCGACGTCGCTCAAAGTCCCCTTTCCGTTCCCTTCCCGTCCCAGAGGAGGCCGATTTTCAAGAACTGTTCTAAATTGCCTTGATCACACACTATTTATCTGGATGCCAGAAAATTAGTGTAACTACATTTATTGTATATTTTAGATATCAAAACTTTCTTATGTACTACTCATTGATTTCTTTCCCCTAGACCTTTCTGTTTGCCATAGCAAACTTTAAAGGAACCATCCAAGGTATTGAACATATTTGGGGGATGTAGATCAGCACCTTGCGTAATTCCTTTAAAATTCAGATTAAAACCTAAGAGTACAAAATGTTGCAGGTTCCATTTGTAACAGTCTTATTGCTGGACTTACTGGGGCTTGTGTTCCTCCAATGGATATTTGCCCTTAAATGATTGCTGATCAGTCCAGCTATAGGCTGCTGCCTCCCTTGTGATGCTGTAACAGTCGGTGCAAACAATGTAAGGGCACAGAGTTTCCTACAATTCAAACCCAATAATTGTCAAAGGAGATCCTGACAAAATCTTGGAGAACCTTGTAGTGTCACACAAACCCTTGCCTTTAGTTTGAGAGGAGAGGCATGAAACAGAAACTTAGGTTGCAATCCCCTCCACTCTTACCTTAAGGCCTCATTGAACTTAATTGGGCTGATTCCTGGCCACAGAAAGGGCTGTAGTTTGACCAGATGTCCTGACCACAAAGGAGGGCAAGGCACCACAAAATGTAAGGCGTTCAAGGAAAATGGAGAACAGGTCCAAAGATATGCCAAAAACATTTACATAAATGCAAATCCATGCTTTTAAGTCATGTTCCAAATGCAGGACATTTTGGAATTCCTCCCGGACAGAAGGCCAAAACGAGGGATGTGTCCTAGAAAAGGATGGCCACCCTGGCCCAGCTAGTCCTAGCAACCTGCTCACCAACCATCCCCTGTGCACTTCCTGGCTATCTACACCTTTCTCGACACTGGTCTTTCTCATTGCAGCCGCTCTTTACTCATTCAAGTGGTGAGGCCACTTTTCATCCTGTCAGCTGGGCAGCCAGAGTGGCACTGCATGTCCCAAACTGCATGTCTCTGACCACAACCAAATCTAAAACCCACAAAAGAGCCAGCCGAAAGGCACAAACACACAGCATGCAAGCTTTTTGGAGTTCCACTGGCTTCTTTGCCAGGCAAAATATGTTATTCAAAAGCTTGAGTGGAATATTGTTTGCATTTTGGCTGGCCAGTAAAGGCACCCCTCTTATGTGGGGTTTGTTCAACTTTGCGGCACAACCAACATGGCTCTCTGGCAGTGGTGGCACCAGGAGGGTGCAGACTGCATTGGGTGACATCACAGAGGAGGGGTGATACACACACATGCCGTTCCTGCCTTTTCTGATTCCTCACATGTCCAGCCTCTTCCCCACCTTGCAGCCCAGGGTGGACACTTGAGTGGCTGGTGCCCCCCCCCCCCCCAAAACTGGGTGAATCCAGGAGAAATGTAAAGTATTGCACTTAGCGCAAAATTTTTTAAATGCATAGATATAGAATGGGTGACATCTGGCTTAATGAAACGATGTGTGAAAGGGATCTAGGAGTCATAGTAGATCACAAGTTGAACATGAGTCAAAAGTGTGATGCAGCAGCTAAAATGGCCAATGCAATTCTAGGATACATCAGTAGAAGTATAGTGTCTAGATCGAGGGAAATAATTGTGCCATTCTTTTCTGCTTTGGATGGATCTCACCTGAAATACTGTGTCCAGTTCTGGGCACCACAATTCATTAAGGATATTTAGAAACTGGAGCATGTCCAAAGGAGGGCGACTAAAATGGTGAACCATGCCCTATGAGGAACGTCTTAGGGAGCTGGGGATGTTTAGCCTGGAGAAGAGATGGTTAAGGGGTGATATGACAGCCCTGTTTAAATACTTGAAGGGATGTCACATTGAGGAGGGAGCAAGCTTGTTTTCTGCTGCTCCAGAGACTAGGACCTGGAGCAGTGGACGCAAGCTGCAGGAAAAGAGATTCCACCTCAACATTAGGAGGAACTTCCTGACTGTAAGGGCTATTCGACAGTGGAACACACTTCCTGGGAGCGTAGTGGAGTCTCCTTCCTTGGAGGTCTTTAAGCAGAGGCTGGATAGCCATCTGTCAATGAGGATAGTATTCTGAGAGTTCCTGCATGGCAGAATGGGGTTGGACTGGATGGCCCTTGCGGTCTCTTCCAACTCTATGATTCTATGGGCACCACTTTTCCAGGACATGCCCTACATCTTTTGTCATAGCCTCCCTTTTCCTTGAAGGTCCTAGGTTGACAGTCAGGAGGCCCATCACATCACTGCACTGTTAATATTATTATTATACTGTACTCTTATAGTCCTGCTGTTCCACTTTTACTGCGCTGCCTGCCTCCTGTTGCATTTTGGGATTTGTAGTCCAGTGAGGCCCAAGGGTTCTCTGGCTGAGAATCCTAAACGCCCCCTCTTTAAACTACAAGTCCCAGAATGCAACAAGAGGCAGTCCGAGCCGTTAAAGTGTAAGAGCAGCACTATAAGACTGGAGTGTGGTAATAGGTGTGAAAACCGGAAGTGGAGGCCGGCGGCGGCGGCGGCGCCATCTTTGCCCCTGGCTCCCTCCCTCCCGTTGCCAGGGCAACCAGAGGCGTCCCTCCCTCCCTCTCGATGGCTTTGCCGGAGCCGGTGCGGAGGCGCCTGAGCTCCTTCAGCCGGACTGTCTTTGTCGATAGCAGCAGCACGAGGCCGGAGGGAGGGGGCCCTAACGTCCCGGGTGAGTTGTGCGTGTGCGCGCGCGCGTGGAGCGGAGCGCTTCCGCCAGACACAAAGATGGCGGCTGCGGCTTCTTCCTTCATGCACTGTAGCTGTAGGGCTGGACTGGGAAGCTCTAAACATATGAACAAAGACCTGTCTTCTGACTCTGGGCCGTTCTGTGGCACTATGCCCTTGTGGAGGCAAAGGAGGGAGTGCTGGGAGGCCTGGGAGTCCCCGCAACAGGATCTAGGCCCCCAAACTCTGCCCTTTATTAAGAGATTGTGGACTTCATCTCCCAGAAGCCTCTGCCATGTTGGCCAATTCTGGAGGATTCTGGGAGTTGAAGTCCAAAAGCCCTTAACAAAGAGGCACAGTTTGGGGACCACTGTTTTTAACCCAGGCCCCCTCGTCCTCCTTTTCCCCGGACACGTCCTCCACTCCAACCTTCTGTCCAGGAGGAATTCCAAAACGTCCTCCATTTTGAGCAGGACTCAGAAGCATGGTTTTATATTTCCAGGAGTGTTTTTACCTTTTATTTGGGAACGTCCTCCATTTAACAGTGCCCTACTTTTAATTACTTTCTCCCCAGGAAGAGTTTTCAAAATGTCCTCCATTTTGAGAAGGACTCAGAAGCATGGTTTTATATTTCCAGGAGTGTTTTTACCTTTTATTTGGGAACGTCCTCCATTTAACAGTGCCCTACTTTTAATTACTTTCTCCCCAGGAAGAGTTTTCAAAATGTCCTCCATTTTGAGAAGGACACAGAAGCATGGTTTTATATTTCCAGGAGTGTTTTTACCTTTTATTTGGGAACGTCCTCCATTTAACAGTGCCCTACTTTTAATTACTTTCTCCCCAGGAAGAGTTTTCAAAATGTCCTCCATTTTGAGAAGGACTCAGAAGCATGGTTTTATATTTCCAGGAGTGTTTTTACCTTTTATTTGGGAACGTCCTCCATTTAACAGTGCCCTACTTTTAATTACTTTCTCCCCAGGAAGAGTTTTCAAAATGTCCTCCATTTTGAGAAGGACACAGAAGCGTGGGTTTATATTTCCAGGAGTGTTTTTAGCTTTTATTGTGGTCATGAAACCCCCCATTTCGGTCAAATGCCCCCCATTTTGTGGTGCCTTGTCCTCTTTTGCAGTTCTATTGACTCCAAGAAGATGGGGGGGGGGGGGAGATGCAAAACTGGAAGTGACCAGAGGGCTCCTTCTCAGTTCACTTCCTCTGGTTTTGGGGGGCTGGCATGAGAGACCCAATTTCACTCGACTGAACCCCAAACAGTTGGCTTTGGCCTTCCAAGAGAAGCTACATTACCACACTACACTCTTATAGTGCTGCTATTCCACTTTTACTGCTCTGGCTGGCTCCTGTTGCATTGTAGGATTTGTAGTCCAGTGAGGCCTAAGAGCTCTCTGGCTCAGAATTCTAAATGCCTCCTCTTTAAACTACAAGTCCCAGAATGCAACAGGAGCCAGCCAGAGCAGTTAAGTGGAAGAGCAGCACAAGTATGAAAAAGGGTCTTGGGGCTAAATGTGGCCTGCAAGCCACTCTGACCGCTCTTTATTGCATACTGCCTCCCTTCTAATTATATACCCACATGTACTTTCAAGTCGCCTGTCTTATGGCGACCCCATGAATTTTGTAGGGTTTTCTTACTCAAGGGAGGCTCAGAGGAGTTTATCACACAAAGGAGATTGGGAGTTTATCCCGTGAATGTCCTGGAAAAACCACATAATTACACCTAATGATTTCACACAAAACCCACCATTAAAGTGGTCACAAAGAAGCATTAATGCACATCTTTTTACTTTCGGGATTTCAGCGACAATGCACTTCTGATATCACTTTATTTGCACAACTGTGTGTGATAATCACTCACGCAATTACTTGCCGTTTCCGTTTCATTTGCAAGATGCTTTAAATACACTTTAATCTCTCTTTAATGCCAAAATCAGCCCCAGTGTGATAAACTCCAGTGGTGGTTTTACCAGTTCCTTCCTCTGAAATATAGCCTACAGCACCTGGTATTCGTTGGCGGTCTCCTGTCCAAGTACTAACCAGGCCTAACCCTGTTTAACCTCCAAGATCAGATGGAATCTGGTGCCTTCAGGGTATTTACATCTTGCATTTTATTGTACTTAGTGGTAAAAATCATGAACCTTGAAACAGTTGTTCTGGAGAAACATCTCTCTTAACCCAAACCTCTGTTGTACATCTTTGAAGATTCAGTGGCACTAGGTCCAATGCAAGTGTGCCAACAACTGCAGTTTCCAGCATATAGAAGTGGCTGATGGGCTTTCCTCTTTGTGTCTCTCTAGATAATGAAATTGTTTCCAGTTTGCCCTTACAGATGTCCCTCTATTTCAACCTTTGTTTTTTCCCATTTTGGTGGGTATGCAATGTCCTCATGTTGCAGCTGAAGGTGAGTCCTCAAGACCCTAATATCATCTCAGGAGATTACCGCATATCGTTCTCAGAACGTTCTGCACGTAACGTGATGAGAACATTCCTGGAACGGATATTACTGCATTGAGTAAACTGGAACGTGATCAGAACGTGATTGGAACGCATTTTACCGCACAGCGCTTCCTTTTTCTTGAAACTGTTCTCAGAACGGTTTGCTGTATTACGTTTTGTGGGCTGTGTTCTGATGACGTCGCCATTCAGTGGTTGGACGGCTCGGGAGAGGCGTTGCTCCCAGGAAAGAGGAAAAAGGGAGGCTTGGGCCATGGAGCTCGCCTCTCCTGAGTCCTTCGGCTTACTGAAATCCCTCACCTCCCTTCCCCATAGGAATCAATCCAAAAACAGAGTTTAAAAGGAGCAGCGAGCCCTATGGGTCTTCATCTGGGGAGGCAGAGGTTGCTTGGCTATGGGGATGTCCTGCCATCTCTCTCTCTCCCCTCTTTCCCCATAGAAATCAATCCAAAAACAGAGTTTAAAAGGAGCAGCGAGCCCTATGGGTCTTCATCTGGGGAGGCAGAGGTTGCTTGGCTATGGGGATGTCCTGCCATCTCTCTCTCTCCCCTCTTTCCCCATAGGAATCAATCCAAAAACGGAGTTTAAAATCTCTCCGAGATGCAGACCCAAAGGGGAAGGGAGGTGGGGGATTTCAGTAAGCCTAGGGACTCTGGCCACCCCCCCTCCCAGCTTGTCTTCCCTCCGAAGGGAGTCCGAGGATTCTCTTGGGAGGGAAGGAAGGCAAGTCCCTATAAAACGTTGGGGCTTCATATGCTGGCATATGTTTGAAGAAAATAGGATAAAACCTATGTAACTTGATGGGCCAAGGGCAGAGTCCCCTCCTTGGCAGCCTGGGTTTTAAGGGAGCTCCACGGAGGTCCCTTCAAGCGGAGGGAAAGGGAGGGGACTGGACCAAGGGGAGAGCCCCTGCAGCCATTGCAGCTCTTTAAACCAGTTAGAAAAGAAGAGTCCTCTGCTGTCATCCCATTTCCTCCTGTGTGTGTGCATGTAATGTGTGCCTTCAGGTTGTGAGCTTCCCTCCCCGCTTTAACTCTTGTCTGGCTCTTTGCTATGGAATTCTGGGAGTTGTTTGCTTGCTTTTGTGTGGTGCTCCAAACAGAGGAGCTTTTGTGGGTTCCTTCCTGGAGGGAAGGAGGAGAAGGTCCTGGGCATCCCTGCCTCCTGCATTGTGACAGCACAGGAGCCCCACTGGACATGACACTAGAGGCCCCCTGCAGAAGCAGCCAGACCCTCTCCCTCTTTCTCTCTGCTCTGGTCTCTTCTTTCCCTCTCTCTTTCTCTCTCTTTCCCTGCTTTCCTCTTCTCTTCCTTGTCCCACCTTTCCTCCCTTTTTCCTTCCTTCCCTCCCTCCTTCTCCCCCCCCCTCTCTCTCTCTCTCTCACACACACACACACACCTTCCCTCACTGCAGTCGCTCGCCTGCCTGCCTCCCTGTCTCCCTGCCTCCCTGCCTGTCATTCTTTCAGCCAATCTGGAGACGGAGGAATGAGAGAACGGATTTGAGAACGGATAAGAATACCGCACACACTTCTTTTGGAACGTTCTCATCACGTTTCAGCTCGCTGGGAACACATTCAATCTGTACCCTCCTGGAACACATTTGGAACACATTTAAACGTTCTGAGAACCCGATTGGAACACATACGTGCGGTATACTCAAATGCGTTCCGTTCTCATCACGTGATGAGAACGTTCTCAGAACCCAGTGTGATAATCTTCATAGTGTCCATTGTTGTTTTCTTACAGTTTGTAGGAAAGACAAATTGGTTATTTCTCATTTAACTGCTGTAGTAATGAGATAATAAGACTTTCATTGAGGATGTACAGTGATAGATATTTTGTACAGTGGTAGATATGTTTCAGGTGAGTTTAAAAGCAGGTTAAATTTAACCACCACCCCCCCCCAATGATTGCTGTGGATTCAGACTGTACTGTGTTAGGATTACCTTGTCCAAATGAAGTATTGATATTTTCCTTCCCTTCTCAATTCCAGTATCCAGTTTTACCAGATTACTACAAGTTCATCCTTGTGACAATTGTTATATTATCGTCTCTGATTGAGATGATCCGTCTATACCTAGGCTACATGGGAAATTTGCAGGAGAAGGTATGTTCACATTCTTGGGGATCACTATTCTAAACTGCATGAAGTCTAAACACAAGAGTATTTAAAAGTCAGAACTCAGTGCCTTCTTCTCAGACTAAATTAATCCATAATATATATTACAACTTTTCATAAATTACAGTTATCACAAGCAAAGGTCAGAGAATTTAATAGTTAGCCTCAGTTTTATTGCATTTTAAATATATGTCAATGTAGTTATGCTGGATGCCACAGTTGCATAACAGACACGATGGACTAGTGGATTGTGATTCATTTCATCTATATGCCGCCTTTTTCCTAGGCGGCTCACAAAAAGAATTGTCTATAAACATTTTGAAACACAATTAAAATCATCCCAGTAAATCAGTAGATTAAAAACAATATAAAATTGTTAAAAACATAGGCAGATTAAAAATAAAGCACCCCCATAAGAAGCGTTGCTGCAAATAATTACTCATTAAAAGCCTCCCTGAGTCAAAAGATCTTTCCCTGCTGGCGAAAGAGGGCCAGCCTAGCCTTCTGTGGAAAGGAGTTCCAGAGGGTGGGAGCAGCCATTGAGAAGTATCTCTTCTGTGTCCTCACCAGATGAGTATGTGATGGTGGTAGGACCAAGAGAATGCCCTCCTCTGTGGATCTTAAGATTCTGGTAGAGTTGTATAGGGAGATATAGTATTTCAGATAGTCTGGAGCTAAACTGTATAGGATTTTATAGATCATGACCAGAACTTATGATGGTGCCTGGAAATGATCTGGTAGCCAGTGAAGCTGTTTTAACAAGAAACTCATATGTTCCCTGTAACGGGCCCCAGGCAGTATTCTGGCTGCAACATTTTGGACTCATTGAAATTTCTGAACAGTTTCCAAAGGCAGCCTCATGCAAAGGGTGTTCCAGTAGTCCCCTGAGGGACTCCACAAGGCCACAGAACAGAAGTCCTTCAGCATCAACTTCTGAGTCTGGCTGTCCTGGAAAGACCAAAATAATTTCAAGACACTACTCCCAAGTCCAGTCTCAGAGAGGCTGCCCAGAAGGATGTCATGGTCATTGGTATTGGTAATTGCTGCCGGTCCAGCTGAACCAATAGGGACACACTCCCTTGTCCATTTCCTTGAATAGGTCATCAACCAAGGTGATCAAAGTTTTTTCCATTTCATAACCAGGCCTGAAGCCAGATTGAAATGAATCTAATTAATCTGTTTCATCCAGGAATATCTGGAGCTGGTAAGGCACCACACGTTGTAGGATTTTGCTTGGAAAAGGAACGTTTGAGGCTAGCATATAGTTTTTGAGGATATTGGGATTTAGGAATATATACATATATTGTAATGGCTTCATCACAGGATCTTTTGGGCAAGCTGGAAACTGTTTGCTGCAGTGAGACACTCGCCCTTAACCATTCAGCCAGTCCCTCTGTAACTGTTTGCAGGAGCCAGGAAGGGGGTAAGGATCCAGTATACATATGGTAGCTCTCTCCTCTCACCTTCCCCAGGAGGTAAAAAATAATAGAGGGTGCTGTTTGTGTTTTTGCACTATGGATTGCACTTAAGCAGCCTCTGAGACAGCACAGCGTCTTGTACAAGTTTGTAACTAGCGTACTTCCCCAGTAGAACTGTAGCTATTGTGTTCTTGTCTCTCCCCTTGTCAAAACCATGGTCTCTATTCATACCTTTTGTTGTTTCTGTAATTACTGCCTTCCTATTCTGAAGGGGGCTACATGATAAAAACTTGCTACTTGAGCTCAAAGCCCCTTTGATGCCAACATGAAGTGAGACAGATGAGATGGGATCAATACCATTTCCCATCTACTGCTGTTCAGAGTAACTAAGGGATGTGATACTTCCTATTGAAAGAGAAAAGTGAGCAATTTGTGTCTATTCCCTCCATTCCCTTAATATTGCCTCATTCTATTTGTGTTCACTTTTTTCTCCCTGTCATTGGAACAATATAAAGAATGACATCTAGTTGAAGCATCTGACTGAAAATCTGATAATGGCAATTCATCTTGGATTGTCTTTAAAGTCATAACAGTAACAATAGGGCAAGAGCTTTATCTGCAAAAGAGTATAAATAGTGGGTCACTGTAATGTGTCACTGAGACGCTGCCCACTGAGATTTTGAGTCCCCAAATTTATATTTTTCAGAGTGCATTTTGGACATTTAATCAGTAGAATTTCTATACCATTGTGTTCTTCCTTTGAGTTATAATGTTTTCAGGAGGCAGTATTTTGATAATTCTTTCCTCCTTTCATAGGTTCCTGAACTGGCTGGTTTTTGGCTCCTGAGTATTCTTCTGCAACTTCCCTTAATTCTCTTCCTGCTTTTAAATGAAGGTTTGAAGATCCAGCCGCTGGAACGAGCAGTGAACATCATCTTTATAATGTTCCTTGCATTCCAGGTCATTTCTGCATTCCTTGCCCTCAGAAGAATGGTAAACCAACTGGCAACTCGTTTCCATCTTCATGAATTTGACCAGCTAGGTGATGATTTGCCTCCTGATAAGCTAGCCTGGAAGAAAAGGAGGCTGGAATCTTCATGGGTTGTGAGACCACCTACAGAAGAAATTTTTTCAGCAAGTGGTGGATGGGAATCTGCCATGAGAGCTTGATGGGTTATGAAGAAACCATTCACTGGTGCACCTGGGGTTTTGTGCCTTCATTATATGTTTTTTGGTGAATCTGACTTGTGTATTGTTCAGTCTTCTTACAAATAACAAAAGCACCTGTTCTTCTACAGGAATTTGTGAAATCATTCTGCTGTGATTATAAACTTTAAACACAAAAAGATATAATATGAGGATGTACAAACTTGTGCAGTTTGCAGGCATGATTCACAAACGGATGATCAGTCTGTTTAATCTTCATGTTATCTGTCTGGAGTAATCCATATGGATGTCTTCATTTGTACTTTCAATGGAGGGAAAGTGTTATATTCAAGCAGTTGGATTTACAGTTCTTTTGGAAATGTGGAGGGTTTTTTTTAAACATTGCTTAATTTTTAAATATGTGTGCCAAGGGGCTATATTCTTAATATTTCAATAATGATTGAAAGAGAAAGTTTTGTAAAATATAATAAAAAATGTTTTAATATATTTGTTCTAACTTTAATAGGCAAGTTAGCATTCCACACTGAAAGGTTATCACAGATGCCATGCCTGTCCCAATGCACATTGCTTCTCTATAACAAGAGAGACTTCATAGAGTGTATACCATCTCTCTATATCAGTGGACTGCCCACTTTCCTCTTGGGTGACAACCCTAGCACACACACATCCCGTGCATATTTTTTATCTTAGATCTATTGTTCTAGTGCAAATTCAAAACAACCAATCTCGGTTGCTGCTCTCTTTGCACCCAGTCACCTTGCAAGCAACAACCAAAAAGTTTTTTGCTTGTGCCAGCGCAGGTGAGAGGCTGCTTGGTCATGGCTTGACTGGCCACTCAGTTGCTTCTCCCTTTGCATCCTGTCACTCTGGGAACAGCAACTGAGCAGCTGGCTGAGCAGTGACCAAGAAGCCTCTCACTCATGCCAGCCTTGTGGCAAAGTCTAGTGCGGACAAAAGGCCTCTTGGCTGTTGCTCAGCCAGCTTCTCAGTTGATGCCCCCTTTGCACCCAGTCACTTTGGAGCAACAACCAAGTAGCTGGCTGAGCAGTGACCAAGAAGCCTTTCACCAGTGCCAGCCTTGTGGCAAAGTCCAGTGCAGGCAAAGTCCTTTGGGTTGCTGCTCCCACAGTGACCAGGTCCAAAGAGAGAAGCTTCTCCTCCAGTGAGGAGGGACTTTCGATCCTTTGACGGGGCAGAGAAGGGTATAGCCAGTGTATATGTACAGGATTTACAAAGACCACATGCTCCAAACTGGACACTGGTGTGGACAGAGAAAGGAAGAAATTTGACCAAAGGAACCACTCCAAGAATTATAGAATCATACAGTTGGAAGAGACCACAGGGGCCAAGTCCAGCCCCCTGCCAAGCAGGGACACCAGTCAATGCACCCCCAACAGATGGCCTTCCAGCCTTTGTTTAAAAATCTCCAAAGAAAGAGACTCCACCACACTTTGAGGCAGGATATTCTACTGTTGAACACCTCTGACCGTCAGGAAGTTCCTCCTGAGATTTAGGTGGAATCTCTTTTCCTGTAGTTTGAATCCATTGCTCTTTGTTCTGGTCTCTAGAGCCATGAAAAAGAAGCCCATTCCTTCTTCAATATGAGATGTCTTCAGATCTTTAAACATGACTATCATGTCCACTCTTAACCTTCTTTTCATCAGACTAAACATTCCTAAGCTGCTCCTCAGGACATGGCTTCCAGACCTTTCACCATTTTGGTTGCCCTCTGAATACATTCCAGCTTGTCAATATCCTTCTTGAACTGAGGTGCCCAGTTCTTGCTTCTCCCTTTGCATCCTGTCACTCTGCAGAGTGCAGGGAACTGTCCAATTAAAAAGATTGTATGTACAGCGCTGTGTAAATTTACAGCGCTTTATAAATAAAGGTTAATAAATGTTGGCTTTCTTGGCTGCTGCATCACACTGCTGAGTCATGTTCAGCTTGTGGTCTACTAAGACTCCTAGATCCCTTTCACAGGGATCTAGCCAGGAATCTCCCATCTTATATCTGTGCATTTCATTTTTTCTTCCCAAGTGTAGTATCTTACATTTCTCCCTATTGAAATTTATCTTGTTAGCTTTAGCTCAGCCCTCTAATCTGTCAAGGTCACTTTGAATTTTAATCCTGCCCTCTGGGGAATTAGCAACCCCTCCGAGTTTGGTATCCTCTGCAAATTTAATCAGCATGCTCTATTCTTTCATCCAAACAAGACAAAGGGCTCTTTCCAAGAATCAAGCACAGATACTCCTTCCCCAGAGACATGACTTCCCCGCATAGCTTCAGGTGTCCACTCTCCCACAAAATCATGGTTCCTTCTGCTACCTCTTTTCTCAGCCTGTCTGGTGAAAGAAAGTGGGAGTAGCAGCACAATTCCAACCTGTTAGCCAAGTCCCAGCAAAGCCAATGCAACTTAAGTAGGGTCCCAAATTTGAAAGCTCCCTTTTGCTGCTATTTCTCCCCTGCCACCATGTGCTCTAACTCCTTGCTCCAGTCTGTCCCAAAATGACACCACTCTGAGCCACAGAATAATGTCCTGTGCCCAAACTTGCAAGGGTTTCCCAACTGCCATTACTAGAGAAAGACACAGCTAAAGGAGTGAGCTTGTATGGGCAGGCAAGGAGTGGGAGACATCACCACAAGAAATGATTAGTGAGACTGTGCTGAATGTAAGGAACCCTGAAAAGAAGTTTCATGCACTCTTCATACCCACCATGGTTCTAAAGGGTGATGGTTCCTCTTGTCTTTTTTGCTCACTGATGCTTTGACTGAAGCCCCCCCTGCTACCCCATTTTTCCCCACTGCCCCCCTGGATCCTTCCACTACCTGCAGGAGAGCTGTACTACCCACTTTGGGAATCACTGCTGTATACATTTGCAACAGAATTGGACTTCTCTAGGAAGGTGCCATTTTAAGAGAGTTCTGTAATTACATAAACCAAAGGCAAAGTGATGTGCAAGATCCTCAGATACAGAATTACAATCTTCATCCAAAGAGTAAAGTTTCTAAGAGTTCAGTTTTAGGCTGTGCTCATTTTGTGCTACAAATGCTAGTAAATCTAGGCCTAAAACATACTGAAGAAATAATCCAGTTTGAGACCACTTTAGCTGCCTTGGCTCAATGCTAGGAAATTCTGGGAACTGTGGTTTTGTGAGACATTTAGCTTTCTCTGTCACAGAATTTTGGTGCCACAATAAACTACAGCTCCTAGGACTCCCTAGCACTGAGCCAGGGCAGTTAAAGCACTCTCAAACTGGATTATTTCTGCAGTGTGTTCTGAACCTCAGTCTAGCTGCTTCACAATCCCATTTGTTCCCCAACTCTGGTACACATCTGAAAGTTGGGTATAACACAGTTTGGGGCTTTATACACTTAGATGCAGTTAGAGAGCAGGAATTGAGTCTTAACACAGAGAATTTTTTAGTGCTGTTCTGTGATTTGGCCATAGGTTTAGAAAATGTGGCAGTCTATGTGAAAAGAGAAAACCAGACTAGTGATCCAACATTACAATTTAGCTTAAGGATCATTGCTATAAGACTTTGTCATGTGTTTTGGTTCTTTTATGTGCTGTTACTGTCAAACTGAAACCTGCTGTTGATCTCTCTATGTGCTTTGTGTCAGTTTGCTAAGCAGTATAAAAATCCTTCCACTGTCATGCAGTTTCTACAAATAAGTATATAAAAAATAGTACAGTATAATAATAATAATCACTTTATTACGGCCATTTGGCCAGCGCAATAGTACAGTATATATAAAAAACAGTCATCAGGACTGGATCATGG
This sequence comes from Sceloporus occidentalis, assembly GCA_023333645.1. Classification (NCBI taxonomy): domain Eukaryota; kingdom Metazoa; phylum Chordata; class Lepidosauria; order Squamata; family Phrynosomatidae; genus Sceloporus; species Sceloporus occidentalis. The sequence goes on along the minus strand of JALMGF010000004.1, from coordinate 7,645,052 downwards.
CTTTGGCGCGGCTTCCAGCCTCTTAGGATGCATGCATCAACAACAGCATACCTCCAAAGCGACCTGAAACAGCTTTATTTTGGCCTGTCTTTATGGGCCCATAGTATCATTTAAATGGTTTTCATACATCCACAAAGAGCCTTCCCTGCTTTTGTAATGGAAAATCCATTCAGCTTCCCAGAAATCCACTGGTGGTAACATCCCTTGCGGAAATGGAAGCGCAACACTGCCCCCCGCTTCTTATTTGTATATGAACCAATGTGGCTCAGTCTCTGACCTAGAGCAATACTAAGCTTCTTACCAAAGATGACAAGATAACATTTAGCATCACTAAAATTTTAGGCTTCAGAATTAGAACTCATTAAACTGATGACACTCATTTCTTCCTTGGAAGTATTGCTCCATGTTATTTTGTAATTCGGCAGAACACAGCTGGCATTTAATTTGGCTTTTCTTGTTTTTCTAAAGAAATTGTTACATAAATGTGATTTTATGAATTTAACATGCCTTTGATATAAAGTTCTTGCTATGACCATATTTGTACTCATCCAGACCTATGCTTCAAACATTGCTGCATTTCAGGTAAAGATGTGAACAATACTCCTTCACTTCTTTTCTTCCTTTGTTATCTTACACAGATGATGTTGGTATTTCATTTCCCCCCTAGGGAATTTAGTTATTTTGTTCCACACAGTTTTTATGAGATTCACGTCAGTTTAACTCAGGAGATTAGCATTATGGAAGGAAAGTGAGATTAGCATTGTAGGGGAAAGTTTCCGAAGATTGTGATTTATTCAGTATGACCAATTTAGAGGTTCATTTTCTATATTCTCTTATCAGTAATGGCAATCTTCAAGGGGCATAGCCTTTTATTGGGAAATGTGAAATTTCTTGCTGGCTGATGAGAAAAATGCAATGCTAACTGTCAAGATGTGATGCTAACCCCTGGCCATGCCTTTGTATTTCTGACCAGCAGCCTGAATGAAAGAGCAAGAAGAGAAGCAGCCAGCCTCTTAAAGGGGGTGAAATACACACTAGTAGCTGGAGAAGGAGAATGGACAAAATTAAAGGTGGGGGAAAGTAAATTACAAGAATGAGTGATAAGGCACAAAAAAGGATTAACCAGCCTGGTAGCAGCAAGAGCCAAATGCAATACAATCGAAACTGGGTCATTGAGTTGGGACAGCCCTAGGATATAAAGGGCAGAAATGAAGGAAAGCCCGGATTATTTTGTTCTTCAATATTAAATCCCCCCCTCCTGCCCCCGAAGCATGGGGCATGAAATACGATACTGATAAGCCAAGATTGAAAACAGCTGTAAAAGAAAGAAAGAAGTCTTGAAGGGACTGTGAAATTTTCTAGGAGAATAATTCAGTTGTGCTAGCCATCACCAAGAGTAAATTGACACAACATGAATTATCCTGAACAAAATTTGACTGAGTTGAAGTCTCAAATGTTGCTAATAAACAGGAACAATTTGTAAGCACAAGTTTTAGACTTGCTGCCAATAGGACTTAAAATGCTTGTGTTTCACTGGTTGCATTCCCTCTATTTAAAATGTAAGTTATATTCAGCGTTGGTTTCAATGCTGGGTACTAATAATCCAACAAGAAAGTCCAGCTCTGTAAAAAAATGTTTGAATAAATGGAAGTGGTCCTTCAAAACTAATTAGGAACACAATCAGTTTAGACAATCAGAATTATTCCATGAAAGACATTTATATAGAGAGAGTGCAACAGTCAGCAGGCAACAGCAGGCAACAAAATAATAGACGAGGCATTTGTGGGTGATTGCTTATGTTCATATACTTGCATTTTATAAACCGTGAACTTGGGTATCTGATAGGCAGAGGGATTGCCTTTTAATTTCACCATATGGCCTAGTGCCATCTTGCTGAGGCTGTTTGTTGTTTCTGATATTGCTGCTGGTTAATAAAAAAACAAAACTAGAAGCTTTCATTTTCAGTACTGGCTAGCAGCCAGTTCCCAGCATGAAATCTTTTCTTCTAAAAAATATTTACTGCTTCCCTAGGGCTGAAGGACATTTAGATCCTACCCCCGTATGCCCTAGAGGGGTTTAATTTAGTTCTGTGTATGTAAATATTTTTGAAGTTAATGTTAAACCTCAACAAAGAAATATGGAGCATGTGTTAAAGATGCAATGGATGATGTATATTAACGTGCTTGAGTAGAAAAAAAGGTTACAATTCTGTTTAGTTCCCTGGGGAAATTATACATTTCAGCATAAAACTATCACTTGCTGCAAAAGATGACAAAAAACCCAAGTTTTTTTTTTATCATCACTCCCATAAATTAGATTTACCAAGAGTTAGAATAGATCCAAAATCAGCGGGACTCAATACACCCATAACCAATTTAAGTTTCATTGGCGGGATACAAACCGCCGCTTTGCGGCGGTCTGCCACCGCCGCCGGTTAGTCTGCGGGGGAGCCGGAGCCTCCACACGGCGCGGCTCCCGTGCAGATTGAAAAAGAAGCTCCAAAATGGAGCTTCTTCTTGAGTCGCGTTTGCGACGTAGCGAGGTGCCAGGGGCGCACTCGCTACGTCACAACGCCCGCGACGCGTACGGACGCTCAGCGTCCGATACGTCAAGATGGCGGTGCCCATGTAGAAGGGGCGCCGCCATCTTGTACGTATTGAATACGTACTAGGGTTAAGGGGGTGCGGAAGCACCGCCCCTTCCTAACCCTAGTACGTATCCTATACGTACTAAATGGCGGTATGTATCCTGCCATTGATTTATACAGATCTACTCTAAATGTGTCTAACTTCAATTGATCTCAGCTTTGTTTTATTTTATTTAAATATAAATACTCAGACCCAGATTTCAAATATCAAACCTTGATTTTCCATTTTTTATAAGGGACACCATTTTGCTCTGTCATTGTATTTAATGGGACTTGAGCATCCACAGATTTGTTATCCACAGGGATCTTGGAACCCAACCCCAGAGTATAACAAGGGTCCACTGTATTATCGCCAGCTTGCATGTCTAAGCACAGAAGACCTTGTAACCTACTTCTTAAAAAAATAAAATCAAAATAAGTACAATTGGAAACAACTGAAATTTATAAAGGTAAAGGTAGTCCTTGATATGAATGTCTAGTCGTAACCGACTGTAGGGGACGGTGCTCATCTCCATATCTAAGCTGAAGAGTCAGCGTAGTCCGAGGACTACTCTGGTGCTCATGTAGACAACATGATTGCACCGAACACTGTTATGTTCCCACTGAGAAATGGTACCTATCTATCTACTTGCATCGCATGCTTTTGAACTGCTGGATTAGCAGAAGCTGGGACTAGTGACAGGAGCTCACCCCATCATGCAGCACTTGGGCCTCGAACTGCCAACCTTCCGATCATCAGAATTGCCAACTTCCATGTGTAAGCACAGAAAACCTTGTAACCCATTTCTAAAAAAAAATATCAAAATAAGTAAAATTGGGGACAACTGAGATTTATACTTGATATAACGAAACATGCAGTGGATTTAATCTGTTGATAACCCTTATGGTGTGAATAATAGTGTCTAGCAACTGAGACTAACAAGCAGTACATTCTCTCAAAGGTCAACAACTGCCAGCACTTGGAATACAGAAGTCCAGTGACTGAGCAGGGCTCCCACAATTACGAGTGGTGGCACTAAGAAAGTGGAGCCAGGCAGTGGAGCCTAGAAATCTTTCCTGGATCTGGTAGTGGCCTTCCTCTGGAAAAGCAAAGCAATTTATTCACCAGGGGACTCCCCTTCCCAGCTACTGTATTTGTGCTTCTTTTTCTGGCCCAATGCAAAGAATCAGACCCAGAGTGTGAGACTTTAGTTGGTTAGTATTCTGAATGGAATGGCTTTTCAAGCTCATCTGACCTTTTATTTCAACTGCACTGTTAAGCCTTGATAATATCTGTTTCCTCATTATCTTTACCTAGTTTTACGGCATAATAGGCATGTTATGAGCTGCACAAAACAGCCTCAAGCTGTTTAGGCAGGATCTGAATGTTTCCGCTCGAGGCAATTCATTTCAGTGGTGCATAAACAGTACACTGTGGTACAAGTGAAGATCAATCAACAATTGAAAAGTCAAAGTAAAAACTTCATTTTCTGTCCTCTCCTCTCCTCTCCTCTCCTTATTCTTCCCTCTCTAACCACAAACCTCAAGTGGAAATAAAAGGGCTTTGGACCCCAAGAAAACACATTTTGAAGTTTCACATTGGTAATTAAGGAATTCAGCATCTTCAAACCTTACATCAAAACAATGAGAGGTCAAATGGAGCAGAGGCCTTCCATTCAGGGTATGTTCAACAGAAAATAAAATGCTTTAGATACTCTGTTCAACTACCTCCATGCCTGTCATCTGGGGAAAAAACATGTCCCTCGTAACAGTGATTAGGATCACTATTATTAAATTCTCTTTCACTGGTGGAATCACAAGTATACTGTATATAGACTATAAGTCAAGAAATGTATACCCCAAAACTGACCCTAAAATGTTGGGTAGACTTATACAAGGGCCAATACATCAGTAGTGCTTAGAAAGGTCCTAAAACAACCCTAATGTTCCAATCTCCACTGAAGACTAATTCCTTCCCCTCCAGTCTGTTTTGCAAGCCTTTGCTTCCTGTCGGAAAACCTTTACCTAAGGTTTTCCATTTAAATCCACTTGCTTCTCTCTCTGGTCCCTTTTGCAAGATCTGGCTTCCTATGGAAAAACCTCTCCATTTAAATCTACTTGCTTCTTTCTCTAGTCCGGTTTGCAAGACCTGGCTTCCTATAAAAAAAAAACCACCTCTCCATTTAAAACCATCTCTCCAGTCCCTTTTGCAAGACCTTGCTTCCTTTGGGGAAAAATATCTCCATTTAAAACCACTTGCTTCTCTCCCTGGTTCCTTTTGGAAAATCTTGCTTCTTATGGAAACAACTTTCCATTTAAATCCACTTGCTTCCTTTCTCAATCCATTGTTAAAACCTCTCCCCCAGCACCTGGGAATTGGCTGGGAGAGGTCCAGAGAAGGAGACGGATGGACAGAAGTGGTATTTCCTCCTTTCCAGCCTTCCTTATAGCCCCCTAAGTTTTACCCTTGACTTATCCACAGGTCATATCAAAATTTTGACCCTGAAACATTCTCTTGACATATACATGAGGTCGACATGTACACAAGTATATATGGTAGTAGCACAGTGAATTTGTGCAAGTATTGAGCCAGTGTTTTGTTGGCAGTAATACTCATGCTAGAAATGCAATGCCAATACCAGGAGATATGGGCCAATTTGGGTTGGGGCCAGGTGAGCAGAATCTTATGTTGACTCAGGGTATAGTACTGAGTCTGGCAACAGTCTATGTCAGCCAAAGAGAGAACATATTCTCTTTACTTATTTCACATAGCCTCATAGTAGGATGGGTTTCAAATGAAGACTCAGGTGTCAAGAATAGCAAACTTTCACTGATTGTCTAGCCTACTGAATAATGTGTTGTTAGCTACATGTCACTGTGATTGCAAAAAGCTGCCAGAGCTAGTGTAAAAGTTGCTAATGCTGACATCCCTTCAAAACTTGCCTCCAGTAGTCCCTGGTTGTACAGATGACTTAGGTATAAATTTGTTAAAGTACTGTGCCAGATTTGTGTTGGACTCATGATGTTCTCATGAGGAGCCTGGTGGCGCAGTGGTTAAATGCCTATACTGCAGCCACTCACTCAAAACCATAATGTTGTGAGTTCAATACTAACCAGAGCTCAAGCTTCACTGAGGCTTGCATCCTTCTGAGGTCGCTAAAATGAGGACCCATATTGTTGGAGGCAATTAGCTTAACAGTTGTAAACTGCTTAGACACTGCTAGTTCAGTAAGAAACGGTATATAAATGAAGCTGTTTGCTGTTTATTTTGTTCTGTACTGGACAGATCAGTGTTCGACTCTGGAAACCAGGGTTCGACTTCCAGCTCGGGCATGAAACCCACTTCTCCTTAAGGGAAGGCAATAACAAACGTTCTCTAAACAAATCTTGCCAAGAAACCCCCCTGATAGGGTCACCATACACTGGAAATGACTTGAAGGCACACAACAACAACAACAACAACAACAACAACAACAACAAACTGTGGCAGAGTTTCCTTACAAAGTTTCCTAGCACCAACTAGGAAGTGAGAAATGGAGTAAACATAAAAGGGGCATGATTTATCATGCGACCCATTTGCCATTTTAGCTAGCTAAGCCTCTATGGGAAGGGATGGAAACATGTTCATCTACCTTCACAATATCCCATACCATTTTGTGCACAATAATTATGCATTTCATAGATAGACACTAGCTCAGAAGACAATATTCCCTTCCTGCCAGCCCTTCTATAGAAATTTAACTAAGATGGGATAAGCTACAAGATAAAAACCAAACGTGCTTATGTTGCCCCACTGTAACACCAGAAAAACTGTTGGCAGCATAGTGAGAGAATAAGTGAGGCCTGCACATTGTCTTACTCCTCCGCTGACTACAGTGTTAGCCAGTGTTTTTTTTAATTGAATATTTTATTTGTTTTATAACAATAACATTTAAAATGTGTGTTAGCCACAGTGTTACAACATTGTGTGCATATGCTCCAACTCACCTATCAACTTATAGCAACCCCATGATAAACCTCATTTATTAGTGTTCATCTAATTCCAAAGCCAAATTCCACAATTCAGCCGATGAAGAAACACACATTGTTCCAGCATTTTAAAGGCAAGGTCGCTGATATCAGATAGGAAGACCTATCCTTGAAAATATAAGAAAGTACATGCCTAGAAGTGGATATTTCAAGAACTTACATAAGCAGCTCCACCTCTGCATATTCCAAGCTACAATCAAGGTTAGGTCAGTGGAAACTGTTTTAAAGCTACACTGTTCAAAGAAAAACACTCTTTTCCTTCCCTACTTTAATAACTTTGATTCAGAAAACTCTGGCTTTTCACTACCAGTACTTTCAGAACAGTTCTACAGAATTTGATAGGAGCATAAAATAGAGAGAGATACAGCTGATTTTAGGAAAAAAATTAATAGTATTTTATAGAAGCATAGGTTAAAAAATTATGGTGTTTAATGGATTTTCTTTTAAAAGTAAAATAATTCTCTCACAGAGCTAGAAATTCCTATTCAAATACAAATTACTTCATTGACTAGAAGATCGATATCTTCTTTGGAAAGTAAAAAAAGGTCAAATTATTTTTCAATATAAGTAAAATTATGCAGCCAGACCTCTACTATAGACTTCTTTCCCATATGCTTTAAGACAAAGTCTTCTGTTGATCAAGTGTCAAGTGGCTCTCTCATGTTTCTTGCCTTCCATGCAAGACAACATTCTGGGTTCTGAAACCCAGGCAGCATCTACACTGCAGAATTTTTGCAGTTGGACATCACTTTAACTGCCATGGCTCAATGCTTTGGAATTCTAGAATGTGCAGTTTTTGTGAGATTTTTAGCCTTCTGTGTCAGAAAGCTCTGGTGCCACCACAAGGTACAAACCCCAGAATTCATTAGGATGGAACCACAACAGTTAACGTGGTGTTAAACTGCATTAACTCTGCAGTGTGGCAGCAGCTTGAAAACACTCTTGCACTACACTGTCATAGCACTTTGATTGCACTCTGATTGGCAAGAGTATGTCCTGATGAATCCTGGGATTTGTAGTTTCATGACATATTTAAAATCCTCTGCCAGAAAATGCTGATACCTCACCAAACTGCAAATCCCACGATTCTATAGGATGTAACCAGGACAGTTAAAGTGCTAGAACTGTGTAGAATGAAAGGGCCCTCAATTTAATTGGAGTTTCTAGAGTGATCTAGTTTAACCCTACACTAGCAGGAGCTCTTGAGCCTCACTAACATTATTTGATATAGCTAGTCTTGCAAGCAAGAAAGCAAGTCCTTTTTTTAAAGGACACAAACCATTGTTCGGCTCCACTGATGGATGTTACAGCACATGTGGGAAGAAGGCTTTAGAGAGGCCTCTACTGTTCTTCCTACTCACTTTTATGTACATACCATGTCAAGCTTTTTATACCAAACAGTAGTGTGTGTCTTCCCTCCATCCACCCACCCATTAGTCTTCTTGCTTCCATCCTAGCCTACTATGTGCACCAGCTCTTATATTTTTGTATTTCTCTGTGCTCAGCATGTTCACCTTTCTTAATTGTCCCATATAATGTTGTAACTTACATTAAAACACACACACATACACCACAAATCAAACACCATAGGCAAAAACCTGCCTGCTATTTCAAACAGAATGATGACTATTGTAGCCATAACATGTATTCAGTGGAAAAAATATTCAGCAGAGAGAGCTTGCTGCCTTTGGAAAGAGGCAGGTAGGAAATCTATCTAACTATGGTGCGTTACAGACCCCCCAAAACGGGTGGTCTCGGGCCGCTGCCAGTTGCTGTGTCCAGGAACCGCAGCGACCAAACCGCGCAGTTCCTGGGCGCAGCAAGAAAGAAGCGCTGAAATGGCACTTCTTTCTGCGGCCCAGAAGTGGCACCACCATTTTGTACAGACTCGGTCTGTACTAGGGTTGAGGGGCATCCAGAAGGGACGCCCCTTCTTAACACTACCACGCCCCTTCCTAACCTTAATACGCCCCTTTGACGCGTCTGTAACATGCCTATCTTGGCCTTTTTTGTCCCCAATTTGTCAGCATCCAGCACATTATCATGCTTTTTAATGTACAGTCCGTCCTTGCTTTACGCGGGGGATCCGTTCTGGATCTCTCTGCGTAAGGCGAATTCCGCCTATGCTCGAGACCCATTGGAAACAATGGTGCTCGTGCGTGGTGGTGCGGCGGCGCAGGCGCGCGCGGGGCACAACAGGCGCGCGCGCCCATTCAATTGAATGGGACGCGCCGCCCCTTCCACCCCGTGCGCGCCCCGCGGCTTGAGTGCATATGCTCAAGGCCATGTATGGCGCGCCCGCATATGGTGCGGGCGCACTGTATTTCCGTTACAGTTATGGCAGAAAATACTGTTTGGGCTTGCTAATTGTTGAGGAATTCAAAGATATAGCCGTGTTAGTTTGTAGAATCAGTCTGTAGAGAGATCTTGTAGCACCTTTGAGATAACTGAATTTGGCAGCATGAGTTTTTGTAGATCAAAGTCTATCTACTTCCTCAGATGCTTTGTCGAAGAGTTCATTGGTGTTGGGAAAAGATGGGTTCAGATCAGACCTTTTTTTGTCTCAGTGCACAGCTCTTGTACTGTAAAATGAAATGTTCAAAAACCACATTTGACAGTTCCCTTCATTTGAAATGCTCATAGCTACTTCTCAGACAGTTTGGAATGCAGATGTCTCAACTTTAGGTAAAGGTTGACAAGCACCCCGATCTAAACATTAAAACTTAGTACATCACTCCATTTTTCACCGCAGTTTAAAAAGGAATCTTCTTGAGAAATAGTATGCTATATGGTTGTGACCGAGTCTTTGGGCAAACGTGGGTTCCTGAAGCCAAGCATGATTGACTGTGAGGGAGGGGCTGCAGGTGAAGGAATAGATATAAAAGGCAGGAGTAAGTGACTGTGAGTTCAGTTGAAGGAGAGATGAGAGTTGAGGGAGATTTTAAGAGAGCTGAAAGGAGCTGAAGAGAACTGAGTTGAAGGAAGGTTTGAGTTCAGGAGAGGTTCTTGAGTAAGAGTTCTAGGGAGAGGGTCAGATAGGGAATCTGACTGGGGCTAGAGAATGTCAGAGAGATAGTCTGACTAGACAGTATAGAAACTGGAGAAAGAGACAAAGGGTCTCAATACAGTCAGAGAAGGATACTGACTGTAAGAGGAAGTGTATTGTAAAGAGGAATCTGAGATATGCCTGCAATTGTAATATTAATGTAACCATTGGGCAATTAGACTGGCAGAAGGGGCTGCTTCAAGCCACCCCTTCCAAAGCTGGATTGGGGCCGCGGCAACCACACTCCATGGCCCGCCTTAAAGACACCCAAAAAAGGAGCAGCAAATAGCCGCTCCTTTTTGGGGCGGCAAAAAGCTGGCTTTTCCACCCACACTGCGGCTGGAAGCTGCTTTTATGACTCTCCGGCGGCAAGTGGCATGTAAATTCCACGCTGCTGGAGCATCATGAAATGGCTGGGCAGTTTCCCAGTGTCTTGGGAGAGTGCGGCATGTAAACACTGCAGTCCCAAGACACCCAGAAAGCGGCACAAAGGGGTGGTTTGTTTTGCCCCCATACCGTGTTTGAACTATTCTACATAAGCTATTTTCTTACTAAATGTTACTCAATAAAGTTGATGTTTATTTGTTACAACAGAAGCCTCTGCCTAAGTGAATTCTAAACCATATAGGCATAGACAAACACATTACCTAAGATATTAAACTTATAAGAGGAAGACACTTGGGACCCTAGCCTGTATACATTTAGGGAAAGTATGGATGCTGGGCAGGAGCCATTGAAGAGGGGCCTTCTATAAGTGAGAGTTGAAAGGTAACCTCAAGGCATAGAAAGGAGGTTGCGTTACAATGATGTCAAGCATAATCATAATAATAATAACTATGGATGATCACAATATGTAAACCAAAAAGGATGCAGTTCCACTTTAATTGCAGAAGAATAGCACTTTTAGTGTACATACCTGAAGCGTTATGATTCCATTTTTGCAGTGTCTGCACACATGCAGAAAAGACCTTGTTGAATTGTCACATTTTTTCCTGGGTCATAGCTGTGATTTTGCACTTCCGGTTTAGTTCCGGTATCCAAGTCCTTAGACAGTGTTGTTGAGGGACAGAGGATATTTTTGGGATTATTTTGGGGATGGATACTGATACTATGGAGTTATTGGTATGTGTCCTCACACTAATGGTGAATTGTCTGGAAGGGTGGAGGAGGAGGGAGAGAGAGAGGCAGCGCCAAATAGCAAGCCAGGAATGAAAGCGCAATTGCACAATTGCGGAATTGAAGTGCTTTGTAAGTACACACCTGTGCTGATAACGTTTCATTTGTGCTTTTGATATGTTATTAACTATTTAAATCGTTAATACAATCTGACAGGAACATGACACTTCGATAACTTGTTGACAACGCGATCATTCTGACGTCGTGTGATCATCTCCTCAATTGCTCATTGGTAACAGAAAAAAACCGGGAGCATGACACTTTCTCCCCCCTGTTGAAGGAGAGTAATTATAATGAATGCAGCTAGAAAGTGGAGATAAATAGAAGGAGAAAGAGGATAAAAGTGAGAAAGAGTGGGACAGAGAAGGAGAGAGAAGACAAATATAGCCAGGAGAACTGAAGATGGGAGAGAAGAACAAAAGGGACAGAAGAGAGGGAGGTGAATTTAGGAAGGGAAGGTATATGTGGAGAGGAGGAGAAGGGAAAGCAGATGAGAGAGGGAGGAGAGAAGGAGAAGACATTTAAGCAACAGTTGAGGGTGGAAAAGAGAGACGAATGACAAGGAGAAGAAAACAAGCCACATGTTGTGGAGGAAAGCAAAGAAGAAAGAATTAGAATGAGAGGAGCAGGGAATGACTTAGAAAATGAGTGTAGGCAGGAATACAAGAGTGAAGAGAAAATAGACATGAGTGAAAGAGAGTGAAGGGAAGAAGAAGATGTTTAGCTAATATGGTAGTGGTTTGACAGAGAAAGAAAGCAGAATTAAAATAGACATGAACCAAGTTTTTATTTTTGTTCTGTCAATCAAATTATGTGCATCTACATCACACTATTTGGGCGAAACTCTCCTTCATCCTTGGACCCTCTGAGGACCCCTTGCCATGAAACTCCCATGAGAGCTTCTCCTTCAGGAGATCCCCCCACCTGCCAGCCTTGGAGGTTGGGGAGGCCAAGGCTCTCTGAGGATCCCTTGCCATGAAACCCCACTCAGAGCCAGCAACTAAGCTCAAGCATTCAAGGTAGACCTGTGGGATGGGATGGGTATGTTTTGCCCCTCTGCCCACCCTCTGCCCACTAATCCCTCCCTTCAGGATACCCCGAATGGGATCGGGGCAAGTTCACATCAGCGACACCCTGATAAAACCTGTTTTTTCCCAAATGACACAGAGGGAAACTCGGTCTTGGAAAACCCGCAATGAGGGGGATTTGCCCCAGGTCCACCCCTATTTGGGTGTGCAAAACCAGGCGCTATCCACTTTTAAACTGGTTTGCAAATCGGTTTATAAAGTAGTGTCAAAGAAAGAAATTGCTCTGTTGAATGAGGAAAGTGGTAACTGAAATGGAAACATTAATCATAAAATGAGAAAAGCCACAAAATTGTAATCCTGTAGTTCCATATTTGTTGGCTCTTGAGGCAAAGAATACTGAGGGTCAGTATTTCCCTGTTCTGGTCTCTACACTGACCATTCCCTCCCACTGAATCCTGGTGCTGGACCCACTTTGAGAAATCCTGGAAGGGGGAGGAGATGACCAGGTGAGCCTAGGGTTGCCATAGCGCCAGACCTCCAAACCGGGAAAAATGTAGGACAAAATTTTCAAATGTAGGACATACAACAATGTGTCCTACATTTGAAAATTATGTCCTACATTTTCCCTCGCGATTGCGGCAGGGAGCGGAGGCCAAGCGGTGAGGGAAAGCCTCCACTTAAGGAGGCTTTCCCTCCCCGCCTGGGCCCCAGGCCTCGCCGCGATCGGAGGCCAGGATCGGGGCCTCGCCTCGTTCCTGGCCCCCGCAGGGACCAGGAAGGAGGGGAGCAGGCCGGCGGTGATCGCCGCGGCCTCGCCTCGTTCCTGGCCCCCACAGGGACCAGGAAGGAGGGGAGGAGGCTGCAGGGAGGCGGGGAGGTTGGCGCAGCTGCACCCAAGAGGCGCCGCCTCCCTGCAGCCTCCTCCGCCCCAGGCCTCGCTGCCCTCCTTTTCCTCCGCGCGGCCATGCACGGTGGAGGAGGAGGAGGGCAGGGAGGCCCCAGGGTTGCCTAGCAACCCCGCTGCAACCGGGCTTTTCCCGGTTTTTGGCGGCACCCGTGCCGTGACTGGGCAGGTGCCGCCAAAACCGGGAAAAACCCGGTTGCAACTGGGTTATGGCAACCCTAGGTGAGCCTCCTGTGAAGTCTGCAGCCAAAGCAGTATGTGGCAGGAGCAGCAAGATCTTTCTTGGTAGTGTTTTTCCTCTGGGATTCCTTGAGGCCTGGAAGAGAGGGTCTAGTCACTAAGATCTGAGAACCCTAATTCCAATTCCTGCTGGCTTCCAAGAGGGACAAAGGCTGTCTAAGGAGCCAGGAGGGATTGAGGTCTGCAAAAATAGTTGGAAGGGGAAACTTTGTCCAACTCTGAGATAAAGGGAATTTGAGATTAGGGATAAAGGGAATTTGGATGTGCAGCAGCAGAATAGGATTGCAGAAACTGAAGTTAATTTCTTTACCTAGCCACAGAGTTTGAGCCAGTTGTAGTCTTTTAAGTTATCAGGCGTGGTACATACCATCCAAAAAGGGCAGCCTGCTGGCGCCTGTTTTCCCTCCGCAGGGAAGCCACAGCTGCCAAACCGCACAGCTTCCTTGTGGAGTAATAAATGTGCCACAGTGCACCACTGGCACACTTGTTGTGCAAGCGCCGCATGGCACTTGCACAACAATGGCAATGCCCATGTGTACAGGGTGCCACCATTATGATGCCCTCGTCATGTGCTAGGGTTGAGGGGCATGTGGAAGCGCTGCCCCGAGGCAACCCTAGCACATGACGAGGGTGTGCTTTCAGGCCCGTCTGTACTGGGCCATATTTACAGGTTTGTTGTGAGAATAAATGCAGCCATTCCACCAGGCTGTAGGAGAAGGAGAAATATAGGAAAAAGCTACCTTGTTAGCTCTACCAATAGATCAGCAATTTTGGGCTCATCCTATCTTTCAGCTCTTTCTAGTCAAAGAGGGCACAAGAAGAAGACAAATCACCCAGCTGCACCACAGTATTACCACTACATTACAAATGATCATTATATAAGCCCTGTTGCTCATAACATTAAGGACTTGTCTTGCCTTGTTTTAAAGGTACGCAAGCTGTTTCAGCTATAGAATGTGATAAATACTATAAATCAAGAAAGGATTGAAGGATCCCTACATTAAAATGCTACATATGTCGTAAAAACAAATTTAGAAACAAATGTATTTGGTGGTTTCATAGTTATTAGTTGAAGTTAAATTTCTTAGATTATTTTAGTGTGATAGGTTTTTGTGTTTTAAAAATTAAAAGCATGTAGACAATAAAAGGAAACCCCCAACAGCTTAGGTGCTACAGTTATCCCTGGATAAGGCATGAGGCTGATGTCAGGGTATTCTGGTAATGTGAGCATGTCCTCCATGATAAGTGGATTGCAGAACAGCATCCTGTCTCATACACCCTCATCCCTTGCCCACAGGTGCTGGGATTCTCAGTTTTGGTGTCAATTCCCCTAATGAACTGTATTTAGGCTATTGGTACTTGCTGCATGAAAACTAGTTTGGCAATACTGCCACCACTTGTACAGAAAATAGTACAGATGCTTAAAGCCCATACTTCTAATGATATGAGCGTATCTAAACAATGGAACACTAGGCCCATTTTGTTATAAGCTGAAAAGGCGTTGTTCAAAATGCAGCTGGAGGAATCATCAATAGAGACAATGGCACACATTCAATTCAGCAAAGCAGTGCTGTGCTTCAAAAGGTTTTGCACTACTGATAGTATGGCACCATATTTTGCCTTAGGGAAACAATGTCTTGATTTGCCTTGGAAAAAGGCCTTGTATGCTCTCCAACAGAGTTCCATTTTGTATAGTGTGTGTCAACTGCAGTGGAAGATATACAGTCTGAATATTAACTTTGGTTCCTCTAGCCTGGATGGAGCCAAGATAGCATCCTCATTTTGAAGAGAAGATGTTCCAAATGTATTGCATCTTTACTTACAAAGGATCTGGCTGTACTGCCAAGTTACAAATAATGACTTATGTCCCAAGGAGTCTTTAAGAGACTGATTGTGTTCTCAGTTTCCAGACCACCATGTGGCAAAATTCAATTGCAATTAAAAATAATTTCTTGAGAGCTTCTGTCTCAGGCTGTTCTAAATGCATGAAAATAGATTCCTATCATTCCTCTTCATCTGCAAATTTATCAGGGTGATAAGTTTCAATGCCTTATCCATGCCTGAAATCCATCTGAAATAAATCCAGATAATCTATATAGTTTTAAGAGATACCATCATTTCCCAGACATGGCACAGGCAGCATGTTTATCAGCTCCCATGATCTCAATCATCCCATCTGGCAAGATGATATACATCAGGAAGGGCAAGATACAAGCGAGTGTTGGACTTGTTCTTCCAGGCATCTGGACCTCATCCTCTGATTTAAAATGAATGAAAAAGCCATCATAATAAATGGTATACAGTACACTAAAACAGTTTTTATTGTTTGATTTTATTTCTGGAGCATCATTTCCACCACACTGCAGCAAAGGGAGAGATGGGACTTGCAGTTCAGAACTGTCCTATTAAGATTGGTTGCTATAAGGATATAACTTCAAAAAATGATGCCTGCAATTGATTGTTGTTGATGATGATGTTGTGTGCCTTCAAGTCATTTCTGACCTACTCTGCCCTTTGTCTTTTGTGTCTTTTAGAATGTAAGTTTGTAGGCGGGGACTATCTTTTTGTTAATGATGTTGTTCATGCTTCTCTGTAAATATTTTTTGCTTGAAGCATTTGAAGAAAATGAAATATAAGATTTTGTTTCCTTCATTTTAAAAGTACTGAAATAATTTGGCTCTTATGATCACTGCACTGATTTATTTTTTCCCTTTTTTCAGTGCTATGAATGGCGATCCAACTTGTCTTCTGCTGACTTAAGGCCCAAACAGACAGGCCAAAATAAAGTTGCTTCGGGTCACTTTGGAGGTATGCTGTTTAAATGACACATGCGTCCTAAGTAGGGTTGCCATAACCCGGTTGCAACCGGGTTTTTCCCGGTTTTGGCTGCACCTGCCCGGTCATGGCACAGGTGCAGCCAAAAAACAGGAAAAGCCCGGTTGCAGCGGGGTTGCTGGGCAACCCTGGGGCCTCGCTGCCCTCCTCCTCCTCCCCCGCGCATGGCCGCGCGGAGGAAAAGGAGGGCAGCAAGGCCTGAGGCGGAGGAGGCTGCAGGGAGGCGGCGCCTCTTGGGCGCAGCCGCGCCAACCTCCCCGCCTCCCTGCAGCCTCCTCCCTCCTTCCTGGCCTCCGCTGGGGCCAGGAACGAGGCAAGGCCGCGGTGTTCGCCGCCGGGCTCCCCGCCTCCTTCCTGGTCCCTGCGGGGGCCAGGAACGAGGCGAGGCCCAGGCAATCGCCGCCGGGCTCCTCGCCTCCTTCCTGGCCTCCACCGGGGCCAGGAAGGAGGCGAGGCCCTGGCGATCGCCGCCGGGCTCCCCGCCTCCTTCCTGGCCTCCGCTGGGGCCAAGAAGGAGGCAAGGCCCTGGCGATCGCCGCCGGGCTCCCCGCCTCCTTCCTGGCCTCCGCCGGGGCCAGAAACGAGGCGAGGCCCTGGCGATCGCCGCCGGGCTCCTCGCCTCCTTCCTGGTCCCCGTGGGGGCCAGGAACGAGGCGAGGCCGCGGTGATGGTCGGCGGCCTGCTCGCCTCCTTCCTGGTCTCCGCTGGGGCCAGGAGGGAGGCGAGACCCTGGCGATCGCCGCCGGCTCCTCGCCTCCTTCCTGGTCCCTGCGGGGGCCAGGAACGAGGCGAGGCCCCGATCCTGGCCTCCGATCGCGGCGGGGCCCAGGCGGGGAGGGAAAGCCTCCTTAAGTGGAGGCTTTCCCTCGCCGCTTGGCCTCTGCTCCCCGCCGTGATCGCCAGGAAAATGTAGGACATAATTTTCAAATGTAGGACACATTGTTGTGTGTCCTACATTTGAAAATTCTGTCCTACATTTTTCCCAGTTTTGAGGTCCAGCACTATGGCAACCCTAGTCCTAAGAGGCCAGAAGCTGCACTCCAGTCCTAAGGATGAGAGTGCAGCTTTGGTGCAGCTTCTGGCCTCTTAAAATGCATGTGTCATTTAAACAGCATACCTCCAAAGTGACCCGAAGCAGCTTTATTTTGGCCTGTCTGTTCGGGCCCCAAGGTATTTATCAAACAGGAAGCATAAAACTTGCAGTACTGTGCTACTCTTTCAGGGCAACAGACTTTTTTCTTTTTTTGGCAGACTGAATTAAAAAGATGTAAAAGAAATGTAAAAACAAAAATGAATGTATGTATCCATATTTGTTTCCCCTTTTTACATTTGTTTTACAATGGAAATTAAAAGTGCACCCCTAATAGAAATATAACAGGCTAAATGACATTCAGTAACTGTTCTGTATTCAAAGAAGCATCCAAGTTGTGATGAACGCAACTGACTAGTCACAAAACCTGCAGACTCCATGGAAACACATGACTAGTGCACACAGTATGTTAAACCTTGTCTCTGGGTTCGCTCATTCTTACTTCACACCACCACCTGGAACTTCTCCCCAGTATGCACTCCGACCATCAAAGCTTCCCTTATGCCTAAGGGCTTGTGTGAGCTTTTAATCCTGGCCAAATGTAAAAGCCCTCTTTTCCATCACAGAATAAGCAAAGCATATAGTCTAACAGCTTCACTTTCTTATCAGAGAGCTAAACATTATATGCCATCACACAGCTCATTCAGCAGCCTCTGTCTGTCAGAGGCTTCACTGCCATAAATACAGAACAATATAGAGGACTACTAAAGACAGGGCAGTTTTGAACCTCAGACATTGGGTCTAAATTTAGGCATGAAGCCACTGAAATAATACTGGGGGTAGGGTTAGGGCAAGGTACAGATTTAAATGCCACATCTCCTAACTTTATCCAAGTGAACATTGCATTGAATAATAAACAAGCCAATACATAATTGTCTTGTGCTACTCATACATTTCCTCTGATCCTGTACAATTCAGGATGAGAGACTCATAACTCCCAAGAGCAAACTGGATGTCTGAGACAACAGCCTGATTCAATATTGTAGTTTTCATTTCAAATCACAAGCTCATGCTCTAGCTATTAGACCCCATCTAAGAGGTGTCAAAACCTTGCTATAATAATATCTGTTTTGTGCAAGGTCTGTAATTATGCAGCTGCTGTAGTGACTATGAAATCTACAGAGTTTTCTTCAAATGTCACAGTTTCTGTGAAAGGTACCAACTTGTTAAGTAATTTACACTATAACAATTAAAAGGTATTTTCTTGGGATCCTGTGATGTCTGAGAGTTGTTCCATTTCTTCCCAGGAAATCTTTCTGAGCTACACTTTGCAGCTAACGAAAACACAAACAAAACACCAACAAATCCCAAAGTCTTAGCAATGTGCCTGTTGCCTGATCACAGGCATTCTTCTTACATTCTGATGCTAGATACCATCCAGTTCACCCAGAAGTATGTCCATCAATTGTGCTGGAATAGACTACCAAGTGAGTATGCTTAATGGTGCTGCCATCCTGCATTAACCTAAGCATTCTTATTCAGAAGTAAGTCTCCCTGAGGTCAATGAGGCTTATCCCCAAGTAAGTATTCATGGGATCCATGTGTACATTTCACATGGAGGTATTCACCATCATGACCAAACAGACTGAAAATTGGGGTTTCCAAGATTATCAACCATTTCTGTTTTCCAAGTATCTTTTAGTTGGAGAAGAAAATCACAAAGCTAGTACATTTGAGCTTTAATTTGAATACTATCACATAAAATATATTAGTGTTCAATGTTGCTTTTCTAACATAATTAACTTCTCACTGACTTCAGTGATGCTAAGAATAAGAATTAGAATGCTAGCACAACCCTATGTATATCTCCTCAAAAGTAAAGCTCACTGAAATAATTGGGTAAGTATGCAGGGGAGCAAAGCTCCAGATTACTTTGATCCAAAACACACTGCAGAAATAATCCAGTTTGAGACTGCTTTAGCTGTCCTGACTCAGTGCTAGGGAATCCTGGGAATTGTAGTTTATTGTGGCACCAGAGATCTCTGACACTGATGGCTAAATGTCTCACAAAACTACAGTTCCTAGAATTCTCTTGCATTGAGCCAGCGCTTTTTTTATTTTACTTAAATCAATACAAAAATGTTAACTGTTAAATTGCCCTCTAAAGGTCTAAACAAACAGGCAAAAAGAGGTGCTTTCAGGCTGACTTGAAGGTGTGGCGTTTAGATGACACTTGCCTTGAAGCCAGTAAGGGGACTCTTTATGAGTGTAGGACCTTTCTGTTAAAGAACGGTGATTGACAAAGAACTGAAGAGGGAGAGGATCTCTACAACTCCTGTAATCATCTTATACCTATGCACACTTTTAAGCTGCCCTCCTTCACATGTTCGATATGTTTTCTGGATGTGAAGATACTGCATTTTAGTCACAAGATGGGAATCATAAAAAGGGATCCAGTGAACTGGGACTTAGTCTTTGAGATTTCTACCTCCAACAAGTGTAAAACATTTTTAAAAAATGGATTACATTTGGCATGCTTATCCAAAATAGCACCTAAAATTTTCCTAATGCAAAAGCATTGCAGCTTCTCTTGAGAGATTCAACATTCTCTGCCTAACAAAGGGGTTTGTAACTTCACAAGGGAGGGAGCCATCCTAGATCTCAGAGGAAGTAACTTTTTGTGTTGCTAATGGAATTTAAATTTGATCTCCTGGACTTTGGAAAGCTTTGTATCCTTCCTGTTCCCAGAAGTAGGAGGGACCTGCCTGCACTGATACTGTTCAATATCATCTCAGCTCAGAACAACACCAACATCTGTTTTGTGGATATTATCATACATAATTATAGCAAGTGTTGTTAAATAATTATAACAACAAAAACTCATAATAATAAAATATTTCCTGGCTGATTGCCTGTGCATGTGACCATATGTTTGCTACTTGGAAGAATGTTAGAACCAGTTGGAGCTATAAATATATTTAAGAAGAGTTACTAGTGCTTAAGATACATTTAATTGGTTTAACACATAACTTACTTTGTCCAAGAAGATTTTCTTTCATCACCTCATGCAGCTGTCCCCTGACAGCTTCATTCACCCCCCCCACCCCAAACATTTCTCCATGCAACTAGTTAGAGCTGTCAAGAGGATGGGCAACTGGGGCAATTTGCCCTGAGGTCCCACAAAGCATGTGCCTCTCATCTGCCTAGCTTATGTATGTGTATACTGTTGGCACCTGTCCTGCCACATTGCTCCAGAATTCTCCGCATTTTAAAATGAACTCTCTTCTGCCTAGACCTGTTCTTTGAATTGCAATGAGTGGGGGGAAACCTACTTCTTGACAGGGAAATTTTTCGAATTTGGTTCTCCAGCTTTGTATTGTATCTGTAGCTGCTCAGTCACTTGTTCAAAGTGATAACTGAAGTGCTGGGGAAATAGCCAGCTGTCAGGCAAAAGAGCAGCCTCCACTGCATGGGTTTACACAACATATTTCATGTTACCTATCAGTTGGTGGTTACCTGATCTATTTCATAGGGTTTTCTTAGGCAAGGAACTTTCTGAGGTGATTTTGCCAGTTTCTTCTTCTGAAATATAGTGCACAGCACCAGGCATTCTTTGGCAGTTTCCCATCCAGGTACTAACCAGGGCTGACCCTGATCAGCTTCCAAGGTGACTTTAGGATGTTTAGGCTATTTAAGCTTTGTGCACATACATCTTAATCTTTCTAGGAGGCAGTGGTGGAGGCAGCTGGGTCCCCTCCCCAGCATCACATTTGCCCATCCATTTAATTCTATGTGCAGCCCTGCAAATGGTCAAATATGACACTGGTATACCAAGAGGATGGTGCTAACACTGTAGATCTCATGCTGGTGGTATATATGGTGTTAGTATCACCCTGCCTTGTCAAATGACCAAATTCTTGAATATCACACAAATGGTTTAACTTCATTTGCAGTTATCTTATCAGGGAATCTCTAAGGAAAAGAGCAATGCCACTGCCAGATCTCTCTCTCTCTCTCAAACTAATCTTGTGTCAGTATTAATGTCAGAACAGTGGCGCTCAGATTATGCATAATTTGAAGTTTACAGTGACTTCGCTGAAATGGAGGGTGTTTATTTTCAAGGCATTTCTGTTCTTTCAGTTGTTCTTCAGTTGTTCTGTTCTTCAGTTACTGCACCTTGTATTATACTTTTCTTACAACCCAAACTATGAGCAAGTCGGCTGTTTCCCTGCTGAGGACAGTAGATTTATGATCAATTTCTTGCCACACAACCTGCCATAACCTACGATTGCCATTACGTGACACATACATTCCTGTATCCAGCTGGTTCATGTTGTGTCAGAAAACACAATTAAGTGCTGTATACATTTCCATATTTTTTATTTTTAAAAATGAAATCAGCAGGGCAAAAAATCTGATTTTCAGAGATTCTTTTCTCAAACATCTACTCCTCAATCTGTTGCATTTACTTAGAGTGTAGTTTATGTAAGTGTATTGACACCCATTTGGGACTAGCAGGGCAGAGCAGTGGACTGGAGGTGCAGCCAAAGGCCATTAACTCTGGCCCAACTCTTAATCTTTTAGAAATGCCTTCTCTAGTTGCATTGTCTGTTCTTCTTGGTGTGCCCTTACACAATTACAGAAAACAGCTGCCAAACTAATTCTGGAGAGTGCTTGTCTACCCTCTAGTGGCCAGTGCCTTTAGCATGTTTTTCTACACACACACCCTTACAGTGAATTTTTGTCCTTCCGCTCAGTCACTTCTTCAAACTGATAACTGAAGTGCTGAGGAAATAGCCAGCTGTCAGGCAAAAGAGCAGCCTCCACTGCATGAGTTTATGCAACATATTTTATGTTATTTCTTGGTACAAGAAAACTTCACAGAATTAGAATTAATTATGTAGATACTCTTTTTGTGTATCTGGCTAAAGTGCATATTACAAGCCGAATAGATACAACTTGAAAGTTGGAGCAACAAAGCCTAGGCTTCCGAAGGAGCAAGTGTCAGGCTCATAAGTATCAGTGGACTTGGCACCACACTGCCAGACAGTGTAAATGTTCATTTAGACTTGAGCAGTCTTGACCAAATTGTGTTCCTTCAGATGTCATGGGCCATAGTTCCCATCATCCTTATCCACTGGCTGTGTTGCTTGGGGTTTATGGCAACTGTATTCTCCAAACATCTGGAGAAACCCAATTTTGTGGGAACTAATTAGATGTATGTCTTGGGATGGAGATACTATATGAGCAGGTATCAAGAGTTATGCAGAATCAAATGATGTGTCCTTGGTAAAGATATTACAATATATAATATTAGCAGTGACAGAATTAAATAATGCCTCTGCAAAATACCTTTTCTCTGAGGAAGACACTGGCTTCCATTTTCACAAAGGGAAATGAAAGCCTGAGAACCAATTGTCTATGAACGCTTGCAGGCTTTCTACCTTTGACTGAAATTTAATTACATTTTTAAAAAGTTAATGAAAAGCACAATGCTATGGAAGTCTACTCAAAAGTAAGTAGTACTGAGTTCAATGGAACATACTTCTAGGTGAATGGATATAGTATGGATTTAAACCTGAAAGGCAGAGTGACTCTGAAAATGGACCTTTACTCTCATCCCATTCATCTGTGCTCTCTCTCTCTCTCACACACACACACACACACACATGCTCA
Organism: Sceloporus occidentalis; assembly: GCA_023333645.1. Lineage (NCBI taxonomy): Eukaryota > Metazoa > Chordata > Lepidosauria > Squamata > Phrynosomatidae > Sceloporus > Sceloporus occidentalis. The sequence continues at coordinate 7,622,462 of JALMGF010000004.1, read as the reverse complement.
CTCTCTCTCATGCACACACATGTACTCAAAACAAAATACAACATTTATTTTTATTTTATTTATTCAAGACATTCATTTAGCAACGCTCAACACACAAGTGTCCCCCAAATACATCCAACCAAGGAAAAGAAGCACACTTTCTCATATTCTCTCTTTCTTCACATATAAATGCACATATGCATGTATATTTTAGATGCACAGATCTCTTGCGTTAGGAGTCAGCCAGGCTCCCCAGGCACCTGAGCTATACTGGAGTAGAAGCAAAATTGTTCTAGCAGTGGCAAGACATGGTACTTCATAGCCTCATTCAAAACCACTTACAAGCATTGGCAGCAAGCATCAAAGCTTCTTGGTCTTAAGGAAATTCCTCACTCTAAAAAAGAACCAAGATTTCTGACTCTTACTCCTGAGCAGCTTGGTATCACCACCAAAAGTCTTAGTGACTTGATATCATACTGCAAGCTAAAGATAATTTCTGATCAATTTCAAATAATTGATCCACTTTTAATACAAAATACAATAACCTCAAGATGCACATAGTCAGTGTCCCTTTAGTATGCTATGGCTGAGGCAGACAGACACAGAGAGACAGACACTCTTTCTCTTTTTTATTATTATACATTTAGATTGATTTTTATGTATAGATTGACAGTACACTAAAGGAGTTCTAGTCATATCACATGTGTTTTATCTCAGTAATCTGTGAGTAACCCTATAAAGTGGGCCTTTTCCAGATAGAATACATACTATAGAAAGGAGACAAATAACATTGCCCAAGCCTGTATAGCAGGAACAGCACTACCAGTGGTTCCCAACCTGTGGGTCGGGACCCCTTTGGGGGTCGAATGACCCTTTCATGGGGGTCGCCTAAGACCATTGGAAGACATCTATTTAATTACAGTTATGAAGTAGCAATGAAAATAATTTCATGGGTTTGGGTCACCACAACATAACGAACTGTATTAAAGGGTTGCGGCATTAGGAAGGTTGGGAACCACTGCATTAGGATGTGGGTAAAATGTCTGGACAAGGTTTGGTCCCTGACATCTTTTTTTCTCCAGCACCTTGTTCCAATGTTTTAGTCAATCCATTTCTGGTTTTGAAACAAGTCTCCCTGTGTATAAAACAGCCACCTCTTGAAATGGCTTGAAACAGGGAATTCTGTCCCTTATAGAGGCCCACCATGAACAAGGTGGAATGTGAGGTGGAGGTGGCTCTCAACAGTGCCAGAGGAAGTTGATGCTGCTGTCACCACACCCCTGGAATTGCCTTATTGTTGCATGCCTTCAAGTCATTTCTGACTCGTGGTGACTTTAAGGTGAACCTATCATGGTGTTTCCTTGGCAGAACTTATTCAGAGGGGGTTGCCTTTGCCTCCTTCTGAGGCTGAGAGAGTGTGACTTGTGCAAGGTCACCCTGTAGGTTTCCATGGCCAAGCAGGGATTCGAACCTTGGTGTCCTAGTGTCCTGGTCCATTTTGCACACTTTGTACCAACCACTGCACCACACTCACTCTGTGGACGCTGCCTACCCCTGCATTAAACAGAATAAAAGAGTCCCCCTGCAGGAGATGTGGAGTGGTAAAGAACTGATTTCCCTATGACTGGAGGGCACAGTTTGTACTAGAGTCTCCCTGATTTCACAATTCAGACACTTAACTCCTGGGCTCTAATTCTTGACTAATCCTGTCATGAACTACATGTGCATTATAAAAGGATAATAAAAGGCAAGAAAATCATTACATAAGACTGTCTATGTTACTGGCTTCAGACAATATGTTTTCAAGACAGATGTTCAAACATAGCAAGTGGAATTCAGCCCTCAGTCATGCTTAAACTGTACAAAGTGTAGGCATGAATAGTTTTCAGATATGACAATATATAGTTGGCACTTCCTTTGCTTGCTGTAGGTCTAAATTGTTGCTGCTCGTGCCTCAGTCAAATACTTTCCCCTCTAGTTAAATTCTTTAGAGATTTCATTCCTGGGTGGAGGCAGAACCTTCGCAGTGAGACATTTGAACCTGCCCCCCTTTTCCTTTTGGCATTGTTTGTCTGGAACATATCCTAAAACTTTCTCAATTAACCAAACCCACATTTTTAAAGTCTTACAAACATCCTGATCCAAAGTGGCTTTCAGCTCAATGACACATTTCAGAAATATGCATATAAGTCATGCCCTTCTGGCTGAAATTGTGATCAGTGAAAGGTGACTAGCTTGTCCTACTGAGTCTGGACTGAGGCTAAGATTTTACACACATACAACATGGGTGTAGTCATGCATACATACACACTTACCTCTTCCATCAGAAAAGTTCAGTCCTTCCTACTAAAGAAGCCTTGAAAATGGACCTCATGCATTCTAAAGCTTTTGTACTGGTATAGCCTATTTGCAATTGCTTTCAGTCAGTTGACTTAAGGTGCCTAATTCTTGACTTTATATGTTTGCTGAAAAGGAATCCAGAACACAAGCAGAACTCTTTAGATGTTATGTCATGTATACATAGCTTGCTGCAAAATGTAGATAACAGCCAGCATGATGTAGTGATTTGAACAAGAGACAATGACTATGGAAGCCAGGATTTGAATCCTCACTTGGCCATGGAAACCCATTGGGTATTCTTGGGCAAGTTATATTCTTTCAGCCTCAGAGGAAGGCAAAAGCAAACCCCTTCTGAATAAATATTGCCAAGAAAACCCCATGTAGGTTCGCCCTAGGGTCACCATAACTACAAAATGACATACCAACAGCAGTAACAACAACAAGATATAGTTAAAATGGAGTGTTGCTTACATGGGATCTTAGTGATAGCAGGATAAATGGGAGTCACATTCAAGCACATTGTATCATGAATATAAATAGCATCCTTTGTACACTACAACATTAAACTGTGGGGCCTGATTGAGAATTACTTAACTGCTGATGTGGACAGCTACACAATTTATAGTACTGGAACAGCAAAGGTCATGGAAGAATTTATAGCAAGCAAAATAATAATCCAGTAATATTCAAAAGAAACAAAATACCAACAAATAATGTGAACAGATTCTGATGCATTTATAAAAAATGCAAGTAGATGTTTCATTACATACCAGCTCAACAGTAACTTGCACAGCTTGTCATAAGGCACTGCTATTAAGCTTAACTCTGGCCATGTGATGAAACTAGAGATTAAAGCTTTGTTTCCTGCCAGCAATCCTCTCTGTCAGAACTTCATTCTGCTTTTTTAGCTGCAGCATCACATCTGCTAAATACTTCATTGGTTCCAGCCCAGGGCATAATGTTGAACTTAAAAGTAACCTTAGCATAATACAGATAAACATAAATATTTTCAGAAAAGCAGAACAACCATGGTATATGCATAGCATCTATATACAGTTTGTATAAATTATGGTAACATTTGGTCATTAAGATCAAGGCATGTTTACTGTTATATTAGTAGGAAAACAAGCATACTATTCAATAAAGAATTCAGAGATGTAGCCATCTTAGTCTGGAATGTCAGTATGCAAAAGGATTTTGTAGAACCTTTGAGACTGAGCGAAACTAACTTCTTTCGTTCTTCTTAGTCTGAAAGGTGCTACAAGATCCTTTTGCATGCTGTCCAATAAAGACTTCTTAGTCTTTAGGTTATTACATATACTTATATAGCTGCAGGAGTGGGATAGAATATAATAGGATCCAGAAAGATTAAAATCATGAGCTTTGCCCTAAATCTTCAAATCTTAAGAAAGCTAAAGAATGTCATTCCAGATACTTTCCTTTTGCTCTCCAACAATGTGAGGGAATGGGTTGTGGGTTTATGTGATGCAATGCCATAATGTTATGTATTTATTTGATTTATAACCTGCTTTTTCAATAAGAGCACTGGTTGACTAACAAATTATGTATATTATTATATTATATTATATTATATTATATTATATTATATTATATTATATTATTAAATGAATCTTCAGGTTTTATCCAACACTAGCAGAAGATGAAGTAAAGCTTCATTCATCTTATATTAATGAAATGTACCGAATCAGGATGGATGACTACTGGCTTGACAACAGTACATGTAAAATGGATCTAGGAGTTTTATTAGACTACAAATTAAACATGAGTCAACAGTGTGATGCGGCAGTTTAAAAAGCCAATATGTTTCTAGGCTGTATTAATAGGAGCATAGTGTCCAGATCAAGGCAAGTAACAGCTTTGGTCAGGCATCACATGAAATACAATGTCCAGTTCTGGGCACCAAAATTTAAAAAGGATGTTGACAAGCTGAAGTGTCAAGAGGAGGGTGGCCAAATTGGTGAAAGATCTGGATACCATGCCCTATGAAGAGTGGCTTAGGGAGCGGGGTATTTTTTACCCTGGATAAAAAAAAATTAAGAGGTGACATGATTGCCATATTTAAATATTTGAAAGACGCCATATTGAAGAAAGAGTAAGCTTGGTTTTTTTGCTGCTTCAGTCATTAGGACAGGGAGCAATGGATTCAACCTACAGGAACACAGATTCCAACTCAACATTAGGAAAAACTCCTGACAGTAAGAGCCATTGGACAGTGGAAGACACCTCCTTCTTTCTTTGGAAGTCTTAAACAAAGGATGGATGGCCATCTGTTGGGGGTACTTTAGTGGTGTGTTCCTGCAAGCAGAATGGGGTTGGACTGGATGGCCCTTGTGGTATCCTCCAACTCTGATTCTATGATTTAAAGCAGATCAAGAAAACAGTATGTGCTGGCTTTGCTTGGGCCCAGCTGTTTTGTTAAGATACCTGAATGTGATAAGAAATGCATTAAAAATGCATTAAAGATTGTGATCCACATAACAACGCATTAAAGACAGTATGATCTGAGAATTTTTCAGGGCAGTACAAGACATGCACATTTGCCTTCAGCTTTTTGTATTTCTATTCATTCAATTCAACTTAGTTTTTTCTTCTTTCGTTTTTGTCTGTTGGAGATGGAGATAAAGAGTACCTTTGTAAAGTGAGAAATTAGGAAGCAATGTGACATTTCCTTGCATTTTCCTAAGCATCCTTCGTATCCTCTTACGGTAGCCTTTTCATCAACTTGGTATAGTAAAGGCCATTTTGAGTGAGTTGTTTGCAGCTTCTCTTAACCTCTGGGGAAACCCTGGCTTTCCAAGCTTTTGCCATCACATCTACAAAGTGACAGTGAGAACATAATGAAAATTCCCTCAGTTTCACCAGGAGAACGAACTGCCAAAGGCACCCGGCCGAGAACTGTAAAAAGTATATTTTTTAAAATCCCCATGTTTCCTTCCTTGTGACAAGAGCGGGGCTGAGTGAGGCAGCAAAGCATTTCTCAGGCAGTCACTTGCTATGTCACAGAAGAAATGTGCTTAAGCCTGCGGTCAGCTGTGTTTCCAGCTGTTTTCCAAATGAGAGCTGTTGATAGTTTGGGAACAAAACAGACCACCCCACGTCACTGGCAGATTTATTTTAAAACTAGAGAGTGCCATTAATTACCATGCTGTGGAATGCCAGAGAAAGAAGACAGGGTAAAACAAATCAAGGACTTGCTTAGGGCTGTAAGCTCACACAATCGCTGCCATATCCAGACCATTTTAAATAAGTCTACATGGTGAGTGGTTTGTGTGCAAGAACATCAACATATGAAAGGAAGGGTTTTCTGTAATGTGTGGCTGTGTAATGTGTCCTCTGTACACTGCAATTTCAGATGGTCGGGTTGACAAGTTGTACAGAAAAGCTCTGATCCCAGTCAGTGGCATCACTAGGGGAATGCAGGGGATGCAGAATGCACCAGGTGACACCCGAAGTTGGGATGACACCACACCTCTTCAAACATCTGATTTTGGGCAGAAATGAGCTGTGGCCTTTGCCTGTGTCCCTTTAAAACACTGAAGAGATGGTGTGAGTGAGGTGAGGCTCAGTGGAGAGAGAAATGAGATGCCACTGGCTTCTTTTAATTTTAATTTTTTTTTTTTTTACATTTTTAATTCTTTTAAATTATTTTTTTAAAGCATCAAATTTGGCCAAATTTTCACTTTAATCACATGAAACTATGTCTATGTAAATACATTTAGGCTACGGATATGCTATTGCAATTTAAGGGTATAATTTTAATTTTGCTAGTTGTTTATGTCACAACTATTACCATTACATTCAGTGATATACTGGGATTACGATTTATGCATAACATTAGTGCAAAAAAACCCAAAACATTATTAAGGATTCTGTATGGTGTGGTAAGGGAAAAGGTAAATGGGTATGGGTGTGTGTGTGTGTGTGTGTGTGTGAGACACCTTGAGTTACAGCACCAGGTGACACCTAGTGGTGAGTCACAATTATTTTGTCATTTGGTACATATTACATGCCTGTGTTATCTTGGTAAGGGCAATGAAGACCCTTAGCATCCCACTACAAGTCCGAAACTACAGTTTGTACAGGAGAAAGAACAGGAAGATCTGTTAAACCAGTTCTCTGCTGTAATACTGTTTGGTTTTGCTGCTGCTTTAACTGGTTAACTAGTTGCTTTAACTCAGTACTTCTCAAGCTGCCCCCGCCACTTGCCAATTCCTGAACCAAACAGTGCAAACATAGTGGGAACTACGTTTGTTCAGAACTGGTTTTAGGAATAGCTTCAGGAAACTGATTTTCCGGTAAGTGGGAATGGGCCCTCAGTGTTCCTTGGCCTTAAAAAGCTGGTACAGAGTTAGTGAAATAAACCCTCCTTTGTCTCATTCTTAGGTGGGAGAATGAGAACCATCTTGTTCCCCATTTTGGTTTTTGCATGAATTGTAATGGCACATGAAGGGCAAATTCTGTAGACCACTTAAGAACAATACTAAAGCTGACTAAACAGGGTCTTCTCTCAAGGGAGGGACATTATTTTGTTTCAGAACTGGGAAACATTATTCAGACTGTCCTATGTCAGTGAATCACAGATATTGATTTTGAACACAACCTGATAGGGATTTTACTTGTGACTGCGTATAGATCCCAGTTGATTTTGAGCAGCCAATGGGAAGTGGATTGGTTTGGGGTGTCAAGATGGCAGCATTCTTCACTTTAACAGAAGGAAGTAGGGATGGAGCAAATCCCAGAATGTTCAGTCTCGGAGCCACGTTGATCAGGGTGTCTATTTTTGTCCCCAGGTCTCCACACTGTCATGGTTTCTATTTGAGGAAAGAAGATCTATGAAGTGACGATAGGAAGTGACTGTGATAGGAAGCACTTCTGGAAGCACATCATCTCCTGGGTGCCTGGGCAGATAAGTGAGATGGAGACAAGGAAGATAAGAGTCTTGGATGAGACATATCCAAGACTCTATCTTCCACTGCTCTGCTCAGGGCATGCAAATTCATGCTCATGACCTCTTTAATAGAGTCCATCCATCTAGCATACCACAGCTCCTCAAAAATCTGTGTTTTGGCTGAAGCAAACTGTGCCTGTGTCCCTTTAAAATGATGAAGAGATGGTGTGAGTGTTATGAGACTCAGTGGGAGGAGAAAATAGAGCCCCCCGGCTTTTTTAAAATAAAAATTTCAATTTTAAAAAATTAATTAAAAATGATTATTTTTTTAAAAAGATTCTTTTTTGAAAAAATCATATTTCACCAAATGTTCACTTTAATATCATGAAACTGTATATATATATATGTACATACTTTTATTCTGTGCCTACAATATTGTAATTTAAAATTATACTTTCAATTTTGCTAGTTGCCTATGTCACAACTATTACCATTACATTCAGCAACTATGGGAATTACGATTTATGAGTAACATTAGTACAAAAACCATTGCAAAGGATTCTATATGATGTGGTATGGGAGGAGGTCAATGGGGGTGATATTATGAGTTATCACACCAGGCAACCTCAACACTAGTGATGCCATAACTAGGCCTTTAGGGACTCTGGGGCAGAAGGCAGGGCTCGGTAGGGCAGAGTGTTCACATGCTCCCAAGTCCTACTGTGCACTGTGAGTGCCATCTTGGTGCACCACCATTTGGTGCCCCCTTTGGCTGGGGGCCCTGGGGCAATGCCCCAGTTGCCCCAGTTGCCCTAGCCTAGCTATGGGCCTGCACCCAGGAATCACATATAAGTTGCTTTGAGTTCTATGAAGTATGAAAGGTGAGATATAAGTGTACTAAATAATGACACACGGGATTATATCATGCCAAATAATAACTGACATTCCCTGTTAATGTAGCTTTAGCTCTAGCCAACTCAACTCAACTTCAGCTTCAAGGGAAGTGATAGTGCCGCTCTCTTCTGTCTTGGTCAGGCTCCACCTGGAATACTGTGTCCAGTTCTAAGCACCACAATTCAAAAAGGACATTGAGAAACTGGAGCGAGTCCAAAGGAGGGTGACTAAAATGGTGAAGGGTCTGGAAACCATGCCCTATGAGGAACGACTTAGGGAGCTGGGGATGTTTAGTTTGGAGAAGGAAAGGTTAAGATGTGATATGATAGCCCTGTTTAAATATTTGAAGGGATGTCATATTGAGGAGGGAGCAAGCTTGTTTTCTGCTGCTCCAGAGAACAGGACCCAGAACAATGGATGCAAGTTACAGGAAAAGAGATTCCACCTCAACATTAGGAGGAACTTCCTGACAGTAAGAGCTGTTCGAGAGTGGAACAAACTCCCTCGGAGTGTGGTGTAATCTCCCTCCTTGGAGGTCTTTAAGCAGAGGCTGGATGGTCATCTGTTGGAGATGCTTTGATTGAGAGTTCCTGCATGGCAGGGGTTGGACTGGATGGCCCTTAGGGTCTCTTCCAACGCTATGATTCTATGATTCTAAGACCTCCAAAGAAGGGCACTCCACCACTCTCTGTGGGACTGTATTCTACTGTTGAATAGCTCTTACTGTTAGGACGTTCCTCCTAATGTTTTGATGGAATCTCTTTTCCTGTACTTTGTATCCAATGTTTTGGGTCTTATTCTCTGGAGTAGCACAAAACAAGCTTGCTCCCTCCCCAATATCACTCTCTTCAAGTACTTACAGACCTTCAAGTCTTTCAAAGCATCAAATGTCTGTATCCAGCCCAGGGGAAAAAATGAGGAGGGTGTCTCACTGTAACTTTCTACACTGAGTCTATCTACACTGTTACATGAATATTGTGATCAAACCACTACAGTGCCTAGGACAGGACTAAGAGCATTGCAGAATTTAGATGGAATGCTGGCTGAATGCTCTGGAAGAAAGGCCATCTAAGGATAAAACACAGCTTGCATCATTTCCACATCTGATATCTAATCAATTATTTGTGGAACTGTATTTCTCACAAAACCCACAAACTGATGGCAGACAGAAAATAATAAAATTTCAAAGCAACAAGGGAGCATTACTTTTTAATTTCAGTTTATTATCTCAGTGGTACTTTGCTATATTGCTGAGCTCATTGTTAGCAGGAATAAATAATAGGGATATAGGGAAAACCATTAACAGATAAGACAGGACAGCAAAAGATTCCAGCTGTGTTTCTGCATTAAAAATATTTTTTTTGCAGAGTGATCTGTTTATTATCACAGCAACAAAAGGTTAGAAATAAAGCAGAAGCATGCATTGAGAGATTTCTTGTGACACTCATGAATGCTATGAATGTTTCATATCATTCATATACCATCTGGCTTTGCCACAGGTGAAAAAAACAACACAACAGATTACATATCAAACAGTTACGGAGAGCATGAGATGTTGTAATCTATGCAGCAACATCTTCTTGCAGTCATCTAAATCTGAATACAGGAAATTCCTACACTCATACATGACTTGGCTGACAGTAAATTTTGCTTGCAATCATTTGTGATTGAAATTCCAGTTTCAGATGTTATGCTGAAACACTGAACCATACTAGTTTGCTTTTTTGAGCAAAAAAAGACCTGATGATGTGAGGTCCTGATGCCTGAGATGATCACTTCTCCCAGAGTATGGCAACAGTGGCCATCTTTATGAGTGCATTTGGTAAATTCATGGAAATTGGGCCCATTAGTAGCTACTAGACTACTATCTATCTGGCTCCAGGCCTGATCATGGGACAGAGGCAACGTTGGTTGTCCTAGTGGATTACTCTGGAAACTGGACAGATTGAATGTGTCCCTGTTACTTCTGCTGGACCACAAAGAAGTTTTGAATACCATTGATCATTTTGGAATACCTCTTTGAGATGTGAGTTGGAGGCACTGTTTTACAGTCGTTTTGGTCCAACTTGGCAGGACAAATTCTACAGATGGTACTGAGGGAATCCTATTCAGTCCCCTGGCTGTTGCCTGTGGACTCCTGCAGGACATGGTTTGTCTGTCATGCTACAAGAAACTACTGGGAGAAGTTTTCTGGGGCTTTGGGGTTTAGTGTCTCCAATATGCTGATGACACCCAGCTCTCTCTTTCCTTTCCATCCAACTCCAAGGAAGATGTTTCCAAGGAACTCCAACTGTTTCCAAGGAACTTCCAACTCCAAGGAAGCTGTTTCTCATCAGTGGATGAGGCTGAACAAATTGGAATTTAATCCAAACATGACAGAGGTGCTTCTGATTAATGGAATGACAGATCAGGAATTAGGGAATTAGTCTGTGCTGGACTGGGTTACATTCCACTGAAATCTCAGGTTCAAGTTTGGGGCTGCCTTTGGAACCTGTTTGCAAGCTTCAGCAGGTCCAAAATGCTGCAGCCAGGCCACTGGCCAGGGCTGATTATGGGGAACATAACTCTGCTCTGAACTGAAAGTGCTGGTTATGGACCTGGGGTTCAGACTATTGGAAAGACTGCATCTCCCTGTAAGACTTTCTTTTGGTTCTCCCACCACTACAGGTCTGTCTGGTGAGACTTTTCAATGGTTACTTTCAAGCTATGGAACTCACTCCCAAGGGAGGTTTGGTTGGCTCCTCCCAGTCTCTTTCTGCTATCATATAAATACCTTTTTATTTAGGTAGATATTTCAGCCTTAAGCCATGTGGCAGAAGAGCGTTTTAATGTGGTGTGGTGTGCTTATATATATATATATATATAGAGAGAGAGAGAGAGAGAGAATGGATTAAATGTGTTTTAAATAGTTTTAACTTTGTGCTTTAATAAAATTGTTTATTTAGATGTTTTTAGCTCTTCTACAATATGATTTTAGCCATTCTTTATTTTAATTTGTTATAAGCCATCTTGGGTCTCATGGAAAGGTGGGATATAAAATAAATAAACAAAGCAAATAAAAGAATCAGTATGGCTATATGACATGACCAATTTCAGAGGCTACATCCCTTTGTAGATCAGTAGATTCTCCCCTTTGGAGAATGCAAACCACAGGCTGCTGTTCTACTCCTTCCATGCTAATGTGCATCCCCTTTGAGCAATTGGCTGACCAATATAAGAAAAGAATGTTAGACTAGTTGGGTCTCTCACTTAGTCCAGAATAGCTCTTCTTATCTCCTTAAATCGGGCCAACAGTTGAAGAATCAACATTTCTAGATATCCTATAAACCCTCTAGGTACAACATAGAATCTGAGTGGAGGAAATAAAAAATAAAGAGACATATTAGGGAGATCCTTCTTCTAGCCAGATAGATAAAAAAAAAGAGAATTCCCTCTTCTTTCTAGAGGAAATCCTGCACATCATAATTAAAAATGTAAGAAAATGTGTAAATGGGTGAAAAAGAAGAGAAAAAAGGGTATGTTCTCTTAATTTTTGTTTGTTCTTAATATAAATATATTTATATTTATATAAATATTTGATTATTTCTTATTAGCACTATTAGAAATTTATCCCAATTCTTTCTTATTAGCACTGTTAGGAATTTATCCCAATTAAGGACTTCTCTGTTGAGACTGCTGTCACTGTGTCTATAACTGCAGAATAAAAAACCCACAAAATTTTAAATTTGAGAGAGGCTGACATATATGTAACATCTTAATAAACAACAAATACAGTTTTCTACTAATATCATGAACCACAGAGTTGCTCAGATCTGAACCGTGAGGCAAAAGCCCTAAAGTATATGGAAATTGTGAAAAATGACAAAATGACATAACATACTGTAGAAGCTACTCACTGAAGGACAACTGTGACTCATGTGATGTTTTAGTGGGTCTTTCCTCTTCAGATTTTTCTCTAGCCTGAAGAATAAAAGCGGCTGCTGTAAGCTCTTCTCCTTCCTTTCCTGCTGCAGTAAGTAAATCCATACTTGACCCAGTGAAACAATAGCACAGAAGTTTATTAGGACCATAGAGGATAGGCTGCCACATGTTGTGACCTCCTAGACTCTCCCATTAAGTTATTAGAACAGCTATCCTAAGTATCCATAGACATAATCAGACAGTGAGTGAATTATTCCTCCTATACTATTACACTTCAATGAGTTTGAACTATGAAGGCAGTTATAAGCACAGTGTATATTTGGAAGTCCCCTTCATATTTATATCTCTGTTCAATGTAGTTTATTCCCAAGTTAGGTGCAGAAAGGGTAAATTGCATGATGTGCCTGGTTATTGTTGGAAGGGCTCAATTACAATAGTTGTCATCATGTTTTGTGTGTGCTTGATAATTTAGTAGACCTCTGACTGGTCTATTTCCTCAGGTACATATAGGTTTGCCAGAATGAAAACTGGAGGGAGTGCTATACTTTTAATGGTTGTATAGAAGAGGGCGTTTCAGCAGGTCTCACTTCTTGTTTGGTTGTGTGACAAGCAATATCTACTGAAACTCTCTCTTCTACACAAGCATTAAAGGTTCAGGAGTAGGGTTACCATATTCCAATCTCTCATATCTAGGCATCTAATTAGCATTAGTATATTTATGCATATTATCACTTTGCATTATGATCGTGCAAATTCAGCACATTAATCACTGCACTTTTTCTATCATTATGTTTCAACCTAAATACCAAGCTCTCTTTTTCTTCTTTCCCCCACTAGCTGGTGTGAAAAGAGAGACAATTCAGTGGTGATTTCTGTGTGATGGGACCTGGCTGCCTCCCTAATTAGCACTGAATTTGGGAAAGGTAAGCTGTGGTTTTTACCCCATTCGATAGGGTCCTAAATGTGGCCAATTTAAATGCTTTTAAAAAGTTTAAATAATGTTAAGACAATGTGTACCTTGGACCCAGAAAAAATATAGTGAAGTAGCCAGATGTTTATGATCAGTGCTCAAAAAATCTACTTTTCCAGTGGCAGCAGGATTCTGGGCCTATTTGTAGTTCAAATAGTAACATTTCCAAGCTCTGTAAACTGGGCCTTCTTGTCTGTGATTTATTGCTTAGCTGGAAACTGGCAGCGTTGCTGTCAGGGGCGAGATTTGCAATGTGCTGAGTAATCATTCTTGTTCATGCACAGATAGGCCTTTCTCATCTCAACAATAGCCACTTCAGGAGTTAGCCAGTTGGTGGTCAATCTGGCATGCATCAATTGTCACATGAAAACACATGAAGGGGGATGCTGAGTCCTTTTTAAAATTCTTTGCCGACACAGAAACTCAACAAAGAACGACCTTTGTAAAGTCAAAAAAAGAATGAAACATATGCAGTTGTAAGAAATTATTAGAAAGAGTGAAATGGATCCCACACTGCAGTGTTTATTATCATCTGCTCTTGGACTTCTTGTGGTCAGTCCTGAGATCATACATAAAATCTTGCACCAAATTGCCCTGTGTTGATGTTGCAGTAAAGGGTGATGTAGTGTGGGAGAAGTAGTTCTCCTGGGTAACTCTTCTAAAGCAACAGTTTCTCCAAAAGCCTCTTAAGAAGCATCCCTGACCTAGGCACAAGAATATGTCTGATAGTGCTGTTTCTACCGCTAGAAGAAATCACAGGTTCTGGAACTGTACATCTACATTGTGTTAGAAATTGAGATAATTTTAGAGATTTAAGAATACCAGGCTTGGAAAGAACAGGTGTACAGGAGCCCTGGGACCTTGGCTAGAATACATGTGAAGTTATCCTCTTTGTTTTCCTTACACATCCTAGCCTTAGTTGTTTATTCTAAGTGACTTGGCTAAAGCAGATCAGAAAACATGGCTAAAGATGAATCTGAATTCTGGTCGGCCCCTTCATGTTTAGTGTTATACATTGTTTATGAACCAGGCTTCACGTGTTATCAGGCCCTTAAAACTAAAAAACAACATAGGTGTGGGTAGGTTGCTGTAATCCAGGTCTGCTAAATTTTCCTTAAACATTGCATAGCCAAGGCTGGATTGGATGGTGTTTGTGGTTTCTTCCAACTCTTGTGATTCTATTATTGAAGCTACTATGCTGAAGACAGTTAAGAAAATCTGTGAAGTAGTAAGGCCTCATTCCTAGAATCTCCTTCCCCTACGAACATGGCTCATCACTTGTTTAACCAGTTTCAAAACTGAGTTGAAGACCATGCTGTTCAGAGAAGCGTTCCCAGGCAGTGTGTCACTCTTATTTGCTATTTGACATTTTCAATTTGTTGCCTGTTTTATTGAACCCTTTCCTGTATTGTTATGTGTTATTTATATGTATTATGCTACTATTTCTTAGATTGTACACCATGGGTTTACTCATATCTATTTTATTGTTTGTATGTACAGCGCTGTGCAAATCTACAGCACTATATAAATAAAGCATAAAATAATAATAATAATAATAATAATAATAATAATAATAATAATAATCAACCTGGACAAGCCTAGCTCCTTCAATTTTTCTTCCTATGTTTTATTCTCCACACCTCTTATCATCTCTGCCACCTGTCTCTGAACCTGCTCCAGCTTGTCCATACCCTTCTTAAAATGAGGCACCGAGAACTGAATCTTATAACTGTGCATTTGGTTTGTGTGGCCTAAATGTAGAATTTTGCATGTGTGTGTATTTAATTTTATTTTATTAATTTGTGTCCATTATAGTTGATCGAGCTCTGTTTGAATTCTGTTCTTATCTTCCAATGTGTTAATCATCCTTCCCAATTTTGTATCATCAGCAAACTTGATAAGGATTCCTTCCATTCCATTATCTAAGTCACTGATAAAAATATTAAGGAATAATAACCCTAGGACAGAACCCTGAAACATTTCACTGTCAATATCATGGCCCAGGCATGCTGTGCTTAAGTATATGTTTGGAAATGGAGAGTGATTGTGGGTGCTATTCAACTGATGATTCTGGGAAGGAAAAAAATGTGTAACATCCAGTGATTAGATATCTGAGGGAGGAATTATGAGCTGTAAGTTACCAAGGTCATTTTTCTGGGAAGCTGAAGGTACAGGGAGAAAGAAGAGGAGGCATGGCCTGGGAAAACAGAATGTTTTCACAGTTGTTGACAAATAATGGGACCCTTTTTGTAACAAGTGAGATGTTTACATTCTAAATATACCATGTAACTGGAACACCCCTTTAGTCCTGATGATGATGATGTGTTGTGATCAGCTCTGCTGAATAAAGCATTTCTGAGTCTGCCAAAGATTTGTTCTCTTGAAGTGGAGTGAGCCAGTACACCCAGGACACCAGCAATGTGGTCCTGAATTACTGCAAGCATGCAGTCAAAAAGTGATGACCAGACTGGTGAATTTGGGGTTGCAGAACAAGATAGCAGTTGCTTGAAGGAAGCAGTGAGGTGCAAGATGGGGCAGTAGGCTGCACCAACCCTAGTATTTTGAGGGGTAACCAAATGCAGGGGTACCATTTAGAAACACCTCTCCTCCAGAAAGAGCAGCAGTGAACTTAAGGACAGCTGGGATGGGATCTGCAGGTTGGTGGAACCTATGTCCTGTGATGTTTTGAAGCAGAGGAGTGAGAGGCTGAGGCGCAACAACTTTGGAAGATGAAGAGGTATGAGGCTTCTTGCAGATCCTCCTGTTGGCCAAGGACAGCAGTGACCAGCCACTGGAGCCACAACCAGTTCAGCAGCCTGTCCTCCTGGCTCTGATGGAACAATACATGGGGTGCTTGCTCTCTCCAGTTGACCATCAGTTACAGAAGCCAGTTTGCCAAAGTCTTTCTTCCCAATCTCATGTTCAGCTTTAGCTCCTCCCCCTAACCTTTGGATGTTTGTTTGTATTTCTCTTTCATTTCCCTCTTCTTCCATTTCTTATACATCTCTCTTTTAAATCTCAGCTCACCTGAAATTTATTTGTACATCCATTCTGGTTTCTTTAGATATTTCTCCCTTTTCATGCTTATTGGAATTCTTTGCAATCACCAGGGGGTTGAAGTCTCCCATTTTTACTATAGCTCTCCTTTTCGAATGTGTGGTCCTTCATTTTAGGAAGGCACCATACAAATATTATGGCTGGCTGGCTGGGGGGGGGGGGGGGGGGCTATAGTAGACCCCCACAAAGATATTGTTTTTCTCCCCTTTGACTTCTCTCGAAATGCTAACAACCTGTTTTCCATGCTCAGTTATGGATCTCCTCACAGATATACACATCTTTGACATATAATGCTACTCTTCCTCCCTTCCTGGTGTGTTTCTTTGGAATAGGTATCATTCAGTTACTAAAGAGTCCTCCACCCTGGTTTTAGTAATGTCTATTAAATCAAATTTGCCTTCCTGCATCAAAGAGTTCTTATTTTCCATGCTCTGTACTTTAGTTTAGACACATCATTATCTCCAGCTGATTCCTTGTTATTTTTTCTGCCCACACCTCTCTTGCTAGTTGTTGTTCAGAAAGATTCAAAACAAGCTCTGAGAAGCCAATTTTTCCTGACATCAGCATCTGTAGAACCAATAGTTCATTTCTAATACTCTTCTCTTTCTTCCTGGGCCACATTCTTCAACAGGAGGGAGGGATGAAATAACAATTTGTGTCCCAAAGAATATGTTAAAGACTGTGTCCTGCAGTATAATTTTTTTGCCCATCTGGATCAGAAGGAAGTGATAATAGTTGGTATATGAGTCTTGTTAAGTCTCTGTATTATATCATGGATATTCTCCCCTTAGCGACAGCACTTGAGACATCTTATAAAGCTCTCACACATCTGCTTCTGTTCTGTCAGCAAGGAATCACCGACAGTGGGTTCTTGGTATCTGCTGAAGTTTGGTACCAAGATCCACTCTGGATACAAAAATTTGAATGGGCAGGTATATAGTATATATAGTATGCTATACACACACGCACACACACACACGCACACACACAATGTATATATAGTAAAAAGGTGTGTCATGTGTCAAATGCTAAAATCAAGGTTTACTTGTTGGGTAAAAATTTTTTTCAAACCATGGATGCTCTGGTGGCACAGTGGTTAAATGCCAGTACTGCAGCCACAAAGTTCTGAGTTCGATCTTGAAGGCTCCAAGGTCGACTCAGCCTTCTACCCTTTTGTAGATCACTAAAATGAATATCTAGCTTGCAAACCACTTACAGACTGCTTAGTTCAGTATGAAACAGTATAGAAACATTGCAAATGGCTTAGAGACTGCTTGGTTCAGTATGAAATGGTATAGAAATGTAAATGCTATTGCTATGCTGCTGAATCTGTGAATACAGTGAGTTGACTGTCCTACAATCATGTGTCTCCTCTTCTGGGAATTTAAAAGAATCTTTCATCCATAGAACCTCCAAGGTTGCCTCCATGCCTTCTGAGATGTGTCCCTGTTTCTGTGCCTCATAAGCACTGGTTCTAGATAGTTCTGCTTCTCTGTGTCACAGCCTTCCAAATATCTGCCTTCTGTGTTTGTGAATTGTCGCCCACCCTAGCAGCAGAGCTGGTTGCAGAAAAGCTTCATCCTCCCTGATAAGTAATTGTGTAAATGCATGGGCCTAAATTGCTGCACTTGCTGCAGGTGGGTTTTCTGGCAAGAAAACAAAATTGGCACAGATGTTGTAGGTTATTGCAACTACTCCAGGACCAACATGTACATCATCCTATACAGGCAACAGCACAGCTCTCCAAACCTCCTCTTTGAACTCTGCAACAAAATGCCTAGTATGGATCATTGCCTCCCAGTCATTGGATTTTACCACACACTGCTTTTAAATCACCATGAAAGTTGGATAATAGCACGACTTCCCTCTGCACTGCCTTGCCCTGGAAGCATGGCTAGCCTACATCTTGCCACTGATAACCTCCCAATTGTACTAGTTCACAGATAAGGTAAATTATCCTTTGGCAGTTCCAGGATTATGCGTTTGTGTGGTTTAGTGTTCCTCATATCCCCCATCCCCCTTTGCTGTTCCAGCCAAGGTTTTCTATATATTTTGTGGGTTTTTCAGGCTACATTGCTGTGTTCTGGAAGAATTTATTCCTGACCTTTCGTCAGCATCTGTGGTTGGCATCTTAAGAGAATGCTGGCATGGAAGTGAGTAGGGTATATATACTGTGTGACCCTTGAATGGCCTTACCATTCAACAACAAACCAACACACAGATTAACATGAAAATCATTTCCTCTCAACCAAGGGTCACACAGTACATATACCCCACTCCCTTTCATGCCAGCATTCTCTGAAGATGCCAGCCACAGATGCTAGTGAAATGTCAGGAATAAACTCTTCCAGAATATGGGCATATGGCCCGAAAAATCCACAAAAAAACGATGGATGCTGGCTGTGAAAGCTTTCGACTTCACATTTTCTATAACCTTTTTTATTTTTTTAAAACCACTCCAGAAATGTAAGAAAAATGAAACAAAACAACACATACATATATACATGTGAAAGGAACACTGGGTAGGGCACAGGGCAGAAAGGCATGGTTAAGGATGAGGGTGGAAGAGAGAGCAAGGCCAGCAATAGCTTGGTCGCACTAAGGAAGGGACATGCTGCAGGGAGTGCTCCCCAACCGGTATGTATGCAATTCCCTTTATTAGCATGATTGCAGCAAGTAGGCAGGTGCTGTAATAAAGTGCATTGATGCCATTCTGTTTGCTTTACTGAGTATCATTTATAAGGATTAAGGCATTTTTGCTTTCTTTTTTAAAAAAAATACCCGCTGTGTCCATTGGCCATACCCAGCATAGCCAATAGTGAGGGGGTAGGAGAGCTGCAGACCAACATCATCTGAAGGACCACATGTTCCCCATCCCTGTAGTAGACATTTCTGAAGGCATGGTGACTCAGGCCTGTTTCTCCTGATGGCAACCAAACATTCCTTGCAATCAGTATTTTGACTCTGATTCATTCTCCTCATTTTCCATATCAATGAAGTTTCACAGTTATATGAAGAGCAAGATGCCAGGTTTATTTACAGCCGTGAACATTAACAAAACTCATTCTTGTTTTATATATGAAGCCACAAAGACAATACAATGGCCAAAACTTTATAAGACTTAAATTTGATTTAAGATATAGAGGTGAAAACATACAAAAAAAAAATTAATAAAATACTTCCATTTCAATTTTCCAACAAACAACACAAATCTATCTGTTCATCCACAATAAATGAAAGAAAGTTAATATCAAATAAGAAAAAGAGGGAGTTATAACTTAACACTGGGTGGTTGTTTTTTTCACAAGCATTCAGACTGTTCAATAGAGACACTGTAAGTTTCACTGGGACTAGGTCTCGCTTGTAAGGGCCATTCTGGTACTTTGGCTCGGAGTTTTAACTGGGCAGGATCTAGAGTAAGGAGATGACGGATGTTATTCTGATCAAAGGCTGTCTGCTGCAACTGCGATGTAGCCGGAGTCCCAGGCAAAGCAGCCTCTTGAAAGTGGACATTCTTTTTAGTACGTTTCTTCTTTACTAGGGCAGACAACACACTAATCACCACTGCAAGGGCAGATATTAAAAAAACAGTGGTTCCTACAAGGATCTCGGTGTAACTGTACAAGGAGCCAATGTCTGAAAGACAAAGAGGAGGGGGATTGTTCAACTCACAGTCATGCATGTGCCACTACAAACAAAAGGAGGACAGTACCTCTGCAGCACAAGAGGAGAGGTAAGATTGATAGCTGAATCAGCATTAGAGTTTATGGCATGCAGGTCTGCATGTATGTCATGGAAATTGTTAAGCTCTTACTATGAATGTGAAGAACTCAGTGTGACTGCTTTTTAAGTAGCATGTCCATCTTTCCTTTTTTATTCTCAAGTGATATCAAGAAAAGCATAACTACATCAAAGACTCTCAGGACCCACAGTACAACCGTAAAGGTCTAATCTCACTCTGACAGCTTAGGAGACTTGCCATGGTAAGCTGTCAGGTTGGATTTCCAATGGAGAATGAGTACTTGTGCTGGCATGGGCGATTATTTCAAACTCACCTTCTGTTGGATTCTATAAGACACACTTTTTGGCATGAAAATCTTGGGCTGAATGCATAAACCCTTGGGCAAGCTGACAGTAAGTTTAAGATGCACACCCAAATCTGCAAACTACTAAAGGAAGAGGACAGCTTCCATGTTCAGATAAGCACCTGATATCTATTTTACAAAGCAAATACAAAGCTTTTGCATTCAGATGCATTCTGGTATTCATCCAATTTACGTCCACATCATATAATATGACAGCTGCAGTATACAATAATCTATCCAATGGCTAAATATAACAATAAGCAAGTACTTTTAACAACTGTGTGTTGTGTGGGGTACATACATATATAAAAAATTATGGGCCTGCATATGTACTGTATCGCTGTTTCCAGTTCTCTTTGAATTGTACTTCTTATTTCTGGACTTGCTTTTTTTTGTGAACTTGCTGCAAATCCACATAAGAAAGTAGAAAATAGGTTTCTTACATATTACAGAAACTATTTCATATGAAATAGACTCATTTATCAAAGTTTATGGAATCCTTTATCAGAGGGATATAACAGCACTTTTAAGATTTATTTAAAGCATGAGCTTTCATAATTTTAACCCACTTCTTCAGATACACTAATGGCATACTATATTAACAGTGTTGTAGGATACAGAAGAATGCTAATTATGACCCTGGCCATAAACCTTTCAAGAGGTGTGTAAGATAATACATTGGCTGGCCTTTTAGACCCAAGGCGTGAAAACAACAAAATCTGTTTATCCAAAAATCTATTTTTATTTTCTTTTAAAAAAAATTCTTATGTATACATGTGATGACAATCCATATATTAATATGTATTAATATGGGTAGTGTTCGTTGCTTTGCTAATGGGGTAGAATTTTTGACTGTATCCCTATTCATCTGTTCCTCTATTTCTAATCTTCTTTGTAATTTCTTTGTTCCACAATAGCAGCTCAGAGGTCCAGAAGATTTAAATGTTCTGCAACTGTTAATTTATCCTCTTTCTCAGAGACTGACCTGTGTACAATGCAGACTGCAGAGTGGGATTGCTGACAGGCTAGGCATGTATTACATTGGAGGATGAGCAATTAAAGGCATCGGTGGGTGATGTTATTAGAATTTGTGGTATTACTGCCAGACTAGATGTGGCACATAGTTGGCATCTGAGTTTGTGGCATCCATTTTGGTCCTGTTATTTCCATTATTGGCATAGATGAATAAATGTGTAAGATTAGGAGGAGAAATGCAAGTTTTCCAGAAAAAGTAGAACTGGAAAGGTTTTTTTGAAAATTTAACAGTGCTCTAAATAATGTTATCTAATGCATAATGTTTTATTTAAATGTTAAATTCAAATACATTCAAACTTTTATGTGGAAATTTATTTTATTGGAATATTTGCAATAATATAAAGAGAATAACATATGCTGTACTTCTTCTATTTTTAAAATAACGTTTCTGAAAGAACACTGTGTTTTAGGACATATACCTAAGATACTTGATGCATAGCTGGCAGCACTGGTTTCAATGTGTTTCTCATCTCACACATTACAGTCCTACAAAGATAGCCACAAAACTGGCATGGAAAGTATTTGTACAGATGTTAGTACATAATCAGCTTACTGTTTGGAGAAATGCCCATACTGTCATTGCCTGTAAACCAATTACATGGAAAACTTGGGGAAATAAGTGTATTATTTATTTAACTCACATACTATTACAGATAATGTCTTTAAAGCCTTGAGTGAAGTGCAGAAGGAAAGCCTACTTACCTCCTAGTGCTGGATGGCAATACCTGAAGCTTAAGCATAATATTGTTCAAAGTTTTGCTCCAGGTTCACTATGTGCTACAGATCTCCAGAATCTATTCAGTTGGTTCAAAACATAATTGTTTTAAGGTGTAACAGACTTAAATATCAGATTGTGCAAAGTCCTTTGCTCTTAATTTGGATTTTATTAGACGGAAAACCAAATGAGCTAAAACCTTTACACTATAAGCTACATTATAGTCAGATTATTTATTACATTATTTACATCTGGCTGAGGCTCATGCAACAAAAATTATGTATAGGGTATTGGGCACCCACTTGTTTTCAATAACAGGATCAAATTGTAGAAGAATAGTGCTGGAGATGGAGACAATTGGAATCCACAGGTGCATTTAACGGTTGTAACCAAGGCAATAATTAATAAGTTTCTTTGTAAATTATTGATAATGAAAGTTTCACATGTTGTATTGGTCCACTATTGGGACCCATCCTCTGATGGGGAGTGGAATTATTTGTCAGACCAACACTGATGGCTAAACATACAGTTTTGCAAATTGGAAATCTGGGAAATCTAAGAATAGCAGTACTCAGGATTCAAGATCCTTTGATACTGGGTGCACATGAAAAAATGAGTTAAAATAAAAAAAATAGATTTCATATAATCTGACATAGTTTTCTTGAACTGTATGTGGAATAAAGATATCGTTTTAGCATACTATAATGCATCTACTGACCATTTACTTTTAAAATCTCCCCTTTGCCTTTTCTATTTTCTTCTTTATTTTCTTCATCCCTTTTCTCCTTCCTGTATGAATTAGTATACAATAATTGTCATGGTATCACATTAGGCTTTAGAAATGCAAATATAAATGTGCAATGCAGTGTAGGATGGGAATTAATCATAATTTGTTTCTGAACACTTAAATAAAATTGTTGGGTTGTTGTTTTTTAAACAGAAATATAGCTGTAACGATGTTACTTGCGCTGTTGGACGAACTCTAGTGCATAAACTGCTAGGAGGGTGAATGTTCTATGTTGTTACTGAGTTCAGTGAGGAAGTTCAGATGTCAGAAGGTAGAGAGAAAATCTAGCATAAAGAAGAAGAGCAAGGGAAGGGGGGCATAGAGGAGAGATCTAGTGAACTGGGTGGGTTCAAATGAAAAAGATGCCCTCAGTATGTCTAGAGCAGCAGTTCCCAACCTGTGCTCCATGGAGCCTTTAGGGCTCTGCAAGTCAAAAAGGTTAGGAACACCTGGTCTAGAGGATACATTTGGCTGCTCCTCTCCTTGCCTTTTACACCTTCAGTACTCTTCGTTGTCTCTAGATTTCCTGGGACTGTGATACCAAGAGTCTAATTGGGGGTGGCTGGTAAGGTGATGTTCTGTACATGTAAGGTGACTCGCACAGTAAGATCACCACACTGCACCTTGGTATGTGAAACACCAGCATTTTTGGTACAGATGGAACTCTAATTGTACATAATCACATACCTGACCGTGGACTACGAAGGCATAGGGTGCCCGACTTTGTCAGGGAATGGTCTTCATATTCTTCTTTACATTGACATAAGTATGTACCGAATCCATTGAGACAAATTGCCTCAACACCACATAGTCCAACCCCGGCACTGCATTCATTCACATCTAACAAGACAGATTAAAGTAGTTTTTCAATAACACGGTTTTAAAATTTCAACAGCATTTTATTTTAAGTACCAGGCATATGCCTTACCTAGTGACTAGACATCACCTATTGTACATTTCATTCTATTCTATACCCAATCTCTTCTATACTGCCTATACTTCTACCCCCAAGTTATGGCCAAATAATCTTATAGTCAGCAGATTTAGCTATATCGACGTAACCAGATAAAACTGTTCAGGAACCTTCAGTTAAACAGTAGGAACAACTGAAATGACAAATTGAAAGAATTGATATGAATAAAACAATTCCACTACTGGGATCATCTTACAACATAGCAGAGAGTGGAATCCAACTCTCTTCACTGAGACATTGCCTTCTCCTGGATGTGAAGAACCAGTTTCTGTCTGTACAAAGTTTTTTTTTAGCTTGCCAACCTCTTAAATCTGGCCACAACATCTTAATAATATTTTAAACATATTTACAATGCTTCTTAATCTCCCATCTTTTTACCTTTCTCCCTCCAGTGGCTCTCAATTTTTAAACTCTTTCCTTTTATCCACAAAGTTCCACAAGGCCCTTTTACCTGCCCCCAATACTCCATTGTTTAGGTGCATGGCAACCAGTTATTGCAGCTGCACTAGAAACATACAATCTAGCCATTTAGACTTCCAGAAATGCCACTGATTAACAAAAGTTATTGTTTTTCTCACAATACACTTTCAGTCTCTTACCTTTTGGGAGGCATCATGAAACTTGAATGTCTTTGGAAACCTACAAAAAATGCAATACTGGGCACAAATAAAGTTCTGCATGGGCTGCAAGAGGAGTGCCAACAGTGTACCTAAGGACTATTACTGAAGGAGGTATTTCCTCTTTTCTGCTGATGACAAAGTGAGGAGTCTTGGAGCCTTATTCCATGAGAAAAGAAAGCTGAAACAGAGTGGGAGAACAGAATGGGGATGGCTTGGGGCCAAGGAACAGAATGGGGCCATTTTGAGGACATTTTGGTATGCGATAAAATCCGTTTTTTCTCGGTGACGCATGGCTCCGAGTGTCCCCTTCCCATAACAAGGAAAATAATGTGTGCGATAAGCTTCACTGTCACACACACACATACTCAGCCACAGTATTAATCTATTTTGCATACTTCCATATGCACGTACATATACACAAGAGAACTAATGTTTGTGTGACTGTGTGTGAATGAAAGAAAAAACGAAAGTGCATGACTGAATGTGTTAGCACTGGTGTATGTGAGTGTGGCTATGTGAGAGACAGTATGTGTAAAATTTATATGTTAACTATTAAATTTATTTTAAATATAACTGTTCTAATTTGAACAATGTTATTTCCTCAAGTTAAAATAGGAATATATATATATATATATATATATATATATATATATATATGAGAGAGAGAGAATGAAAATAAGCACACTTAAACAAAATATTTTATTCATATACTAGGTCAAGTGAGGATGGGGTAGTATGACATCCACATGTAGATGTAAAGGGGGTCACAAAAGTAAAAAGTTTGAGACCCACATTCTATTAACACAGCCTTTTGTTGGTAGGAGTAGTAAGAAAGAATTTGTATTGAGTATGTTCTCTGCACATGGCATACAAGAATCTGAATGATATGTACTGAACCACTTTATTTTGTCTGGAAAAGCCTTCATGTCTCTCCAACCCCGATTCTAGTTAGTTTTAAACATTAAGTTACAAAACTTACATTTAGATAGAAATCCACATCCTTCTTAAAGAGGCATGGCTTGAACAATGGCTTGTTTTGGTGCAAGACTTGCATTTTTAAAAAAGAATGTGTAATTTTACAATGATGTGCTAGAAGCCTAATCCATATACCTTTTGAACTCTGTGAGGAGAAGTTCTCAGGGGAGGGAATCTGATGAAATTTAGAGAGAAGAGAGTGATGGGAAAGATTTACTTCTAGACAGAGTCCCTGGCAAATGTATATGGTCATCTTACTTGTTCTGTGAGGAAAGCACTTGTTCTTCCCTCCTACCTAGCAGTTTACTTATATATTCACTGAATTCACTTTCTCCGAGTGTCTTCAAAAAGAGGCTAGATGGGTATCTGCTGACGATGTTCTAGCTGGAGATCCTTTACTGAGTGAGGAGTTGGATCTGACAGCCCCTAGAGCCCCTTCCAAGTCTATGATTCTATAAATTATTAAAGCTTATACTTAACTCCTTTTGTTATTTTGTATTTATTCATAATAAATGTAACATTGGTTCACGTACCTCTCACCAAAATGGTCCGAACCTCTCCAACTCCCACAGATTTACCACTAAGGTCTTCCAGCTGAGAATGGACTAAGTGAGACATGTTCTTCTCCTCTGAAGTTAGATGCAACCAGAACGTGAATATCAGGTTTGGATTATTCTGCCTTCACATAAAAATAGGCATGTCTTAGTTTAAGGAATGTGAACGTTTATAAGATATTATATCTAACTGAAAATAAATGAACATACAATGTGAGTGAAATGGTTATTACAAGGGAGGAAACACTACAAGAACTATGTCTGTCTTTTTCCATAAATGTAACAGGTCACAGAAAAGCACTTGTGTTTAAGATATATCAACGAAACATATATTACTATCATAGAGCTCATACCTATCCATTTCGGTCTTGTCTCTCCTTACGACTTCCTTTAACTTGACTTCTTTGATTTTGTCTGAGAAGAGTTTCACTTTCTCTTGTACCTGAAAAGAGAATGCTTGAAATTACTTGCTATTCACCAAAGACAACTTGTTTTTTTATAATACCACAAGATTTCCTACCTTCCTCTTAATGGATTCTATGAGGGCTTTCTCCAGATCACTTCTCATGGGTGGGAGCCGTCCTTTGTGTTCTATGCCAAAAGTTATTTCAAAGAGAAGATCTGTGGAAGATCCAAATGTCCCCAAAGCACAGTAAGGATTGTGGAGGTATCAAACCAGTTCTGCATTCCACCACTACATGTTTAAATTCAACTGCACTCTAAACACAGCAAAGAACAGTCCCTGCACCAAAGAAAACTGAGAAAGTTTTTCAGGTTCATCTCACTTCTGAGGAAGCAGGGGGAGAAAATAGAAAAGAACCACATTACCTCCAGGATGGTGTTCGGATTCCAGAGTAGAATTATCTTCATGAGTCCTGAATACAAAATTCTTCTCTGTGAGATGATAATAGAAAGATGCAAGTCATAGAATCATATAGTTAGAAAGAGACTCATGAGTCAAATCCTTGATCAATGCAGGATCTCCTAGAGCATCCCCAGTAAATCCAACCCCCCTTTTGAAGATGTCAAAAGAAAGAGACCACCTCTCTAGGCAACTGCTTCCATTGCAAAATGGCTCTTACTGTCAAGAAGTTCCTTTAATGTTCAATTGAAATCTAGTTTCTAACAACTTACAACCACTAGATCTCGCCCTACTCTCAGGGGCAGAAGAGAATAGATATGCTTCTCTCCTCTCTGTGGCAGCCCTTGAGGTATTTAAACAGTGCAAATCATGTCACCCCTTGATCTTCTCTTCACCAAGCTGAACATGTCAAGCTCCTTCAACCTTCTCTCTTATGCTTTGTTCTCCATTCTTTGTATCATCCTTGTTGTCCTTCTCTGAACCTGCTCCAACTTGTCCATACTCTTTTTAAAATGTGGCTTTCAGAACTGAACAGATGAAGCCTGACCAGTGCAGAATATAGTGGGACAGTTTCTTCCCCCAAACTGGGAACTTTGATTCTGTTACACAGGTTAAAATAGCATTCACATTCTTTGCTGCAGCATCACACTGATGGCTCATGTCCACCTTATCACTGACAAGCCTCTTAAAGTGGCAGTTCCATTCCAGCATCCATAAATGCAAGTGCCCATGAGTCCCCTCAGCTACTGTTGCTTGGCAAGGAGCATTGTGCAAGGAGGTAGAGATATCTCCTTCTGCAATGGCAAATATACAAGTGTACCAGTGTTTTATGCCTGTCTATGTCCATGCCACCAACAGGATGGTTGGCTAGGCCAACAACAAGTCTTGTGTCAGCCTGAAACGTTTTAAACCACAAGTATTACAACACAAAAATGTAAGGTTCTGTGAGTTATACTAAACTTCAGAAATTATCGCACGCCAAATCCGGGCTGGGATAGACGTGGTTTGTAACTATTACCGATGGATCTTATCGCACTGTTATTATTGCATCGATAATCCTGTTCTTGAAAAGTTGTGGGAGAAGCCCAGATTGGATACAGATTGCCTACTGCCTGGGCATAGGGCAGTGTGATAAGATCCATTGGCGACAGTTACAACCTGCGTCTATCCCTGTGCAGATTTGGCGTGCGATAATCTCCTTCATTAGGTGTATGCAGTGTTATCGCCAGTTGGCAGGAGCAAACAGGAGCCATACCATTAAATGTAGTAAAATGTAAACAAAACAAAACTAAAAACAGTAGAGACAATGAAATGTAGGTAGCGTAGAGGAAAAATTCAAAGTCTGAAAGAATGCAAAGCAACAACAATGGCTATTGTAGAATAAATGATTAATGAATATTAGAACAGTCTGATGGGGATTCTAGTTGTGGCTTCATTATTCAATTGCCTCATTTATAGAATGGAGGGGGTCCAAATTATATAATCACCTATTTGCAGCTGTGTTTTTCCACTGCTGCTTCCATTTTTTCATATTACAGAGTAAGAGCATGAGAAAAGAAAGTCAAAATGAGGTAGGAGAGTAGCAGCATTCTCCCTCCCTCTCTACATGCCATTGTAGCACTTCTGTTCTCCTTCCTGAGGGAGACAATTGTAAAAGTGTGCCTTTTGCCAAACAGATTTTTCCAGCATAATGAAAGAAACACTTTTATGACTATCTCTTATGGGAAGTGTTAGGAATACAGTGTCTTTTGGTTGGTAGTGTTTGGAACTACTCACCTGGAAGCACTCTGAAACATGAAACATCTCTGATTTACTGTAACATTTTTCCTACTAACAATTATTGATTAACCAAAAAAATAAAAAGTAAACGACCCCTGGAAAACACTACATACTCTGTTGAAAGGATTTTACCTTCAGTGTACTTAAACCAGATTTCCTTTAAAAGAACTGTAATAGACAAAGCTCAGCAAGGAGCTATAGCCCTGCTTTTTTGGCTTCATCTCTTCCTCTGTTACTAGTTTGCAAAATACATTTGTGCTAAAGTCCCTCAACAATAAAGAGAATGAGACCTACCATATGAATTATTTTCTCCTTTCAAGGAGGGGCTATTTCTCAGCTTCCAACCAGAAGAAAGATATGGCGGATTCGGTTTCATATGCTTTCTTTGTGGATTCTCCTTGTAGCTGGTTTCTGAATTGCTGGAATGAATAATTGCTGATGTCTCCACTTCAGTGCTTTTGAGGCTACCCGAGACAACAACATGGGGAGACAAAGTGGTGGCAACATCCATGAAGTTATGATTAAGTGCCCCTACAGAAGGAGCAAGCAACATACCAAGATGGTCCAAGGCTTTGGCTGTAGAACTTGGAGGCATTTCTGTAACAAGCAGTTCTGGTTTCTGAGATTGAGTCTTCCCTGCAGCAACAACAATTATGTGCTGCCCACTGTTGCTACTGTCTACTCTATAGATTTCATTGTCCAGCTTCTCATCTTTAATTGCTTTCTTCGGTTCTAAGAGATGCTGAGATTGTATTACATCTGTAATTTTCCTGGAGAAGCCAGAATTAGATTGCTGTGACTGAAGAATCAGTACCTGTGTTGTCCTTTTAGGGGATGGAACTGGAATTCTTTGCTTTTCCTTAGAGACCTGTGGGAAAGCAATGCCTTTCTTGAAAGCAGAGGTCCCAGAGACTGCTCTTCCAGAACCACTCAGGTATACTGGCATCCAATGTGTGGCTGTGTTTTGATGGTATGCAGATTCAATAGTAATTCCATTATCTTTCATTTTCACTTTTGTCGTCATCTTGACTTCCTGAGGGACATGTGGAGAATTAGAAGGGAAAACTGGGTTGTATGTAGATTTTTCTTCATTCTTCAAAAAGTTTGATCTTATGTCTACAACTTTCTTTAAGTTACCAGAAGAGATTTCCTCCTCATTTATAGTATCATGAATAGATGGTCTTGCAACCTGCATCCTCTTCAAAGCAAGGGGATGTACGGTTACATTTTCCATGGATTTCAAGACAGAAACTTGCATGTGGTTACCAAGAGCTGGCTTTAGGAATGCTTCCAAGTGGGTAGCACTCTCATTTTCCTCCCGTTTCTCTTTATTAGTCACAGGAAGCCAATTTTCATTGCTAAGCTTTCTGCTAGTCTTCACAAAGTCCAAAATATGTCCCGAGTGTTTTATATAGGATTTAGAGGACAATCTAAAACTGTTGTTAGATTTCAAAATTGGATCATTACCACCTGTAGAAGAAGCTTCAGTATCTTCAAATATATAATACTGTCCTTTAAACTGTTTATGAATGTGGTTTTCAGAAGAAAATGTTGACAAAAACACTACATGGACAGCCACAGCCTGTGTTGCAAAGATCAGAGTACCGTGGTTTCTACATGCATAAGCAACTTTACTTTCAACACTTGATGAGACACCTTGAAATATGATTTTATCCTGATTTTTTTCACAATCTGGGCGTCCTTCAAATCCTTCTATGTAAACCAAGATGTGCTTCTGAGAGCCAGCCCAGATGGTCCAGTTGCACCAGTTGTTGGTTTGCATTCTGCTCAGCATGGGAGGAGAGAAAGTTCCAGCTTTGTCTTTCAAGATCGTGTGGCAACTTTTTACAGGAAAATACACCAATAACCAAGGAAACCCTGACTCTGTAGGAAAAAGGAAAGATGAAAGATATGAAATCACCATCATCTTATTGATCAGCCTGATTCTGTTTTGCTGAAAGAAACTCTTCCTCTTTGATATGTACTTTTTATGTATCTTCTACTTTAGGCATTCATTTCACACTCAAAAGAGCTCCTGTGGCCCTTCTTACAAGTCATTTATTCCCATAATGGCTATCTAGAGTCTAGAGAACAGTGACAAGATTCACCTTCCTGAGCATCTCATCTTTAGTTTTTAAGAAAGTTCTAGCCCTTATGCATGAAATCATACTTTACGATGTGTGGGCAATGTTGCTCAAAGTTCAAAAAATTGGAAGAGTGACTAAAGAAGATTTCTACTGACTGTCAGAAGAACCCCAAAGTTACAGTATGAAAAAACTGTGCAGGGCAAATTGCGTAAAGACACTGAGTTGGCATCATTTGTAAGGTAACAGGATGTGGTTGTCAGAATTTACTTTTTTTAAAATCAATTAGCATTTGTAGATCAGGTATCAGCCATTCAAGCCACCTTGTTTTTTTCACTTTACAGCTAGTATTTCCTAATATCCAGATATTCACAACTAGTAGTCAAATGGAGATTTATGGGGTTGACATATGTCAACAGGCAACTTGAAGGCACATACATAGTCCAATGTAACTGGTCAGATCGCAAGTAATTGGATTAATTTTTGGAATGCTCCTCTTATACTGAAGTAATAACTGAAAAAAGATATCCACAAATAACTGAACTTTACCTCATTGTCCAGTCTTACAACTCACTCATTTCCAGAATGGGAGATGAAGCCAAACTGTTAATTGGGGCTGGCTACAGAGAGCACAGGCTCTCTTGCTGCAAGAACTCTGCTGGCTATCCATCCATTTCTGGTCTGATAATGATTTATAAAACCATATGTGGTCCAGGTCTAGGTTATATGAGTAACAGTACTTTTTCATATGAACCTGCCCACGTTCTGCGATCTGGTAAGACTATCTAACACCTTACCATTGCATGTCATCAATCCCCATGTAACATTAGGTACAATTCCATGCAAATCACCAATTATTGTCAAATAGCGACTGTTTGATCAGTGGTTTTTAGGGAATCCTTTAAAGGTTATTGGAGTCCATTGGTGTAAAGAACAGCATACTTATCACAGCAGATCTTCTAAAGTGCAGAAATCCTAAGCAAAAAGCTGGCTGAGTTTTAGAGCTTCTACTCAATTCATGACAAATGGCAATGAATTTCAACACTATGTGTAACCTCCTATTCTACCCAAAAGCCCCCTAATTTGCACTTCTGAAGTGCAGTCATGCTACTTGTAAAACAATGATACTGAAGATTTTCTCAAAAGATAGTAGACAGTTGAAAACTCGGTATAATTTTAACTACATATCAAGTCAGCAATGCTGACAAGTACCAGATATCATTACATACCATCTGACAAATATAGAACACTATCCATTGTCAAATATTAAAATAAAGCATCAATAGATGGCAAATATAAACAGGCATTCAGAGACTATTCAGGGGCTGGAAACAGGAAAACAAAATTTGCAAAGGATATTTTTTGGAGTAAATTCATTTCAGTTCTAGCTTGTTTTAGCATCACAGCAAACCTATGTGTGTTTATTCAGAAGTAACCCCTACTGCATTCAACAGGTCTTACTCCCGTGGTTACTTTCAACATCCAGAAAAAGGATATGGCCTAAACCAAGTCCTATCTTTTCCACCATGTTTATCTCTAATCACAACCCAGGTTTCATACATGAGGGAAGCATGAGAATAATGTGCTCTTGAACTCTTTTGGGAAGAATCTATCCTATTTCTGAAGTTTATATGTGCATTATCCTCTGTGCTTCCCCCCCCCCCCCACTTTTTACAGCAATTGAAAATAATTGTAAAGTCTGCAAAGGTATGTTACATTATGCTCTCTTTAGTTGGTGATGACCTATGCATTTTTAGTGGTGCAGGACAGATCTCATTCAATAATGAGTTTCCAATGGGTACTGCAGCTCTCAGACAACCAGGAAGTTCTCTGAGAAACATATTGCAATTGCATTATGCATGGGATGTAAACAGTGTCCCCACAATTACTGAAAATGGGAGAACATATAACCTGTTACTCCATTTTCTATAGGCTGGGGCAGGGGAACGTAACCTATAGAGGAATTATAACCAACATCTAAATAATGAATCATGAAAAACATACCTCTGTAGTTCAAAAGTAGCCCTACTTTTGAAGCCTGCATGGTTGCCTCAAGGAGAGTTCCAGGAGCATCAAGATCAACAACAATGAATTCCAGTGAGGGCTGTTGCCATTTATCATGATGCTGCATTTCCTGAGATTTTAGGGGCTCTCTGGTTTGCCCTCTTCCCTCCCTTATCACTTCTGAAGGCATTGGTGACAACATAGCTGGAGTCTGCATCTCATTATGTGACAAAAGAGGAACAACTGCTGTGCTAGAGATAAAAGCATGTTCAATCGTATTCCCAGGCTGCTTCTCTGCATTTATAACTGGCACACATATGAAGGGTAGGTCAGTGAAAGATTCATGAAGAGGAGAAAGTGTGCTTACTGTAACTCTATCAAGGGGTGAGCACAGTTCAGGCTTGGTCACTAAGTTAAACGGTTTTACCATATTCAGTGGCAGCAGCTTTTTGTCCTTCTCCCCAGATTCTGTGCCAAGATCATTGTCCTCTTTTCCTCCCAGTAATGGCTGGATGATAGAAGGTTGTACAGCAGTTGAGAAAAGGCATCCCAAATCTGTATCATGGCTACTACATGGGGCAATCATTTTATGAACAGACAAACTAGAGGATAACATTGTAACTAGATAGCTCTTCTCCTGTTTGGGAGTGCAAACCACATCTGGGTAGCATGGACTGCTCATAGGAATCTCAATATCTTTTGATGTCTGTAATCCAAAGGAAGGAGCAAATTCATTAACAAGGAAGGCAGATAGAGTCTTGGTAGCCACTACTGCATTTTCTGAAACACTTGGTGCTAACAATGCAGCAGTTGGACAAATGGTCTCAAGCTGAATATCTGACTGCAAAATCTTTCCTTCCTTTGCATAGGAACACCTCAGCTCCTTCACACTTGAAGAAATGTCTGGTGGTGGTATTGAAAAGATTCTGGAATCCTGTTCAGAAAGAGTGGGTGTCGGAAGCACAGCACAAACAGAAAGGTTTTGGTATGATCCTGCAGATGAGAAAGGAGGTGTCTGTGTCATAGATGGGGAGAGGATATATTCCTGATCTGAGAGGATAACTTCTGGATCTGGAACAGCAAGCAGATGGGCTGCTCTAGTCCTGTAAAAGGGCAAAAGATCCAGGTCCTGATCAGGAAAAGAAAGAGTGTCTGCTGTCTTCGAATTGGCAATATAGGAAAGCCCTAGTTCTGCTGTAATTAAATGTCCTGTTGTGGTTATGCTAGCAGAGGGAGATAACCTATGTTGAGTTGCTAAATCCACAAGGTGGCTGCTCTGCCCATTAAAGCCAATATTGTTTGATCCACTTGGCATCTTAGAAGCTAAGGAAATGCCCACACTAGATTGCTCCTGGTAACTGGTTCTAGGCCTCACCTGTGTTGATTTGCTGCTCATCCACAGGTGATCCTCTACAAAGAACTCTAGAGTAGGAATTAACATTCTGCTTGGGAATTCTGTTCCTTCTAAAGAACTGTAAGATTCTTTTACGGGTGTTAATTCAAAATAAGGAATGTCATAAGAGGAAAAATGGGGAGTAGTGGTAAACTCACTGAGTCCCATTGGGATTTCATCAGTGCTCATTCTCCAGATAACAGAAAGTTTTTCACTCCCATTTGAAGATGTGAAAGGCATGCTGAGATTTTCTGTTTTCCTGATAAAGCCCATAAGAGATACAACACTTGCTTTTTTTCTGCTTGCTTGCAGTGACTCATTGAGTTCTATTGCTTTGTTAGTCCTGTGATTTGAAGACATAACGGAGCTTGCATTGTCCAGTATAAATAACAGTGATTCTTTATTAGATTGAGGAATGCTGTTTCTAGCTCCAGGGGAAGGTTCTGGAGCAGGCATTTCAGAGTCAACGGTACCCTTGGGTAGAAGCCTAGTTTCTTGATGCTTGAATATATAGTACTTCCCCACAAACCCTTCTTGTCTAGGATTACTGTGATGCCTCATCAGGGAGACCACATTGACACCTTTTGCGTAAGTAGCAAAGGCATACATCTCTTTTCCCCAGCAAGCATAGACTGCCATGTTCTCTGCAGATGAAGAAACTCCATGAAAGAAAATCTTATCCTCATTTTTGTCACAGCCCTCATCACTCTTAAAGCCTTCAATATAGATAATGATGTGTTTCCTAGAACCTGCCCAAATAGTCCAGTTGCACCAAATGTTTCCTTCGAAGCCATTCAGGTACTTGGGGGGAGAAAATTCTCCATATTTCTTTCTCAGCTTCCTGTGGCAGCTTCTCACAGGGATGAACATGGATACCCATGGGGGATCTAGCACTAGAAGGCAAGAAGATGACAGAAGTTATCAGGACTGAGTATTTTCTTTGTTTCTTTCTCTGATAAGTGGATAATGCCGCACATATCTAGAAAGAACAGCCTGTCTACACAGCTTCTTGGCCGCCTATCCATCCTTCCTCCCACTGCGGGAAAACTGTTTTGTTTGTCCTGCATGAATTTGTATGTGTACTACAAGCATTACAAACTGACTCAGCCCTGAAATGTCCAAAAAGGGCCATAGAATATGCAATACACAACTCCTCCTTTCCCAGTTTCTAAAAAATGATTTTAAATAATGATGCCAAATATTCACTTTTATACAGGTATAGCTATTGCTATAAGTAACAGAAAAGATGAGAGGGAGGAAGAGGAGAATGGTTAGTCAATGGAAATCCAAGTACATCTGTTTATGGCTTCCAGGATGGATTGATGGATTTTTATTTCATTTAGGTCTTGTCTTTCTTCTAACTTTGTGATACGTATGAGGTTCTGAGGTGTCTCTCATCCAGGCATCAGCAAGACCTAGAGCAGTTTCATTTCAGCATGCCAGCTGGATCTTGTCTCATCAGCACACAACCAGGGCTAGCAAACCTTTATGGTCATAAAAGATCCATAAACCGAATGCACCATAAAATGGGAAGGTAAGCTCAAGAGAAGATTGTGATGCCTCCAGGTTTGGTTTCTTCTATGAGGACTGGTCAAGGATTAACGAAGTATCTGGATAAGAATGGTGATGTTGAACCTATTTATTATGAATGATTTGAATAATGATGAACATTTGAATGATGATGAAGAAGGGGCAGGCTGGTGGTACTTAGCATTTATGTCCTGTACTTAATAACTCTTCATATATTTTATTTCATTACCATTGGTGGGAACATGAGGCCAAGAGGCTGATTAGTGAACTCAAATCATAGCAGAGGCAAGATCTGGGATGAGCTGATTCCTGATGGAGTTGATTTAAGTACAAATGACTGAAATGTAGTTTAACTAAAATACGAACTCTTGCCACAAAAAGAAAAAAGACAATGAGAGGGATATAAATACATGTTCACACCAGAGGTGTTGTGCCAGTGGTTAGATAGCACATGCAACTGTGTATATGAACTGAACCAGCTTCAACAAATTTCTGTAAGGACAGGGACCCAGAACTGTTTTTATGATATAGTGTTCAACACTGATAGGCAGGTTGCTATGGTTTGTGCTTGTTTGCAGGCACATTTTTAAAATGCAATGAAAACAGAACACTGCATTTTTAATAATACAGTAGTAACACCTGAAACATGTAACAATCAGATTACCATAAAAGCAATTATTAAATAATAGCAAAATATTGCAATCTAAATAAATAAAAATAACAAAAATTATGTATCAAACCTATATATATATATATATATATATATATATATAACTATTAAGTGAATGCAAACGTGATTATAAATTCTCCCAACACTCCTACCCCCCAGTATACTATATAAAGAGTAAAAGTTGTGGAAAGATGTCAGAATATGCAGAATTTCAAACAAATTATTATCAAAAATTAATGCAGATCTCCTGAGGCAAACCCTGGAAAGAAGGGTATTTTGTGAGGTGGCCAGACTTGACATTAAAACTAGTAAGAGAGCCAGAGGGATAGTTTAGATAGTATAGAGGCTATATACAGTTGGCCCTACGTTTTCGTGGGGGACCATTCCGGAAACCCCCCCCCCCACGCAAAAATGGAGACTCACACTTATTCAAGCCCCATTGGCTTGAATAGGATGCACCCCCCACGAGTGCGCATAGACTAGATCTGTCTGGGAAGCAGGCAAGCAAGGCAGCAGGGAGGGAGGGGAGGACAAGGCAGGCTGCTGCCATTGCCCCCCTGGCAGCCCTTTCCAGGCACTCAAACTGGGTGACACCAACCCTCATTATGCCACTGTGGTTTCCTTCATAATATATAGCCTCTGCACTATCCAAACTTTCCCTGCAATCCTTTGGCTCTCTTACCAGTGTTTCAGATTTATCCCAGTTAAAAACCACCTCCGTTAGTTGATCATGCTGTTTTTATGGCTACAACAACAAAAAAGAATTTTAAACTTTAGAGTGACTAAGTGTGTATGCATAGCATACTACTCTCCAGTGCAGTTGTTTTCTGCCTATATCACACACTACAAGGCCATCTGAAGGACTATCTTGGAGAGCAGCAGATTCCCCTTCTTGGAGTTCTTAAATTGAAAGTTGGATACTTGAGCTGTGGATTCCTGCACTGACAAGAAGCTGGACAAGGTGGCTCTTTCAATTTTGTGATTCAGATATGAGACATCAATGTCCCAAGGGCCTATAAACTGAGGAAGTCTAGTTCCAGATCATACACAAACAAAAATTTAACGGGGAAAAGTACACACTTTATGGATACTACTCAGTCAAGGATCACTTTGAATCACCTTGATATAATAGGCATTTCTTCTTCAGAATTTTCTATAGCACACAAAGTAAAAATGGTTCCTACTAAATCTTCTGCTCCTCTCTCTTCTCTAAAAGATAACCCTGCCCTTGGTGTGGGAAAACAGCAAAAGAGTACAGATATTTCCAAGTGTCGTAAGAGCAGGACAGTCTGCCTTCTACTGTGATCTGAAATCTCTAGTCAGGGCATCACAACCACTATCATGGTAACTGAGGGCACAGTCAGAAAGAGGGCAAATTGCTTCTTTCAGCCATTATCACTTAACTATGACCACTCTTACAAGCACAATGTGTACTTAGAAGTTCCCTCCATTTGTTCAGTGCTGGTTACTCTCAGGTAAATTTACATTATATAAAATGTGCAGCCTTAGGAGATTAGCATATTAGCTTTTATTCCTGTACTAGGCACAGGGACAAATGCTATTGCATTGCTCCTTCCCCAGGCAATAGTCATCCTGTACCCGACCAGGACTTCTCCCAGATATTTTAAAGAATGGGGTTTTCCCCAGTCTTTAAAAGGTTTGAGTGAAGCCCAGATTGGGTACAGGATGAGTAAAGCCTGGGGATGGGGCTAGGTGATAGAATACATGCCTGTGCATTTACATTCTGCATCTAGCATGGAAATATCAGCCAGTGCACTAATTTCCTTAGTTATTCTTGGAAGGGCTCAGCTAAAAAAGTTGTTTTAATGTTTTTGGGCATGATGATTGTGACTGATAATTCCTGAGAAGGCTCAACTGCACTGGCATCTCATTGGTCCAATTTTGCCCAATCCGTTCAGGAATATTGCTGCCCTTTTGCGGGGAGAGGACATGGGTCCTCCCACCCCAGACATATGTCTGGGGAAACTGATTATTTTAGTGGGGGCAAGGGTGAACATAAATTTACCCGGTTTAGGGAAAACGTGCCTAAGGATTTTTCACAGGACCGCTTCATATATACCCCAATGATAAAACAATTTGACATTATGTAGAATTGAGAATAGCCTCAACAAGTGAATCTGTCTATCAGATGCTGATAGCATCAGTTCTTCCTTGTTGACAGAGCAGTTGTTGTGCCTCTGGTAATACTAGGATCACTGGTATAATTTACTAATACTGACCATGCTACATGGACAAACTCCACTACAGCGAACACTGAGCCTGTATTTCCTGTCCTGTTTACTGTAATTAAATTTGCTAACAAGAGTACAAGAAAAACTACATCATATCAAGCTGTCAAATATTATTTATAAGCTGCTCTGGGAGTTTTTTTTTTAAGGCTGAAACACAGGATAAAAAAATATATGTTTAACCAACCAGCTATAACCCATGCCTTCAGAAGCAAGTGTAGAGCAAACACAAGTGAGTGGCCTAGCCACTATGAAAGATCTTGTCATGCTAAATTTTCTCTTGTTACAGAGCTTTGCTTCCAACTTCAGGACACTGAGCCAGACCCTGAAAGTCTTTGGCCCTTATCACATGTGAGAATTGGAACTCCAATCCAAAGCCATTCCGAAAGGAAGGGGAAATAGA
The DNA here is from genome assembly GCA_023333645.1 of Sceloporus occidentalis. NCBI lineage: Eukaryota > Metazoa > Chordata > Lepidosauria > Squamata > Phrynosomatidae > Sceloporus > Sceloporus occidentalis. Next base: position 7,583,674 of record JALMGF010000004.1, on the reverse strand, counting down.
TTCAGTTCTAATCTAAGTGAATTCATATGATTAATTATCACATGTGAAGAGTGAAATTGTGGTCTTTCCTGAGGCAAAGTTGAGTGGAAGCAACATAAGTTATACCATGTGGATTCAACAATTTGAATTGGCACCCTTGCGCATGCTCAGTGGGGCTCTGAGCACATCCAGAACTTTTACGTTTCCAGGGTGAAGAAGGGGGCCACTTCCTGTTTCCTGTTTTGCGTGAACGCTAGCCTCACGTGAATGATTGCTTCACGTTTCTTCTTCCCTTCTATTTTATTCTATTTTTTATATTTTACAACAATTTAGCAATGCCCGCAACTCCTGCCATGTGTGGTTGCGAGTATGTGTGTGCGTGCGTGTGGTGTCCAAATATATATATATTCACATATATAGCTACAAACATATATACACACACATACATGTATAGACACATGTGTGTGTGTGTATATATATATATATATATATATATATATATACACACACACACATATATGTTTATGTATGTATATGTATATATACATGCATATATGTATGTAAATATATATGTATACACATAGATATACATGTATATACATACATACATGTGTGTATATATGTACACACACACACACACACACACACACACACACACAGATATATATGTGGCACCTTGGAGGTTGGGGGGAGAGGTGTATCAGGACCGAAGCAAAGTTGCATTCCACACTAAGACCAATTCAAATTGGATTCAAATTGACCTTGGAAAAAGATTTGTGAATTTGCTAGTTCACCGAATTCACCTACTTCTGGAGTGACTTTGGATTGACTTCGGGCTTGGAATGATTCCGCACAAACAGCAATCGCGTGTGATAATCTATCATGTAATAATGTGAATTCCCATGGGGTCCAGAATGGCTTTGTATTGGAGTTCCAAAAATCATCATGTGATAAGAGCCTTTGCAGTACTGACATGGTTTTCAAGGATGTGCTGTTTTAGCTTCTACCTTGTCTCCCTGCTCATCTGAACTATCTTGAAAGCTGCTACTCAACTACACAATCACAACCTGTACAGCTAAAAACTGAGGGCTTGAGGAGAAACTGCAAAGAACCAGTCTTGAGAAGAAATGGCAAGGAGAATTGTGTGGCACTTCACATGTTGGATTGCAGTGCTCAGCATTCCTCCTGACTATACTGGTTATGGCTTCTGGGACCTGCAGTCAAACAACATCTGGAAGGCTACCTGACAGACTTTTACCAGGAAAACAAAAGGGTACTTTAAATTTTTCACAGTGAACTGACTAATCTGTGAGCGCTGGTATGTTGATATGGTATGTGTGGATCATTTTGTATTTCTAACATATATTTTCAACTGGTTTAGCACAAAGGCTGGAAATTGCTCTAGTACAGTGATGGCGAACCTATGGCACGCGTGCCAGAGGTGGCACTCAGAGCCCTCTCTGTGGGCACATGTGCCATTGCCCCACCACAGAGTTTGCCAGAATTTGTTACTAGAAAGCCATAGGGACATGGCACTTTGCAATAAATAAGTGGGTTTTGGGTTGCAGTTTGGGCACTTGGCCTCGAAAAGGTTCACCATCACTGCTCTAGTAATTCCCTTTATTTCAAGAGAAATCAGCTCACAGGCTTATTCAAGAAAAAACACATGTAGAATCAAACAATCACAAACGCTTTGCATGGCAGCAGCTGCCCACACCTCATTGCTGGACGAAAATTACCTATCCTCTACTGATTACAGTTCTTTAGCCTCTCCTGTGGCCCTTTCACCCTGCACAATTATAGTGCTATTATTCCACATTAACTGCCATGGCAATACAGCATTGAATCCTGGGACTAGCATTAAGGAGAGACATTTAAAATTTTCAGCCATAGAGCTCTAGTGGCTCACCATACTATGAATCCCAGGATTCCACAGGATGAGGTCATAAATGTTAAAGTGGAATCACATAGAGGTTGCTACAGGTGTGCAGTATGAAAGGTGCCTATGTTGAAGCTACACAGTAGTCCCCCCCCCCCTGCCCTTCTTACTTCCATGCTGTCTTTGGGTCCAAAAGAGGGAACCACAAAGTGGATGAGAAAAAAGTAATCTTTACATTTATGTATTTAATTTGTATGCCGCCTTTCTCCCAGAAGGGACCCAAGGCAGCTCACAGATAAGACCATTAAAAAAATTACAACAAAATTTAGAACAGTCAAAATCTAAATACAATATAAAATTACATTAAAATATACAACAGTTAAAGGACATGACTAAAACATATATGTCCTAAAACGTATATATCTTAAGCCAGTAGCTTGCACTATTGAGATTTTTAAAAGTAACTAAAAATAATTGATCTAGTTATTTTCAAGAAATGTGAACAAACAGGGGATTTAAAAAAAACGTATCAGTTCTGGATAAATAAAGTTTTGGAGCATTAGCAGTATAATTATTTCTTTTTTGAAACTAACTATCCAAGCTAAAACTCACAAATCCCAACCACACTTAAGGAAGTTCAAACTGTTAAAAGTGCATATATGTAAATTTTGGTGTATGTGGTTGGCTGTTGGGCAATAAATTGAATTGAACTGTTCACTACTGCTATTGAACACATGAATCAGGCAGCATAACGTTTGAGACTGTCACAGATTTGAAGCTTACCTGGTTTGAATTCCTGGGAATTTTCAAGAGATACAGTTGGCTATAAAGAAAACAAAGGATTAAATGTTATATTATTATTCTCATAGAAAAGCGACATTCACTCACTCAATTACAAACCTAAAGAACTCCTTTTCCTAATCCTAATTGCATTAATATTTTATCTTGTCATTATCAATTGTCCAGTATAATTTTGAAGGAAGCACAACATTTACAGACACACTGGCACATCTATTTAATTTACATAAACATCCATGCCAGTGGCACATGGGACATAATGTTGGAGAATGTGACATTTCTATAACCTCCACATGGGTGTGTGTGTGTGTGTGTTTTAACTAGCCACTCAGGGCAACACTCACCTGCTCCACCTCTTCTATTCCATCAATATTTGGGGTCAGTAAAACCCTTGGAGCTTGACTGGTACTATCCTTCCCCAGCAAGAATGAGAAAAACAAAAAAGCAAACAATAATAAAGGAAAGAGCAATTTCATTGTAAAGTTTTCCTAGGAGCTGTCTTTGCAGTTACTCTGCTCTTCTCCTAGACATGATGTACATTGGAAGGTCTGACTCCTTTTGCTCACTCCCCCTCCCTCTCTAAGTTCACCTCTTGTGTGGAAGGGAGAAAAAAATAGGAACTTCTCTAGGCCTCCATTTATGCATTTCCTCTCCACACATATGTGCTCCATTATCTAATCAGATATAAAGATACCAAGTAGTGCTCACTAAAGAGTAGAGGGAACTTTGCTCAGGGAGGATTTGAAATGCAGGGAATTCAGGTGTTTGCAAACTTAGGGCTCGGACAGACAGGCCAAAATAATGCTGTTTCAAGTCACTTTGGAGGTATGCTGTTTAAATGATGCATGCATCCTAAGAGGCCGGAAGCTGCACTAAAGCCACATTCCAGTCCTTAGGGCTGGAGCACAGCTTCTGGCCTCTTAGGATGCATGCATCATTTAAACAGCACACCTCCAAAGTGATTCAAAGCAGCGTTAGTTTGGCCTGTCTGTTTGGGCCCGTACTTGGAAGTAAGCAACTGGTTATGTGTGGGTAAGTGCTAAATAAATAGGTTTAATATAAATGAAATAAAATAAATTAAATTAAAAAATAATAGGTTTGCAGGCATATAAAGAACCATCTCCTGTTGCAGGGGGGTGGTACCTGCTGTGTGTTTTGGGTGATGGAATCTACAGGCAGCTTTTAAACCCATTGTCAGATTTTATACCAGAGGGTTAAATGGCACTCTCTTTTTAGCACCTAAACCCATCTGGAGCCAAATCATGATGTTTCCAACTTCTATATTGATAAGTTTCTTCCGAATCACTCAACCATTTTAAACAGACCATTTCTGGTTTTTAAAAGAATTGGAAAGGGTTGAAAGACAGTCCTTTAGCACACTCTGATGGCCAAGTTGTGTTCTAGCAACAAAGCCAATAATAGGCACAGCAGCGCCAAGTTGGGCCAAGAAACTGTATCTATGTAAACAGTAAAAAAGAAGTTTCTAGTAATCTTTCCCACAAGAAAAAATATTTCTAGTGATATTTCCCACAAGAAAAATATTTTACAGTACCATATATTCAATGACTGACTTACTAAAAATGCAGATTTATAACAATCAATGGCACTGCTTGTTAGATGCCTTTCCTGGACTCTTGTTCCTTTAAGAAATGTTGTTGAAATGATCTCCAAACTATTTGGGGACATTCTGGAACACTTTTTTGGTGCAAAAAATATGTTTGACTCTGAGGTGCCCTGGCAGCTCCCCCCCACATACACACCATCCCTTTGGGAGCTACGTATGGCCCGCCCCTGTCTTAACAAATGAACAAGAGCAAGATCCCGAGGGGTATATTTGGTTTCTCTTTTCATGGAGCTAATATGAAAATTGTTAGAAAACTGTGATCTTAATGCAACCTTTCAAGACTTCAGTCTTGGTGCAATAGAATCAACTTAGAGTAAACATGTGTAGGGTCAGAAGACATTGCCTGGCCATGTCAGTAGCTTGCTGTTCCACCAGGAAGATGGTATCAGCAGAACATGCTGGTGAGTTTTAAACAAAGATTGCAAGTTTAAGTAGCAGCTCAGTCATATTACAGAATCTTTGTGGCTCCTCATTAGCACTCAGCCTAAATTTACCAGAGCTATAGACTTCAGTGCTTAGTGCCAGCAGGGAGAATCCTCCTCCATCACCACCACGGCAACAACTTTCCCAAGCTATAAAAGTCACATAGTTGATGTCAATACAGAGTTTTTCTGGACAAGGCAATCTGTCCAGATGACTCAGGTCTTACTGATTTCTGTTTGAAATGCTCCAATATTACCCCACTGTTGCAACCTTTTTTTTTTTCTTACCACCAAAAATCCATGCAGGAAGGGGGACTTGAACGTTGCACAACCTTTTCTGAGGGGTAGTGCTAAGAACCCTCCATCAGTGAAGACTCATAGAAACTTGGAACCCACGTTTTACTGCATTTGTGTGTGAGAGAAAAGCTCATGGAAGAAACCCTCTCTTGAGCTGAGGCAGCTTCGGTCACTGGAGCAAAAGCCTATGTTTCAGACCAAATGATATGAAAATAGTGAGACATATTCCCAGAGGGGAAACACTGGTGTGATAGTAGCAATAAGACAGATCTGGGACTACCACTTGTTTTTTGGTCTGTTTCTACTGGTCATGCTCCTGTGGCTTCAACTGCACTGAAATTAAGCCAGTAAAATGGCAAGAAAATAAGGTGATGGCTTGGGGAGGAGCAGCTGCCCAGTTTCTTTGTGTCTAAATTTCTTCATAAAGGCAATGAGGGAGGAAAGCAGAAAAGATAACAACTTTACATTAGCTGGTTGTGTGCAGTAGCAATGGGCTATGCAATACCAAGGTTCATCTCATAAATATTTGCATTAATAACAACAGCATTAGGAATACTAGGTTCTCTTTGCTGTGGTTTCAGGTCACTGGTGGGTCTTGGGATCTATCATCTACCCTCACTTAAACTGGAACAGAACAGAGGCAATAAGTTATTATCTTTGCTCCTTTAGAGATTCAGACATAAATTGAATCTCCTGTTTCCCTTTTGAAACACAGCTGTGAGAAAAGAGGGTGAAGTAGCTGTTTATTACTTTGGCTCTAATTCTGTGAATACTTGTAGGCTGCTTGGTTGCTGGAGTTAGTGTTTGCATTAACCATTGCAAAATAGGTGTACCAGGAAGTAAAAAGTACCCCGCCATGAAGACACAAGGTCATCCAAGGCCAAAGTCCTTGTTTAAAACAGGGGAACATCTGTTTCCTTTCAGTGGTATCCTGCTGTAATGTTAGAATGAAATGGATACTGTTGTCTGGAAGAAGAGTCGTTGTTGACATAGGCACTTAATGTAATGTTTCTGGAAATGAAGGCAGTCCACACACAGGGAGAGGGAAGAGATGTTTGCATATAGATGTCAATAAGATCTGGGATGGGCAGCAGGTGCCCCCCAAGTAAAACATTTGTTCAAGGATTGTAGGATTTCTCTGAACGATGTTTTGAGAACCGGGATATATTTGGGGCCTTTTGAGAATTAAGTAGTTGGCCAGTATCCATACCACATATACATACACATACATAAAGTTAGAAGTCTTTTGAACCAGAGTTGAATGCTAACAGGAGCAGTGCCAACACTACAGCACCAGGAAATATTACACTTTTAGAGGACAGCTCCCAGAATATCCTAGCCAGACGGGCCTATTTTGGAAACTATCATTTTGGGGGTGGGGGGGTGTCTGCACCTGTGGACTGGCTTTGGCTACAAGGCTTTAGAGCTCTTGTATTTGTTTTAGTTTTATTTAAAGAAGGAGTTTCAGCAGGCTTAACTTTCTGTTCAATAACTGCTTTTGTTAAAATAGCTGTTTCTAATGAATGTTGGCTTATGAAACTGGTACTTGTAAGTCCTAGGGCAGACCTGCACAACTTGCCAGTAGGTAGGGGACAATTTTAAAATAGGCTAAACGTCTTTGGGCCATAGGTGGCTCGCTTTCCAAGTAAAAGGATAATTAATGATTAAACTGTTTTAATTATTAATTGATTATGATTTATTAATAATAATATTATTAATATTAATTCCATCCTTCTCCTCTTCTGCCCAGCCCTGTGCTTGAAAGAAGGTCAAGCGGTGGAGGAGTCTTGCAGGGCAAATCACATCCTCATGGACTGCCCAAAATCCACAAGCAGTCTGAGGGCTATATGTTGTTCAGGCCTGTCCTAGGGTAAGGGTGGGCAAAGTGTAGCCCTATGATTCCACACAGTCCTCCAAGACTGTATTTGCAGTCCTTGTACCCCACCCATCCATTCAACCATTCCTCAGACTTGTCCTTTTCTGGACAAAAAATGGGGTGAATTACTCCTCTAGGAAGCCTCCTGGAGAAGCCACTTACAAGAGCCCCCAGTACTGTTGAACATTAAACAAGAAGTCATTTTCCAAACCCAGAAGTAGATTTCCTGCTATTTCTGTTGTTTTGTTTGGTATTGTGAGCCATCCTCACAGCCCCTGAAAGACAGCAGGGACAGAAAAGGAGCTCTTGAAGCTTCTGCAGTTGTCCACCCTGCAGGACCCTAGTGAAAGTGATGACACCAAGATACAGCCACTGGGCTCTGTTAATATTATTTAAGGAATGCCAATTGGGATTGCCATCTCCCCCCTCCCCACTAAGATGAGGCTTTGAGGCTGGAATGGTGAGACATTCAGTGGATGTGGTGGCCCCCAGCATAAGGGCAGAAACTATATGGTGAGGCTGGGCTTTCTCAGTGGTGGCCCCCATTTTTAGGAGACCTTTGGTGTTGTGTGCCTTCAAGTCATTTCCAACTTATGGCAACACCATCATTTCTTGGCAAGATTTCTTCAGACGGGGTTTGCCATTGCCATCCTCTGAGGCTGAGAGAGTGTGACTTACCCAAGCTCACCCAGTGGTTTTACATGGCTGAGCTGGGATTTGAACTCTGGTCTCTCCAGAGTCCTAGTCCCATGCTCAAATCACTACAGCAGCCTGGTCCTGGTGTAACACTCAAACCACTGTGTCACATTGGTTCTCTAGTACCCATATGTTTGTTTTTTCCATTTCTGCTGGTGTGTAAAAACCTTCCAGCTTGTAAAATTGCTTTCTTGATGTGGTAAATATTTAATAGTTAATGTGTTGTTGTTTTAATTTAAGCTTTTTTGGCATTGTTAAGATTGTTCTTTAAAAAGTTTTAGGATTTTCTCTAAATAAGAGGAGAAGCACAACATCACCCCAAAACCAAGCCATTTTAAGAGGAATCCCTTCAATTGAGTGTCTCTTAGGGGAATTCAGCATCCTTTTAGTCACTCTCTTTTCTGGCCAGCAGATGCCACAATTGTATGCTGCTAACTTGCTCAGCACTAAAGGGAGTGCCAGGCCTTGGAAGTCCTCTTGGTTCCTTTCCCCAACCCTCCTTTCAGAAGGTGTGTGGAGGTGCAGGGTGTTTTCTTACCCTGTTGTTCATTTCAAAGTACATTAGCAATGCAAAGAGTAATTTGCATGCATCTAGGCCTGAAGATTTAAATGTGGGACTTTTTTGTGAGCTGGAAAGGAAGTGCCTACCTATTTCGAGTTGGAGATGGGTGGGCTGTATGTCACTGGCCCACATGTGGCCTTTGGAGACCTGTACCCCCATTGCCCCCACTTCTCCCCTGGGCATTACAATGGACACACAAGAGCCATCCCTAGGCACCCTCATTGTGTGCCTCCAAGCCATTTCCCACCCCTACAGAAATGGTTTTTTTTGAGGTAAGAGTTGTTCAGAAGATGTTTGCAGTTGCAATTCCCCTGAGCCTGAGAGAGTGTGACTCGCCTAGGTTGCCCAGTGGGTTTCATGGCCGAGTCAGGATTCAAACCCTGGTCTCCAGAGTCGTAGTCCAATACTCAAACCACTAGGCCATGCTGGGTCTTCCTGGTCATCTGGCTCCCAGCAAAACCAGCTTCAGCCTCCTGAAGGCTGCTTTGATTGCACATGAGAGGTGTCTTTTGTGCCTTACTGTGTTTGAACATGCCCTGCCCAGTAGAGTGCCCCTCAAAGGCTGCTATGGGGGCTGAGGCCCACCCCCAGGGTCCTCCTCCCTGGCTCAGGCTGAGGGAAGGCCTCATAAGGCAGATGCTGTGATGGTGGGGGGGGGGGGCAGAAATGAGCCTGGGTGTTGTGGGGGCAGAGCTAGGAGTGTCTGTATCCCTTAAACTAGCCTGCTGTCTTTGGGCACATTGGCAGATGGGGCACTTTCTCCAGCCTGAGCCACCAGTCCAGTCCTACCTGGACTTTGGGAAGGGCATCTTCTCCTTTACCCCAGGCAGAAAAATCTCTTGGCCTTGGCCTGAGCTGTGGAGTGGTAGTGAAGAGTAAAAAAAACAAACAAAAACAAAACAGTGCTTTCCAGTTGTTTTGGACTACAGAACTTTACCTGGTTGTTGCCTTGAAAAATGACTGCAGTTCTTGTATTATGCCTCTTGTCAGAAGGTTTATGATATTTTAAGGGGCTTTCCCCCACTCATTACAAGATGCAGAAGGGGATGGATGAAATAGCACTGTGACTACAAAAATATATTCTCAGGTCTACTCATTAGACTACAAAATAGCCAGTCAGAGGCAAGTGCTTTCTGCAAGCAGCCATCTGCTCAGTGCCACTTAGGAAAACAGCAGTGCAAAGTAGAATGGGTTGGCAAGCAGGGAGCTGGTCTCAGTCCTGGATCCAGGACTAGTTTTGATGGTGTTCCTGGAGCTCTGGCCAGGAGGTACTGGTAGTGGGGAAGCTTTGGCTCTCTAGTTGCTTATGGAGTGCCATTCCCATCATGCCTTGCCATGGACTGGATGGGCTCCCCAGGTAGATGAATTGTCATTCCTTGGTCCTAGAAATCTTCCTTCTCTTTTGCTGAGCCCACTAGCAGCACCAACTGTTAGCAAGAAGCACACATGAATTCTTATTTTGTCTCTCCTGCCTTTCTTGATCAATGTGCTGTCACATCTTCTAGCCACAAAAATCTTGCAGTAACACAGCAGGTTGGAGGAGGGTTGGCTCAGGAGACCAGGGTTTGAATCCCCGCTCAGCCATGGCAACCTGCTGCACAACCTTGGACAAGTCACATTTTCTCAGTCTCAGAGGAAGGCAAAGGCAAGCCCTTCCTGAAACAAATCTTGCCAAGAAAACCCTGTGAGTCAGAAATTACTTGAAGGCACAAAACAGCAACATAAAGTACATAGACAGGAAGCAAGTAGATGTAACAATTCACTAACCTGTTCACATAACAGTAAAATATATATTCTCTGCCATACCCATCAAAATCAGTTTCTCCCACTGTGTTAATCCCTGTTGGAGAAAGAGACATATGCAACAACCTTACCTTGCAGAGCCAATGTGAAGATAAATTACACACTATACCCAGAATCCTTATGTAGAGTGAGGAGCTGTGTAAGCCTGGGTAGAAGCAGCCATTCACAACTCATGCAATGCCATGAAGGGGAAGGCCTGTGGAGGAAAAGATGCAGCTTGCCTATAAAAGGGATAGATGGGGCAGGAAGAAATAGAATTTGGGCAGTTAGGAAGAAAGTGAAGTCCAGTTAGGCATGGGACAGACGGTCCCAAAGCGCCGTGCCGCCGTCGATTCTAGGGTTGGAGACTGCGCACCAACCACAAAGTCCCTAACCCTAGCATGGCGGCAGAGTAATCCTGTGTACATGGGCACTACCATTTTGATGTAAGCAATGCTCAGCATATACATGTAGCTGTGTGTCGCTTACATCATGAATGCACCATTGGTGCACTCGTGACATCTGCCCAGAGGCTAAAAAAAGAACTCGTTTTTTCCAGGTTATTTTTATTCCAGAGTGACGCTGTGTGGTTTGGTGGCTGCGGCGTCCCTCCAAAGGGAAATAGGCTGCTGGCAGGCCACCCCTTTGGGGTGGTCTGCCCCGCGCCTTAGAAACAGAGGAAAGGAGAAGATCTGAATAGGATTTTGTGGAAAGAACTCAGGGACTTCATGTTTAACTTACTTTTTATATAATAAAAATTTACTGCATTTATGTTCTACAACTGTGTCTGCTTTGATTCAATAATAAAAAAGATACCTGATCACACAGTATCGCACTGAACCCACTGTCCTACAAAAACACTCTGTCCAGTACAGAGGTCAGCTTGAATCACAGGTACTAGATCCAGGGAGGGATCTTAAGAGCAAAGGGGCACAGTGAGTGACAGGAGCCCAAGGGCTAGAACTGAGGGACCAACCTGGTTAGGGTATCTATCACACCTTGTCATTAGCAAAGAAGGAAATCCGAGATCTGCAGTCTTGAATATTCACAGAGAGGTGACCTCCATTAGTTTCAATAGGGTGCACCCCTTGTAGGGTTTTCATGGGGGTGACATCCGGAACAGATCCCCAGCAAAAATGGACAGCTGACTGTAATTACCTTTTTTGTCCTCATCACTTTAGTTGTTAACATCTTCAGTCTAAGTGAGATGTATATAGCCATTGACAAATTGGGAAGTCCTATTCTGTTGTCACAGCAGGCTAACCCTTGAAACTGAAAGTTGATGCTACAATATTTTTTCATAATAATGTTATTGTTAGCTGCCATACTAATTCATATATAAACAGGTATTTTAACAATTTTGAAATGCTTTGATTTTACTCATTGTGCTACTGCTGCTGTTTAATTATTATTTTTCTTTTCTCCTTCGATTAAATGCACTTTGAGCTCTTTGGGGCTGGGAGCTGTTTTTTTTTTATGACTAAACTGCTAATAATGAATGTGCAAATTCACTCTCTTTCCAGGTTTTAGAAAGACCTAATCTCTAAATAAAAGCAGGTTTTGTCTTTGATACTATGTGGGGGAGAATGAAATTTTGCTTTTGGCTTGAAAAAGATCTTGCCTTTTTCTAGCTGGCTTTGAATAGCAACATCAGGCTGTGTGAGGAACATTAATGTTCTGTCTTTTGTTGCTGTGGGCATGCATATTTACCAGTAGCATTGCCAGTGCATGCAGCTATATACTTTCCCCATACCCAATCTATGTATCTGGAAGCAAATAAATGCTGCAAGGGACACTCACATAATCTCTCTTCACAATTAAACTGACCATCTAATTTTTAGATGAGGGTTGGGGAATATGTAACCCTCCAGGTATTGTCAAACATCAGTTCTCATTGTCCATATTGATGATGGTGGAAAGGTAATTGAATTAGTAGTTTAGCAACCTCCTGGGCACCATACATTTCCCTCCCTTCCTTTAGAACTACCTTCCTCAAACTGGTGCCCTTTATAAAGTGCATCACAGATAATGGGAGATGTAGTGCAACACATCTGGAGGACAGAAGGAAGGCTTCTTTAGGAAGTGTGTATCCTCTTCAAGTTCTCCATGTTGATTTTGTTGACTTCCCTTCCCACTTCATTTGTTAAACAACTCTTGGCACTCAAGGCTTCCTGTAAGTCCCACCAGGGTCTCTTCTCTGCCAAGCTGCAGTTAATATACTCCTGGAGTTGGCAGGCCCAAGAGTCATAATGTATTGAGCTCAGGTTGTGCAAGAAAACATTCTGCTACACAGCATTAACTTCTGAATTCAGTCTGTTTCACTGCTCAAACTGTGGCGATAAAGTCAATGTTTTATTACACTGTGTTTTTCTATTATATGAAACAAAGTAAATAAGCATCACATAGGAGCAGTGCTAGTGAAATTGGTGATCTGTGAACTGGTGCCAGTCTGTGAGTCATTGACTGCTAGTCCCTGGAGAGCTACCAGGAAAGAAAGAGGTAGCAGCCAGTGGAAACAAGTATCGTATCAGTCCCTGGCACACTGAGAAGAAAAATGGCTGCCATCCCCACTCTGAATCATATAGTTGGATCAGTCCAGTACAATAAAGTGTAAAATGAAAACATATGAACAGATAGGCCATGTTGATTTATAACTGGATGTGTGGCACTTATAATTATTATTATTAAGCTTTATTTATAAAGCAATGTAAGTTTACACTTCCAGCTTCTTTTAAAGTTTGAGCAGTTATATATGCCATAATTAGGCCCCTTAATCTCCAGTCCAGCATTCTTTTAGATTGCCATCTAGTGAAGTTCTGGCACCCTGATATCCCCGCACATCTCATGGCTATTCAAGAACTGATCTAGCTGCAGAATGGAGTACTGTATATCATTATCCCAAGGAACACCTTTGAGGCCATTAAATTTGCCACCTTATGAAAACCAATATGGAGCTTCAGAGATCCATAATGCAAGTGAAAGAGAATGCTCAACTAGTGTTATATTTGCCTGCAAGGCAGGGAGTACCTTAATGCCTGGAGGCTCAAGGCCAAGAAGTACAACATCTGGAGAGCTGCCTGATTCCTACCCTTGCCTTAGGGAACTGGGGAAGATGGCACAAGATCAAGGAGGCTATAGAGACGGAACCTAACCTCCCGGGGATTTGGAAATAGATGTCTTTTTTTTTTAGTAATATGGGGTTGTAGTTCAATCCATCTGAAAAAAAATATCACAGATGTCAGTGACATTTGAGGAAACAGAATCATAGAACTGGAAGGACTCTATGAGCCACTGAGTCCAACCTTCTGCTCAGGGCAGGATCTCCTTCTTGAATACTGTGTTAAACACACACACACCCTCTGGAGTGTGATAGGTACACCAAATAAAACAGATAAACCTCAGAAATATGAAATTAAAATGTATTTCTTATACCAATAATCATAAGTTCTGAGCTTTTTATAGTATTATTACTGTATGATTATCTTATTTCATCATACAAATTATATGAAAACTAATGTTATCATAAAGTATTATTACACTATATCAAAATAATTCGTTGTCCAAGACATAAATAATTGATTAAATAAGTAACACTAGAGTGTTACAGTGCTTATATTCCAATGAGTCTCCTCTGTTAACAAAATGCAGACCCACAATCAATATACAAAAGGAGAATTTAATTAGCTCAAAAGACGACTATGAGACTGCATCGGGTAAATAAAAAGCCGAAAGATCTATATATAATATTTCTGAAAAACT